>JAOWCC010000936.1:58711707-58919795 GCA_030867875.1 Actinernus sp. WN-2022
GAAGTCCCTAGATGGATTATAGCTTATTCCTCATTTACAACAACAACAACATTATTTCATATGATAGGGGTGGGGATGCTCCTCGTATCTTTTAGGGGTTAAAATCGCTTAGGGTGTTAAAGCGAAAAAGCTTACATTTGTAGTCAACACGGTATCTTTTAGGGGTGCATGTTTGCACTACGCGAATTTTAAATAGCTGAGAAAAACAATCTGTCAGCACCAGTACTACAGTATGGGCAGATTAGACGTAGATGCAGCTTTGCGACTGACATCGGCAAACTTCATAGACGCCGTCGTCTTGTGTTCGACCATTCAAAAACGTACAGACCTATCTTTTAGGGGTCAAAATAAGCTTAAGCCAAGCCCAGATTGGTATTAGGAGATATTGTAGTTGAGTCTACGAATAGCAGTTTCAGCGGTATTGACCCGAACGCCTCACTTCAATGTAATGAAGCGCCATTGAAACCATCATTCTTACACGACACCAACACCCTCCTAAACAAGCACGACTAATTTAGATACACAGTTTGAATAGCGCTTCATTACATTGAAGTGAGGCGTTTGGGTCAATACCGCTGAAACTGCTATTCGTAGACTCAACTACAATATCTCCTATTCAATTTTTCGGACGAGCATCCGCCCCTATCGTATGGGAGCCCCCCGGGCTTACAACTGCCTTTTAATCGCGTTAATTATCTAACCCAATGACATTTTTCGCCGTGTGTTCTCTTTTTCGATAGTTGAAAATCAATGTCAAAATAGCGAGAAACTAAGAGAAATCAAAGAATACGTGCGGTCTCGTACTTCCATGTCAAAATTATACCTTATTCCAGACTAAAAAGGAACAATTTATAACCTAATTCAGACTAAAATAGCGGCATATTCACACCAAAGCTAAGCTTAAAAACCTGTTTAAAAGCTGTTTAACTAACATTTAAAAATAATCACCTGTTCACACCGCATGGCACTAAACTAGTTTTAAAGTGACCATTCCTTTTGGACGCCACGCACATAGACAAGACAAATTTTATTTGGCGTCGAGTCAGTTACTAGTACATGGACTTTGGTCCAATTAAACTAAGACAGTTATGACTTCAATCCTAGAATTTGGCCGCGGGTTTAAAATGGCATTTAAGCGGTTTTCCTCGGGGCCGTGCGCTATCAGTAGTGAGGCACAGAACGCATTTCTAAGATGATCGTACTTCTTGCACCTCTGTAAAAAATGGGCTTCATCCTCAATCTCCTCACTGGGCCGGGGAGGCAGAAATAATATAAGCTCTCATCAACCGTTTTAAATGGCCAAGCATGCCTTCCTTTTTCAATTTCCAGAGTCGTGGTTACTTATTCGATCCGGCTGAGCTTTGTTAGGGCAATCATATGCTTCACTTAATCTCGTACCCAGATCTCCCACGGTCACACGGAAGGGAGATCCCCACTTCTTTGGATAGGAAACATGGGGTGGGATCTGGGTACGAGATTAATGCTTCACTATTACCCCTCAGCTCAGATCTCACTTTAAGGTCCTCAGTAAGTCCTTAGCTTATTTTGCTGCCCGGTGTTTCTCCTTGTGTCATTGTGAATATCACCTAAACACTTTTGGATCTCTATACCAATTAGCCTTTGCTTAAGCTTCTTGGAAATTGTTAGTTACGTTATTAGAAATGTTAATAGGGAGGACCAAAAAGTTTCCGAAATCAAGCCTGAGGATTATCTCCCTCATTTGTTACTCCACCTTAAGAGCACATACCTGTCAGTATAGCTTAGTCATATAATCATTATTGGTCCCCCCCGTAAACTTTAGCATGTAGATCTTTTTGTAGGAAGGGAAACAAGAGACCTTGAAGGGCGAGTATCAACAAACTCAATTCACTGACGACTTTTGCCATCCTGACATAATTTTGTAACCAGACAACAACCCACGCCGCTTTTGTTCTTCAACTCCGCACTCGTAAAGCAGAATTTTTTTTATATTTAAAGCAAACGTCAACTTCCTCCATCTGTACTTATTATCTTTACCACGCAGATGTTATCAGCCATATCCCGTAATCGTGATTTGCGTACATAAAGTGTTTTAAATATTGTTCAACCATATCTGATTGGGGGAGTTATGGTCGTACGCATTACAAGTCCTTGGAATGACGTCATTTAGTCATAACATTGAATGTGTTTATTTTTCCACTGAGTTGTTTCCAAGAATTAGACATTAAATTTTGATCCTTGCAATCTTATTGAAACAAACACAGAGCAATAGGAACTAGAATTGGCTTTAACTACCCGGCGTCAGTCATTAAAATGTGATTCCTCAAGAAACAAAAATGGCAGAAGTTATTTCTTATCCTACGTCGCTCATTTTGTTTTCCACTTTGACCTTTATATAGTCTTACAAGCCTTTACTTACAAGAAAACGAAAACGTCTACTACAAATAATAGGAACGGGTCGTTGGATTTCTCCCCTCTTATTGCTTTACATATCTTAGGTTTTAAAATGATAAATTTGCAGCGTTCAATTGAGGTCAAACAAAAACAGTGTGATTTGCTTTCCGGCTATGTTCACGGCGTTGTCTACGCACAGGAAGCCCAATGCCGCGGGGGGTGGTATGGTGAACTTTGGTGTGGAATCGGTTTTTGAAAGGCTTAAAACAGCCCCGAATCATCGCAA
Source organism: Actinernus sp. WN-2022 (assembly GCA_030867875.1). Lineage (NCBI taxonomy): Eukaryota > Metazoa > Cnidaria > Anthozoa > Actiniaria > Actinernidae > Actinernus > Actinernus sp. WN-2022. The sequence continues at coordinate 58,714,367 of JAOWCC010000936.1, forward strand.
ACAGAGTCAAAAACCACAACACAAGGTCAGTGAAGTATATATATATTTAATAGTAAGACATTCTTTTAGGAAGATAGCACATTTTCGAGATAGTTTACGCATAAAAATCAGTTCCCTGTTACAAAGTCCGATAATAATTACCACCCCCCCGCGGCATTGGGCTTCCTGTGGTCTACGGTCCTCAAACCTGTGCACAAAATATCCAGTATCACTGTATACATATCCATGTGCGGTTTTATACTGTAGTAGTGGTGCTCGTAGGGTGTGAGAAACCAGAACCACCTTCCCACTAAAAAGAAGACTCTGCTCACAGGGTCGGAAAGGGGTATTCGAACCTTAAAGTTTCTTTATAACAAAACTACAAAAATAACACTCCAAGATCACGAGAAGAGAAATATCATGTGAATGTCCATTGTCTTGATATGCTTTTCAAACCTTTTTGATAGAGGATGGCAAAGTTAAAGTGGGCAATACAAAATGACCGTAGAGCCAAATATTTTCCCGTCAGCCCGATTTAAAACGGTCAATAAGTTTTTTATGACATGGCCACTTAGTTTGTTTTGGATAATGGCAAAATCAAAACAGGCCGGACACTAGGCACCCCAAGCTCAAGGTACGAAAATATAACTTTACTTTATGGGAGCGTAACGAAACTCCGTTGTACTAGCCAGAATACTCTATTTAAAAAAAATAAAAATGACTTACCTTGCCACTGTGATGTCTTGTGTCATGTTTCTCTCCTTGTTTGGGTGGATTTAAGCTGATTTGCGAAAAGGAAAACCCGGCTGAAATCAGCTTAAATCCACCCAACAAGGAGAGAAACATGACAGAAGACATCACAGTGGCAAGGTAAGATCATTTTTATTCCAAATAAATACAGTATTTCTGGCTAGTAAAACGGAGTTCGTTGCGCTCCCATACAAACCCTCAGTTATATTTTCGTAACTTGAGCTGCGGGTGCCTGTGGGCCAGACAGCTTTTTCTGGCCTGCTCACGTCAAACACGAACGGTACAACATCACGTTACTTTACGGCACACATCACGTGACGTTTGTAAATGGTTCATTTTCAGGAAAGCGCGCAGGGCCGTATGGGTAATATAATTTAAAAAAACTTATATTTCTATGAATTTGATTTACAGTGAACCAATAAATTATTTCAAGTTACTCTAAATTTCTCTTAGAGTGTATATCATGGTCAATTTTTTTTATCATTAATATCGATTCTGTATCAAGTGAATAGTTGCCTAGTGGAATAGTTCTTGATTTGAGTGTTTGCGTCTATGAGTAAGAGGTTTATATTTCCAATATGCTAATGAGTTGACGTAATTCGGGAATGTACTTTCATTTCTTTTTCCTTGTGAATATCCTTGTTTTCTGATTTTTGACCAAATAATTGGTAAAATCACTGAAATAAGCTTCAAATGTAACACAGATGTTTACAATAGGTAATTTATCTCTACCAGTATATTTCTGTATAATAAATGAAGACCAGTTTTACGTCCACCGGCTTGAATATGTTATAAATATAAACCCTCTGTAACTCATGGATACGACACTCAAATCGAGAAATATTCTACTATTCAATATGTGATAAAAATATTTGACCTTATATACACTTTAAAGCATTCATCCACTCAAATCTTTGTCATCCTTCATCAAAATTGTCTCCAATTTTTCTCCATTACTCCTGGAAAGCATACTCTTCTAATCTTAATTATTTTTTCTTTCATAATGAGAAAGTTTATCATTTGGGGGTTGACATAGACTAAGAGTGTATTTTGTATGACTGGGCAAGTTACAGTCTGTGATGACTTAATATGGCACGTTTACTGTATGGACATGCTGTGACATTGACAATTGGTTTAACTTTCCCATTATTTTTGTCTTTCTTACAGAGTTGCATTAAGTTACAGCATGGTTACAGAAAGGCTACAGACATGCCATAGTTTGTCCCACTCATTACGAAATCTGCTCTATCCCCTTTAAAGTCACAAATAAACTCCAAGTAAGACACAAAGAATGGTAACACAAAAATGCACTTGTCTGAGTGTATATAAGCAAGTATGTATACACACGGTTCAGAAAGTTTCTTAATAATGGTTCTTCCATTTCTTCTTCTTCAAATACTTAGACCTCTTGTCCTCTTTGTGGCCAGCATTACTTTTCTCTTCTCTTTAGCCATCTGCACAGCAGATTTAAAACACTCGACAATACAACTGAACTGCAGTGGGCATGTCATCATTACCCGGTATTGGGTACATTATCAAATTTGGGTTACAGTCACTGTCCCACGATCCCTATACTAGGAATATGTACACATGGCAGTTTCTTTAACAGCTAGTAGGTTTCTGCCTAGAGATGGTAAATGAAGGAAGACAACAAGATCTGGAAGATTCCTAGTTTCCAACACCATGTGAGAGTTGGTGAAAGTTCCTCCTCTCCATCTATGGGTTATGAAGTATTCTCCGCAGTCTCTACCTAGTTTTTGGATCACTTCTTCAAACTGAGGGTTAGTTGAAACAAATAGAACTTTCCCTCCCTCTATATACTATATGGCAAAGGACATTTAGGGGCAAGCTGCAAGTAAATGCACAAGAAGAGTTGTTATAGAGGTGTGAAACCCCCGCTGCCTCCAAAATAATATAAATGGGCCACATCAGACAAAATGAGCCCGGACACCACAAAATGTAAATATATTTTGATTTTTTTTTTATGCCTGCAGTGCTATTGCAATCAGCATTGCGAGCACCACATTGTACTACTAACATGTAGTGTAGATTTCATGAAATTGACAAGTGAAATCGAAGACGAAATTTATGATGTTTCATGGGCTCGCCCCTTAACGTTTTTAGCTAGTAGCCTTTTGGCTAGTAAGATGTAAATTTTATTAAAGTAAACAAGCAACTTCCACTAGCCAAAACTGGAAATCCACTAGTCTTTGGCTAGTTGACGACTGTTAAGGTCGAGCCCTGGATGTTTTTTACACAAGGGTTTGATCACAATTTTAGCAGCAGCAAATGATTGCCTATCATCAGATGATTGTTATAACTTGAAGGTATAACTTGTACTATTGCTAAAACTCTATGAGCTACAGGGAGCAAAATGACTGCCAAAAAATAATCATCTTGTTCATCTTAGTTAATCTTTTTACTCTTTAATGTCAGCATGTATAAATGAATGTCATACATCAAAACCATCCCCTATGACAGGATTCCTAATTTTTATGGTCATATTTGTAATCGGCGCCCTTGCATCAAAATCCCATAAATTTTACCCCTGAGTATTGTTGTCAATTTCTTGAAACTGACATTTATTGTTTGGAATGAAATGTAGCGAACACCGGTACAATGACATTTTCAATCTGTTATTACAAACACCATTGTACCAGTTATTTAACATGAATGTTGTCCAGGCCCATTTTTGTCTGATGCAGCCCAAATCATTTGTTTGAAGGGGCACCCCACATACTGGACTGTCCAGAGCTTGAGTGTCAGATCCCCCACCTCTCTCCTCCAACCCCCCCCCCCCCAACACCCCCCCCCCCAAAAAAAAAAACAGATAAAAACCTGTAGCATAAATTATTTTAACTAAAAATACAAACTTTGGTATCTTATTTACCCTGGGTACCCAGAGGTTTACTACATGTACCTCTCTCTAACAACTATAAACTTTCAGCGAAGAGCGACAAGCAATGAGAAAAGAAATAACTTCTGGTGCTGCTGGTTGGGAATCTGACACTTCCATATCAGGTACAAGATTTGTACCTTAGTTACCGATGTGTTCTCTATTTTCAACCAATCATGATGGCTAACTGGGAGGCAGTTCAAAGCCAGGGCTTTGAACCCTCGACCTCCTGTATGGGGCTTTGAACCCTCGACCTCCTGTATGACAGACCGACACTAAACCACTGAGCTAACTGGGAGGTGTAAAAGTGGCACTACTTACCCTGAAGTGTGCGGACTGTCTGATTGAGGTCAATGATATGCATATGTTCTCTAGTCCGTACAGATATGGTTTCATAAGTGGGTTCAGCAGCCTTCGTGATGGCCATAGTGGACCCCAGCATTGAAAAGCTCCTTCAAAGTGAAGAGATTATGAACTTGGAAGTAATCTGGGTCAGCCAAAACATCTTCTTGCTGTGGTGTATCTTAAAATAAAAATCATCAGAACATAAAATGATGAAGACAACCTCCCAGCTGGACTATTTTGTGATCTAAGCTTATTGCACCACTTGCATGGGTTAAGATCCTTTCTGTTGAAGGAAATTTATTGTCTTTAGAATTTCATCTGTTTGATTTTAGATTAATAATGCTCCAATGGCAATAGCTACTCTGTTATCACGTGGCTGCTGAAATATATGAGAAGCTTAGCTTCACAAAACTCCTGAATTTTACTAACCCCTCCCATAGCAGGGATTCGAGAGAGGGGGAGGGGTAAGGTCAGGCAAAGAGAAAAAATGTTTGAGACTCAGAGGGTGAATGAATTTATATTGTAACCCAAGTGAGTAACATCCAGAGACTAAATTTAATCGGGACTTGATATGGCAGTGAAGGTAGTTGGAAGGGGACAGTCTCTTGGGGGGTGGGAAAGAGGCATTAAGGAACTGCCCCCCCCCCCCCCCCCCCCCCCCTCCCCTCTTACTTGATCCTCTGGCGACAAGACTCCACAGGTCTTTTTCTCGCTGGATGACAATAGCCTGGGGGCCAGTTTGAGTATGTTTTTTCGTATCCCAAAATGCATACATTTCTGAATTCGAAAAAAGAGCACTGAATCTCTGGAGAGCTGTCACGTGATCTGGGGCAACAAAATAATCGGGCAAATGGTTTGCCCGGGCACGGGCGGCCCGATGCCCAAAAGTTGTGTATGCTGAATTTTGAAAAATACCTTACTGTCAGAATTGTGGAACTGCAATCGCTCCTTCAAACCGAGGGAAACTGAGCTCTTCAGGCATACCTTGTTCGCGTTTGCGTTCCTGCCTGTAAGTGGGTCTGGGTCGAGTCCGGTCGTGATTGCCACTTGTAAGATACCTAACTGACAGCGAGGGCACCAGAGATCTAAGGATGGGCAAACCTGAATAACAATTTTTTTTACATTTAGAGTAGCAGATACCTATTAAGATTTTACAGCCAAGATGCGCTTGATACCTGAAGCATAGTGACACACGTTCCGCCACAAAACTCCATGTGTAGCCGCCATCTTGAATGATCATACCCATGATGCCTTACGATACAACATTTTCACTGCTATTAAAATTTATGATCACACAACAACAACAAATTCTTTATTTACACTCACTTTACAAAAAAATAGTATAGCAGTAATTAGGGTTTAAAATAACACAAGATTTATCCGATTTTGAACACAACGTTGCGCGTTGCTCTCTTTCCATCTGTCAATACTAGGTATAAATCTGATATTATTTTTCGATTTTTCCCGTTTTATTAATGATTGACCTGAGGGGCTACAACTACTAAAAACGGCAAGACAAAACTGAAAGAAAACTGAAAATAAATTAAGATATTTTTTCGTTTTGGCGACCCCGCTGCATTCCACGGGCGTTTATCCCCCAGAAGTCCCCGCGACATTACAATAAGAGGAAGACATCTTGTTTTGGTCAATGACAAGTGTTTCACCATGTGATGTGTGTGGGTTGCTCTCTCGAACCACTTTTCAGCGGGAAATTATCATATAATTCACATGTCAAGCCGTAGGAAATCTTCGTAAATACTTTGGGAGTGACTCTTTAAAGGCTCAGACAGATTTCTCCGCCGAAGTCTAGCTACTGGAGAGGCGAGGCATCGTTGAAATCTAGAAGTAGTCACCACATATCTTTCGCCGTTTCGGCATCTTTCGAAACGCATTAATTTACATTTTACAGAAAAATTCAAATTCCGACGAATCTGAAAAATATCCCGACGATTTCCCGAAGCAGTCGCCACTTTGAACTTTGGTGGTTTTGTTTGTCAAGCACTGTGATTTCAGTGATCTGGGGGATCATTTTAGGATTCAAGAGAAAAAGCGAGTCAGGCCAAGAAACTACTCGGTGCCAGTGGCGATTCACCGCCGATTGAATCTAGGGAAACAGCTTCACTCGTCGAAATGGCCGATTGTTTGTGTAAGCCCTGAAACCCTAACACCAGCCGCCGGCCGCATAATTTGTGAGGGAAATTACTATTTCAAAGTGTCATTCACTTGTGACAGGAAAACTGAGGAATCCGAAAAGATCAGATTCGTTTTCAGTATTTTTAAACTGAAGCCTGAACTGCTGAAGGAACGAATGTTTGCGCGGTTTATCAAATTCATCTTGACGGAAAGACTGTGGAGGCGGTGTTGATAAAAAATTAACTTCCTTCAGCTTGGGTTGTGATCAGCCGACAACAGAAAAAAATACATTTGTTTGTCCCTTATTGTTTAATTTATTCAGTGTTCAGTACAGTGGGTGTATCTGAAGAACATAGGGAGTCGAACATAGTCATATAAAAAAACTAATATATTGTCAGGAAACCATTGTCAGGTACAGTGTAAGGTGGCTTCTGCTAGGGCTTGAAGATCCACCCTTAAGTTAATATAATCACTGACATCAAATCTAAAGTCTCATAACTGGAAGTCATCAGTGTAATAGCTCGAGTAAATATGACAGAGGTGGTAGCTACAGTTTTAAATGGATCCAAGGCTGGGAGCTGCCCAGGTAGCCCTCGCTCAAATGGTGATTTCATTGTGCTTTCTGCACCTGAGATTGACTCTGATACTGCATCAATTCTTTCGTCAGGGAAAAGCAAGTCTCAAGGTAGTAGCATTGGCAGTTTTGCTGAAGTAAATATTCCTGATGCAGAGGCAAGGATGGATAATGATTACACAGATGAAGAGGTTACACGGCTTGTAGAGGATGCTAGAAAAGAAATTGCACATGATAATGTCCTTACTAAGAAATCTGAAAATGTTCAGGGCGATCAAGAAAAGGATAACACCAATCGGTATTCATCAGACAGTGGTATTGGACAATTAAGTGACAAAGTTAATGATAATACTGATGATGGCATTGAAGCCCAATTATTAGATGAAAAATCTACAGAGGAGCCTCCAAGGGATAGAGCAGTTTCTGAAACAGCCACAACTGTTAATGGTTCAGATTTGACTGATTCTTCCCTGCGGAATCGTTCTTCCAGTGATGTGGGAAGTGGTGAAGAGGATGAAAATGATGAGAATGCCACCAAGTTTGAGAAGGTGACATATCTGGGGTCCTCAGCTGTGAATGCTCCAGTTAGTGAAATAGAGCTTAAGCGCACAATGGCAGTACTGCGTGAGCAGTCCCAAGTAACCATAGATGTTCACCTTATTATTGGGTCGACATCTTTAGGACGGATTAAACTAGTGGATCCAGAGACTAATACTGATATTGCCACGTATAGGGTGCAGAGGATTCTATTCTGTGGGCGTGGTGATGTTGATGGGGACGAGAAGGACTGCTTTGCTTTCAACACGGTGCACGGAGACACTGATATTTTCCACTGCCATGTGTTTAGGTGTCTGGAGCCAGAGATGGTAAGTGACCTAAATAATACAAATAGTTTACTGCCTCAATCTTCATTTGTGATAATTGATGAAGTTCCAAACATCCTAATTGATACAGTGCCTCTGCTAAGAAATCAGCTGGTAATTAATACAGTACTAATAAATAACTAATAATAATATTAGTTATTATAATATTATAATAACAATGAATTAACTACTACTCATTATAGTAGCACGAAATATAATATAATAACTAAATATAATTTAGACATGGTTAAATTTGCCAGCGCATTGCGGTCTTCCTGTGGCACAGCTCACAGGGCCTGGGTCTGAATCTCATACAGGGTTTTTGTGTTGCCTAGTTTGGTGGTGGTTGGCATTCGCTCATCGTGTCACTTTCAAGATTTGGAGTGCTGTATTTTTGGAGTGTGTTGTCAGTCTTTAGTATAGATTGGGGTTTTCCCTCCCTCCCTCTCCTATTGTTCTGGTTATCCACTCCTGTGTGACCCAGTGTGCTGGGCTTGTGTCCCTGGGCCTGGCAACCAAGCTCTCAAGCTCTGATCCTACTTACAGCCTAGGCACTGAACCTACAATTAACCTCAACACATCTAGGATTATTGGGCATTCCCATAGCTGGATATATTTTAACTAATAATGAGTAATACATGTAGATACAGAACAAGTAGCCATGCATTATTGGGCCAGAGGCGAGAGTTTTCGGATTTACAAACTCAAGCTGGAGGTGAGAGTTTGTAAATACAATAAAGCATGGACAGGATCTGTATAATTATGACTTACATGTATCAAATGTCTACATGTAGATGTGGAGTCGTGTTCTTCAGTTATTTTGGTGATACAACCTATTTCGGACGATCAGGACAAATCAGGACTATAACCAGGATGAATCTGTATCACTGAGATTTACAGATCACTTATAGCACATTGATTTCCTTTGTTTTTCCTTCATCAATAATTATTAATGAGTTTGATAATAATTATACTGAACAGTAGTACCAATAAGTAATTGACAGGCTTAGAGAATTTAGAATGTGATCAGGAGTCATTATTGCCTCAACTTATACAGTACCGCCTGGAATTATTGAAGCATCGGGTCGCGGTCAAACCGCGGTAATACCGCGGTCATTGGACGCGGTATTACCGCACCATGGACGAGGTTTTACCGCGGTAAAGCCGAGGCTTTACCGCGGTCAAATTATTCACCGCAATGAAAGCCGCGGTCAAACTCCGCGGTCATGACACAATACTGTAAACTATACTGCAAACGTATTTCGACGAATTTCGCTCTTTGTTCCTACGAATGTCGCCGAAATTTCGACGGGCAACTTTTCGTTCGAAATTTCGAAGAAGAATTGATCAGATACGCGAAAATTCGAATGCCAAGGCGAAATATCGCCAACCTGCGAGCGACATTTCGACGATATTTCGTGATTGTCAAACGAAAATTCGGACCAGGTTATCGAAATATCGTGATCCGAAATTTCGCGTACGTGTTCATTGCCCAGTTTTGTATTTTAACCTTTCTTTCACTAGGATTAACGCATGACAAATTCGAATTCATGACAAACAGTTTTACAAACGTACAGTAAGATGGTTTTGGTAAATAACCTGCGTGCCAGAGGCGTCAAAAAGTCAAGATTCTTAATAAAAGTCCCCGTCAATCGTGAACTGTCAGCCAGACGCGTGTCTCATTTCTGACACAAATACCGCGGGGGCGCAATTAATTTCCATTTACGCGAACTGACTGATCTGATCCGATGCATTAAAGCTCTTTTAATTCAAAAGGAATTGCACTTTCCCAGTAGAAGTTTTCTGGTAAGAGTATAGAAGTTTTTGCACGTCTTTCAATATGACAAACGTTGCTTCAAAACTCTGTTGATGTTCTGTAAAATTTCAGACTGACACGTTCACGCCTGAATGATTGCACGTGGAAATTCAGAAGAGTTGAGATTTTAATACACAAACATTTACAATGATTTCTGCCGAAACCTTTTAATACTAGTAACAAGACAAGGATCTGCCGTAAATGTGAAACTACACTGCCTCAACTTATACATGTACGTGAGTGTTTAAAAAAATAAATCTTTTTTTTTGCAATGACTGTATAAACAAAGCCATATAAACAATAATAGCAGTTACTTCATTAATTTTTGCTAACTTATAGTATAATTCAATCAGAAAGTTTTAATGTCTCTGATGCCTACTTTCAAAATTAATGAAATCCCTGGTAAAGGATTTGGGTAGTTGCATGTTGTGAAATGATGCCTTCACAGGGGCAGATTTAGGGGGGCTGAGGGGGGCCAGCCCAGCCCCCCTTTCGTTGGCTGGCCCCTCACCCCCCTAGCGAATCATGCCTATAGCTAATCATGCCTATATGGCACAAGGTTCGGCTTATGTTGCACTTTTACGACCCCCTCTTTCTGCATTTCCTGGATCCCTCCCTGCTTCATACAAATGTCCTATTGTCAAGGAACCTACATGAAGGTAAGGTAGAAAGATTTGCCATAACAAGAACAGTGGCTAAGAAAACCTAGCATATTGAAGCCAGAGGACTCTGCAGGATAGCATATTATTGTTTTTTCAGTCTCTGTCATATCCTCAATTAGACCATTGGGGGCCATTTAAAAAGCTTTACTTAATTGATCTGCTATTCTCGTTTTTTTAAATATATTACTGTATTTCATTCTTTAAAAAAGGATATTCCCGTTAGCCAGTCAATAGATCAGCTTAATTATAAATACAGTGATATAGGTGGAACAATTTGCGATAATCTTAGGAATTGGCATGTTGTATTAAACATTATTTTGTTTTTAATTGAGGGGGCAATGTTGAACAGTAAAGAGTACAGTAAAGAGTTGGCTCTTGAGTCACTGGCTAAATATTTATTTCTAAGAGAAGTGTTGTCTTAATATAACATGTTTTTATAGCCCAATAGGATATTTCAATTTAATGAAAACATAGTTCATGAAAGACCTACATGTCTATAAATATAATGCAAAAAAAGAAAACAAGAAATAGTTGGTAGTCTAGCTGCTAAATAAATGATTACAAAGATATCTTTATGAGGGCCAGATTAAAAAAAGTTAAAATTGCTTTAACTTTCCATATTTAGGACTTTCAAAATATTTCAGAGTAGATGGTCAAAATACATGTAGAAAGGTAGGCATTTGTAACAAATTATACAAGGGACTGATTCTCAGCAGTTTCAAAATTCGAATCTGGGAAGATTAAACCACCAATTCACCACAAAGAAGCTGTTGGGAATGATACTATTTGAAGGCCCTGCATATTTGTGTTACCTTTATATAATTGCAGCTGGCATTTAATTTGTTGATCGGTCTTGCATTAGTCACACTTGTGAAAATTATATTCAGACACAATGCTTCCTTCCTTGATCTTTGACAGTATATTTCAATGCTGAATTCTATTTCAATTGACACTTAAAATAATATGTAATAGCTGCAATGTAACGTAACAGGAATATTACCTGAATTTTTTTAATGTATAATTTTATATATACATGTATATTTATTTTTGAAGGACAGCAAGTATACATGTACATGTATGCCAAATTTTACCATTCTGTAACTTATATAATTAGTAATAGCTACATTGTGTACATACATGTATAGACGTCTCTTTTCAATATATTTTGTATTCATCATCAATAACACTTACAGTACAATGTATATGCAGTCAATTTGGTTATTTTCATTAACTGTTAAGTGCCATATCAAAGCAACAGTGTAACAGTTCTTTGTAAATATTATGGTACTTCAAATTTACAGCTTTTAAAACCTGAACAACTGTATACAGCTACTTCAAAAAAAGTTGTCAAATAAAAAGCCTTAGGGCAACGCAATAAGACCAAAGGGAGCTGCATGGTTAGTGATCACTAAATATCTAAATGTAGAACAGCCATGACTTGATCTAATCACATCCCCAGGCTTTTCGTTTACGTGTGGCTGATATTGTGACGTCACTGCTTCGGTTTAGCCCCAGCCATGCCAAGAAGCCTGGCCAAAACCTCTTGAAAGCGAAATCAAGAGGTCTATATGTTAGATTTTGAAGTCTATGAAATATACAATGTATAATTTATATAATAATATTATGTGTGAAACCTAAGTCAAAATGTTCTGCCATAGATACTTTACGTTGGTCAAAAACATAAACCGACTCAAAAATACAGATATTTCACTTTGCGAGAGTTAGCCTTGAAGGTTTTGCCAGGCTTCTTATTACCAAAATCACTTGAGTGGTAAAACGTCCAGTCGGGAGCCAGCCTCCATGGCAGCCTTTTATGTACCATGTGATCAAAGTTTTACATGCCACGTAATGTCTGATCTCTTGGCTTGTTGGCCTTATTCCAGCGAAAGGCAGTTTATTGAGCTCAATTTCTTGCTAATACATTTCCCTCATAATATCGACCCAGCTACATGTATATCCAGACATGCCATTCAGCGTAAAAGCTAGCAAAGACAATTGAGAATTCTCATCACATGGTATACAAAACTTCAATCATGTGGTACAGAAGAATGTTGTCTCAAGGCTGGCTCCCGATGGGACGTTTTACTACTCTAGTGATCTTCATAGTACTCGGGAGTCAAAATGGCCACCATTTTGTGTGGAAAAAATGTCTGAGTAGAAGATTGGGGACAAGGCTAGCGCTGGCTGTACAGCACATTAGCCACTTCTTTAGTTTTGATTCTGAGGAACTTTACCATCCATGTAATAGATGCAGAATGAATAGCCATGCTTTATCGGAGCTGGAAGTGAGAGTTTGTAAATCTGATAAAACATGGACAGATCAAGGTGTAGAGAGTCATGTTTTTGGTAATTTTGGCAATACAACCTATTTTGGCTGAGAATATTGAAGCAAAAGTTATAATGTAAATCAGGATGAAATGTGTATCAGATTTACAGTCAGATCACTTACTGTATCGCACATTGATTTCCTTTGTTTTTCCTTCATGAATTATTAATGAGTTTGATAATTAACATTGCAAAGACCATGATGTTGAAACCATTAGTGGTTTGTATAGTTAAATGTCATATGCAACAAATTATGACTTTGTTGCCTTAAAGATTTTTTCTTCGAGCAAATTCATCTTATCCATGTTTATGTAAAAAATTAATAACATGGATGTCATGAGGTATATTTTTGTGGTGTAAGAAGATTGACTCTGCTAGCGCCTCGTGAAATCCACAACAATTTTGACCATGCGATAATGCAAAACGTAGTAAGTAAGAGGGCATACCATGGTAAACTATCGTACATTTGATAAATCCACGAGCTGTCTTAGTATTGGAAGGCTATGCTTTTAGTTTGGGACTCTTTTTTTTTTACTGCAAGTATCAGCCAATCAAATTTGCCAGAACAGTGGAGTATGTTTATAAGGAAATGCACTAGACTATTTGTTTATTGTGGTTCTGCATGATTGCTCACATACAATGTAGTCACCACAATGTCAATTTTTTGGTAAGTGTGATTTACAATGTAGAGTGTGGAACTAACTAATTATTAAAAACCACTCCACCACATAATATGATGTGCTTAAATGTGTTGATCTTAAGAAATAGTACTTAAAATGTTTATCTTTTTTATTTTTGGTTTTCAGGCAGGAAAAATATTGAAGTGTTTTGCAGTTGCATTTAGGAAACACAGAAAGGTAAGTCGAGTCTTCTAAATTAAACACAGTGACTACTGGAAATACTGAGTTTGTGTGTTACTAACATTTACTTGCATGTACAATGTATATACATGTACATGTACATGTAGCACTTGGTATTAATATGTTTAGGTAATTGTGTGGTTCCAGAAATATCCATGGAGGGATATCATTGCCAGGCTTGGCTTAACTCCAAGAAACATGAGGAAGCCATCAAGGGTGGGGTATGGATATTTTCTGGAACCACACATTGTATGAATACGAGTGAGTGCAATTTGGCACACTTTTCAAATAATTATTATGTATGGTGTAATAATTACGATGCAACTACTGAAACCACTTAATAGACAATGAGAACTAAACACATTGCAAAACAAAAGTAAAGCATTCCAAAGTATAAATCTTAGCATAATATCTGTGCAATTTTCTTCATTCGAAAGACTGACTTCAGAACTGGATCAAAGCTCAAGCAAGTCAAAATACTATTGTCTTGTAATCAACACTGATTGGTTCAAGTAACCATACGTTGGAATGCTTTGTTTTCATTCTGCGTTGTGACTGGTTCTCGTTCTCCAAGCGGTTTCAGTAGTCACAGTAAGTAGAATACTGCATACTTCTTCTCTCCTTTCTCTTTCAAATCTTTTACAATCACAAAACCTGTCAAGGGAAAATGCTTTGCTTGTACATGTACATCTGCACCTCACATTTTCAAAACATTGATAATACATGTAAATATGGAATAATTTTGCATAAAAATGCATGATTTCTGCATTAATACTATCCCTGATATTTATTGATAATAAAACATTGTCTAGTAGTTAAAAGTCTCCTATACATGTTGCGTGGCCGCTTTATCTCTGTCTGCCCATGCTCTAATTCTAGCCTTTGGGTCTTCAGTATGGTCAACAAGTGAAGTCGCAAAGCCTCAACACCCGCCCAATGCTAACCCCCCTGAATAACTTGCTGTTCAAATTCGATGTGTCACTGGATATCCTGGAGGATGATGGGAAGGGTTTCTCATCTGTGTCGAGAGACAAGGTCTGTTTCAAACTCAGGCAGAACCTCCAGAAGAAAGTTGTGGTGACTGTACAACAGCTTACCAATAGGCACATGATTGTTGAAAGGTGTGTTTTAATATAGCATCTGGCCGAAGCCTTATAATCCCTCAACATATTGTCTCTTGTGTGATTGGTGGAATCATGTCATGTGACCTGATAACTGATCTCTACCAGATGATGGTTATGCATAGAGCATGCAAGGACTCCTGTAAAAGAAAATATTTGTATGATTATAAAGAAAATACCCCACTTTGTGGCATTGAAATATGTCACCCGAGTGGTCGTTTAGCTTTACAAGCGATAATAAATCCCATATTACACGATTGGACATTGATTAACCCTTACTTTTCTCCAGAGAAGCATAATTATATGTTAAAATTATCTGTTCCTTGAAACTTACAATTTTCCTCAAGCTTCGCTCTCGGAACAGATAATAATTATACTCGAACAAAATATAAGTTCTTATAATCCATCAAATATTTTCTGTCTCGCATGATTGGTTGAATGCATCACATGACCTGATATTTTCTCTCTGCGAGAGAGAAATATTAGCGAATACACCCCCTGTGAGCGTATACACATGTAAGTGTGCATCAAAGAAAATATTTGAAGGATGATAACAACAATAACTTACAATGTGGCATCAAAATAATGCCCTGATATTTGTCCTTGGAAATTATCTGATCCTTGAAGCTCACAGTTCCCCTGAGCTTCGCTTCGGAAACTGTTCTCTTCTCTGAACAGACAATGTCCGCGGATGAAATATCAGGGCATATTTCAACACCACACGTAGGTTATTTAGATTTTCTGATATATTTTGAAACAGCCTTTGAACCATCTTGACATAGATTTGACATACATGTACGTGTAAACTTGGAATTCATGCCACAGGTATAGAGCAGTTTTCAACTGAGTATCGTAAAACCAAAACCAGCGAGCCAATCACAGGAGCATGTACAATGTAAAAAACCATCCTTGGAAACCCAGGGGCAGTTAGTAGGCGACGGGTCAAAAAAGGATGGAGGGGGAGAAGGAAAAGGGGAAGGGGAAAGAAGAGGCCCTGGGGACACTTATGTAAATGCCAGTTCTTAACTGGATTACATGCATGAGTAACTGTGTGACATTCAAACATCAACAAAGCTCGATGACACATTATTTTCCGATCAGATTAGAATAAAAGTTGACAAAACAAAACAAAAAGCAAAATGTCAGCCAAACAGCTAACGAAACAAATAGGGTGAACGAAGCAAAAAGCGTAGGTATTATATTTCTAGTTGAGAAACTTTTAAGCAATGTGAAATGAGTTCCTGAGAAGGTCATGCTGAGTGTGTGGGAGACCTCTTCTATGGAATATATTTCAGAACGATCTTACTCAGACAGTTGAGGATTCTAACATCTCTATGTACAAATGTATGCCGATGATCACCAGATCTATGTAACGGGTGATTCAGCCAGAAGTGTGGAGGAGAAGTTGATAGAAGATGGGAATAGAATTACTAAGTGGTATGAGGATGACTACTACATTTGTACATTGTACAAGTGAACTTCGACAAATATCAAGGCATGGTATTGGGTTCTAAGAAAGCTGATAAGACAATAAATATAGAAATTGATAATGCTAAAATCAAACAATCTCAATCAATCAAGTTACTAGGTGTCCATTTAGATGACCAACTAAATTTTAGCAACCATATTAGTGAAGTTTGTAAAAAGGTTAGCAAACAGGTTGGCATTCTTTTACGGTTAAGAAATCTTATACCAGTTAATGCCAAAGTACAGCTATATAAGATTGCTATCTTGCCACATTTGACGTATTGCCATATGGTATGGCATTTTTGTCGAGCATCAGATAAGCGGAAACTAGAAAGACTTCAAGAGAGAGCGTTGCGTGCAGTATTTAGTAATTGGTCAGACACTTATGAACATCTGCTTCAGAGAGCAAATCTACATACATGTACACTTAACAATAGGAGATTACAGGATATCGTGATACTTATGTATAAAGCTAAGAACCATTTATTGCCTATGTACATGTATATACAGGATCTATTCTATTGTAATACGAATAAGGACAAAGTGTATAACTTGAGGAATTCCAATTTTAGATTACCTCGTTTTAATACCGTAACTTATGGAAAGCACTCAGTGAGGTACCTATAGGGCCATTTCTATGGTCTAAGCTTACTAAAGAAGAAAGAAGTTTAACTAATGTCATTAATTTTTAAAAAGTCACAAGGAGAAAGGATTTTGAAAGTGCTGTGAATGGTAGTTGTAGGAATTGTTATTTATGCAACAGTTAATAATTAATTATTTTATAAATCTTTTTATTAACTCTAGTACCATGACCTTTCGTGGGAAATTTTTTTTAAAAGTACTTTCAATGGGTGGGAATTTTAGAATATGTATGTATATATATATCTTATAGTTTTTATACATGCCACATTTTTAATTTTTAACATTTTATATTTCTTTTAATTTTAAGTTGTGTCCACTATTAGTGCCTTGGCGCTAGAATTTATGACACGTTAATAAAGTTGATGTATGTATTTCCTTGATAACAAAAAGAACAAAATATCACAGAGATGATTTTATTTCAATTTTTGTAAAGGTTTTAAATAAAAAGCTGAGCGAGAAAGGTGGAATTAACCTGCAAATATCGAATTGGCAAGTCTTATGAGCAGTTAAAACTCATTGTAAAGAACTGTGAAATGCTGCAGCAAATGCACTGTATCTCCCATCGATTATAAAGGAAGGAATCAAAACGTCTTTGATTCAAAGTCAAAGAAAAACGAAAGGCAAATTCTCATCAAATAGCGATAAGTCCTGCATGATCCAGGTTTAGTATCTGGTCCCCTCAACTATCAGTATTTTAAAATACAAAATCAGTTGGACCATAAAAGCTAGCTGTGAGAAACTGTGGCTCGCTAATAACTGTAAATATATTGCGGTTGCCAAGTATGTATACTGCAGTCTCCAATCATTGCCTTCAGCCCTCAGCTGGTTAGATTCATGCAGAAGCTCCAGCTTGCTGCTGTTGAAGGACATGTTTCCCTTGACATTCAAGCAATAACAACAGTAGCTGCTAAAAGTTAAAACTGGTCTCCCCTTTTCCTTCTCTCCCTCTGTCCCTTTTTTGCCCGTCACCTACTAACTGCCCCTAGGTATCCAAGGATGGTAAAAACCCAATGAACCAATCACAAACTGAAGTAATTCGGGATTGGTTTTACTTGAATCAATCACAAGGAAAAGTAAATTAAACACAATCATGAATAACTAACCAATCACGCTTGAAAGCAGTCACCTAATTACTTTTTGACATGCTATCGAAAACCACTCTAATGGGTAATCCAGCATCTTTGATCAAGGGTCTGACTGTCATGTCATGTTTTAAAGGGTTATCCAAGAAGATTGAAAACATAAAAACCTTTGGGTTCCCCTCCTACAAACATACAATACAGTTATTACAGTATATGATGGCAGTGTTACAATAATTTTGATATTTTTCATTGATGCTCTTCACTCGGCAGGTGTTTTGGATTGTTGATTTGCCCTGGGAGGAATTTACGACACTCAGATATGCATTTACTGTCAGGGGTAAGAATATAATAACAAGTATGTATTAATTACATGTGTTATGGCATACATGTATTGGCATGGATTCATATGAGTGGGCAAGTTACGGTAATGACTTACAGCATGGTTACTGCCATGACATTGAAATGGTTTCCCTATTGTTTTTGTCTTTCTTATTGAATCAAATTACAGAGTTACGGTACAGTAAGTTACAGCACGGTTACAGTTAGCCTCCTCCACAGGCAATATTTTTTAGATCCAGCAAAGGATCCGACGAGCAGCGAAGCCGTGAGGGGATTATTTCACCCTCAGATCTTTTACCACATGAAGCCCGGTTTCACTGCTAAGTTACAGTAAGGCTATGGCCATACATGTATTTTTGTCCCACTCATACAAAATAAAATTATGCTCTAGTTTTGGAATTTCTTTATTTTCCTGGGAGTTTTAGGTACTTATTGACTGAGTGGTCGGGCCGGATGGGAAAATATTTGGCTCGAGGTCGTGAGGTTCGTACAAAATTACTGAGAGCCAAATATTTTCCTGTCCAGCCCAACCTACATTGTAACACAGTCAATAGGTTTTTTATCATATGACCATATTTTTTTGTAAATCAAACCGCAAAACAGCAAGAAAAAATTGTGCAGGGCCGGACGGCTTTTTCCGGCCCGCTTGCGCCATACACGTCCGGCCTTCATCACGTGACTTTTGTAAATGGTTTTGAAAGGAAAGCGCGCACGGGGCCGTACGGGTCATATCATAAGAAATATTATTGTTTACTTTTTAAATTAACTGTCTTTTCTGTAATACTAATAACATACATGTACATGTACATTGTATGTTAATACAGTTATGTTAAAAAAAAAATTTTTTAAATAAATAAATAATAAATAAAATAAAAATTTTGAAGAGTATTTATTCTTGGTTTTACTTCCTGCTGATTATATGATATGGTAGGTTTCTATGGAGATTCAAGACAGCGGCAGGATGTACACTATCAGTGGATTATGGAACCCAGCTTCTCAGAATCTACTGGTACTCAACACTGAAACACCAAAGGGTAAGTCTGCAAAATGAGATCCTGCTAATATACATGTAGCCCATTTAACTCTTGAAATTGGCCATTCACAGTACTCTTTTGCTCTGAAAAAGACCTACAATCCCATGCAAAATACCTTGAGACACTGTTGTTTTCTGTGAATATTTTTTCCCCATTTCTGTGAAAAAACATTTCATGCTTATTACTCCCCCTTCTCAATGTTGTGTAACTAAAGCTTATGAGCATGCAGCATGCAGGCAGGGATATGCAGTACATACAAATGTAGCTCCAATGTCACAAGGGGGAGGGAGGTCAGCGTCTCAAGGTTTTTGCACAAGATTGTAGAGCTTGAAATGTCAGCTGCAGAATGATTTCCATCATGATGATAGTATTGTCAGTATACGAAGTAGCCACCTGTTTTGCCCAAATTTCCCATCATTTACGACTTTTTAACATATTCTTGTAACTGCCTGTAAAACACTACATGTACATGTATGTAGCCTTCTATTTCAATTTCTACTGATGATGTTTAGATTAAAAACCTACATGTAACTTCCTGGCAAGCCCTGGCAGCCCTACAATGTACTGTTGTCATGGTTTAATACATGGTTAAAGGGGAACTAAACCCTAAAATCAACCCAACGTCTTTACAAAGATATATTCTAAAGAAATAAGTACTGCTATTTTATTTTTCTGTGTTGCGCATCTATGAGGAGACAATTAGTCTCCAAGTTCGATTTTCCGCTGAAAAATCTATATTGTGTGGCGGCTCAATTCAGTACAAATTTTCCCATAACGTACGTCACACATACCAAGGAAGAACGATCACACCTCCAGCACAAAGAAAACACAATGGTCCGTAATTGGAAGCCATTAGTCCTGCTATTCAATGTTGGGGATAGCATGGCAAAACTAATTTATTCCCCATATACTACGTCACAAATTAAGAGACTTGAGCCGTCTGTACATAGCGGAGGCTGTGAGTAAGGTTTTCGGATTTTCTCTTCATAGATGCGCAACACAGAAAAATTAAATAGCAGAACCTATTTATTTCGAATATATGTTTGTATAGTCATTGGGTTGATTTTAGGGTTTAGTTCCCCTTTAAGGCTTCTGTGTTTGTTTTTAAGCCTTTGTCATTGATATCATTTTCAGATACCAGAGTGTTTGTGACAATAGCAGTAGACTTAGTGTTTGCTGGAGTTACTGTACCAGTGAGGTTCATTCATGAGACTAAGGCCAGAGTCTACCCAACCAGTGAGAGGCTCTGGAACTTTAGTCGACCAAGGATTCATGATATCTATGTTATGGAGCTACAGGAGGTGAGAATTAATGAACATTTGATCTCCAGTCTTGGAGAGAATTTTGAAAATGGGGGACAACATAAGTGCAAAACCACACCCAAACTTTTAACCCTACACATGAGCATTATTTGGTATAAAATTAGGATGTTTCAATAGGATGAGTACCCTGGGTACCAGAGGTTCTACTGTCCCATTTGTCCCAAGTTAGGCGGCGAGTAGCGAAGCGATGAGAACCTCTGGTGGCACGGATAGCCAATCTCACTTCCATGTTCGAACTAGTATCACATTTCTCGAATAACCGGTTTTGCAGTCATGACGTCTGTTAGCTGTCAAATACATGTTTACACTTTTCCGCACCACTGATTTGCGCTACACGTGCCGACTACTTGTGTGTTCGAAATTCAGATAATGCAAAAGACTCCACTGAAACCTAGACTGAAACCTGCTTTATAGCGAACATGCCTTGATTCCTCAACTCTCCAGCTCTCTAATGTGTGATTCCACAAGTGAATTTAAAGGACACGCAACTATAACAGTGGCTTTCTGAGGACAAATATGCAGACCATGAATCGAACGCTACGCGGGAATCATTTCAAACACCAAAGACTTTCCCCAACCAGTAAGCAGCACAGCAAAAACATCTTCTGCATGAATTTCAAAATTGACTCATCTTGTTGAGGTTTGAGATTTTCGATCTCTGGGAAAAGTGACTTTGAATGTTACAGAAACTGCTTCAGAGAAATACTTTTGCATGGAGTCTTCTGTCGTCATCTTGATTAAATGTAAATCCAAAACCGGTTTTTCGTTCGCTAAGTTATCTAGCCAATCATATCGACGGATATCATTCCTAATTATAACTAACCAATAATAAGCCTGGTACAAATTCTGTACCAAATTCGAACATGGAAGTGAGATTGGCTATCCGTGCCACCAGAGGTTCTCTTCGCTTCGCTCCTCGGCGCCTAACTTTAGCGAATGGAGACAGTAGAACCTCTGGTACCCAGGGTATAGGATGAGTTTCTTTCGTAGAATTTGAGATTGAATTTAAATCCAAGTTCACAAAGATTATCGAATACCAAAGGAGCACACACAAAACGGAAATGGATTATTTTGACAGCAAACTGTTTTTTTGCCACTTTATTTAAAATTTATTTAACTCAGCAAGATACATGTATTTCTCGAGTGTTGAACAATTATCTTCCACTTCTTGTGGCTGGATGTTCTCCAGATGAATACGAGTGACTTGCCGCCACTTGTACTATCATTTAAAATACTTTCTTACTGTGTGACTACTGTAACTGGGGCCACTAAGACAACGACAACCAATCACATTGCAGAACGAAAACAAAGCATTCCTACTTATGGTTATTTGAGCCATTCAGTGTTGATTACAAGACAATATTATTTTGATTTGATTGAGCTTCAATCTGGACAGTAAAATGCGAATTTGGTTAACTACATGTACATGTAGTTCTGAATTCCAATTCGATCTGTGGATTAGCCAGGTCATGACTTTGATCAGCTACTATGGCTGTTTCAGGTCCATTAGAAATTCAGAGTTTTTAAAAGTCTTTGAATGAAGAAAATTGCATGGATGTGCTAGGATTTGTACTTTGTAATGCTTTATTTTCGTTTTGCATTGTGTTTAAGACTCATTGTCTAGGGTTAGAGTATTCCAAGAATCCATTGGGTTTAGGGTTATACAATTCCAAGATATTAATATGAATTATAATATGATTTTCACACTGATAGTATTTGTGCACTGTTGTCTGCACTGCAGGCAGTAAATGAAGACACCAAAGAGAAGGGGTACGAGGTGAAGAGCATCACCAGCGAGGCAGAGCTTGTGGCCAGGGGACAGCTGTTTAAGAGACAGTCATCACTGAACCAGCAGCAGACAGTTGGAGATAAAAACTTAGAGGGTAGGGGAATGATAACTGCTGTAATTATTACATGTACATGTAGCCCGGTGATTTCCTTATTACGAGGAGTGAATTATGAGAATTGAAAGCAGCATTCACACAACTCCTGGAAAACTCCTGGCATTTTATAATTTTCTTCCAGGGCCCTGGAAAACTCCTGAAATTTATATTTTCTCCATGTACTCTTGGAATTTTATAGACATATTAGGTGAATGTATATAACACAGCATACAATAGGGGTTGTTTCTTTATAGACATATTAGGTGAATGTATATACATGTAACATGGCATACAATAGGGGTTGTTACTTTATAGACATATTAGGTGAAAGTAAATAACATGGCATACAATAGGAGTTGTTACTTTATAGACATATTAGGTGAATGTAAATAACATGGCATACAATAGGAGTTGTTACTTTATAGACACATTAGGTGAATGTAAATAACATGGCATATACTAGGGGTGGTTACTTTATAGACATATTAGGTGAATGTATATAACATGGCATTTGTACTTTATAGACATGTTAGGTGAATGTATATAACATGGCATACAATAGGGGTTGTTACTTTATATACATATCAGGTGAATGTATAGCATACAATTTGTTACTTTATATAATTACATATTAGGTGATTGTACATAACATGACATACAATAGGGGTGGTTACTTTATAGACATATTAGGTGAATGTATGGTGGTTACTTTATAGACATATTAGGTGAATGTATATAACATGGCATTTGTACTTTATAGACATGTTAGGTGAATGTTTATAACATGGCATACATGTACAATAGGGGTTGTTACTTAGTTTATAGACATATTAGGTGAATGTATATAATATAGCATACAATAGGGGTTGTTACTTTATAGACATGTTAGGTGAATGTAAATAACATGGCATACAATAGGGGTTGTTACTTTATATACATATTAGGTGAATGTATATGTTGTGGTTCAATTATTACCTCTGGCACAAATATATTTGAACCAGTACAAATTTTTTGAACCAGTACAATTTTTTTGAACTGGTTCATTTATTCAAGATTCTAAAAAGTTTTTTTTTATTTTTTTGGGATTCATAAAAAAAAAGGGAGTTTAGTTTTTTGGGGGGGGATTTAAAAAGAAGAAAAATTCCACCCACCCCTCCCCTACAAAATATTTTTTTGTAAATCCTCCCCTTCCCTCTACTTTCTACCCTCCCTTCCCCAGTCCCATCCCCTTTTTCCCTTGTCCCCCCCCCCCCTGACACATGTTACTGTACCACTTACCTTGACGGTCACCCATCCACTTACTAACCTCGCCCGGTCGGGCTTAACTTGAGACAGGATCACGAGGAACCCCTGGTAGATGATGATCCAATCGATTAACGCACTGTGCCATAGAAGCGCTTGTTGATTTTTACACCATCGTTTATTCTATAGGTGACTAATCATCGAACCCAGTCCCTCTCCTTATGCTAATTTGTTTCCAGTCTCTTAATTTTATTCGCACATGCGCACTGCTAACAAAATCAGACTTGCAATAAAATTACATGGACAACAACACGGACAAAATTTATACAGACCCCTTATACAGACGAAGTTTGTGTTGACTGCATTCTTTTATGAAAACTGCAGCAACTCAGGGGAAGTAAGAAAGCTAAATCCATAACAAGCAGATTTATTAAAGCCAGTTAGCACTCCTCCCTAACTCCAAGCAAACTCAGTCATTCCTAACACAATCCAAGACCTACATGTATATAAACCGAACATAAAAAAAAAAAACTTCGGTAAACCCAAGTGCTCAATAATTTAGAGCTACATTGTATAGTCACTAAATTAGGGCTAAGTCACTTATAATGCTTCTTCAATGGTCCAGAGAACTAATCCAAACCCTTGCCCTGCATTTAAAAACACCCTAACCGTCAATTTAGGGTGTTAGTTGTATAGTTTGCTGTTTATATTCATACTAAAATACATCACTGCGCAAAGTAACTGTGTTACCAGTACATTCCAGCTATAAAATAAAAGATGAACACAAACAAGGTATAAAGGTATTTTATTCCAAAGTACTTCTGTAGAACTTACTATGCTATTTTCTTACATGGAAAGCCTATCATAAACCTTACCCCAAACTACAAGTTCACACTTGTAAATAAAATTTGAACTGGTTCAAAAAATTGGTACTGGTTCAAAAAAATGGTACTGTTTCAACAATTTTGTATTGGTTCAAAATTGTTGAACCAAAGATCAAATTGAACCACAACATATATAACATGGCATACAATTTGTTACTTTATATAATTACATATTAGGTGATTGTATATAACATGGCATACAATAGGGGTTGTTACTTTATAGACATATTAGGTGAATGTAAATAACATGGCATACAATAGGGTTACTTTTTTTTTGTGAAATCTCAGAGTTCAGGGTCCTGGAAAATTTCTTTTTGTACCCTGGAAAACTCCTGGAATTCCATCATCCCTGTGAAAGCTAAAGGCAGCTTTGTTAGGGTAGCTTTGTGTTTGAAATAAGTAATGCTTTCCTCATTGACTCACAGGTCTATGAACTAAATTGATTTTGGAGTCATTGGTATCTACAATAATTTTTTGCTTGCAAGCTCAGTTACTCGATGGCTTGTTAACTAATGTGTAAACTTTTGTTTTTGCAAATTAAAGCTAAGACAAGTAGTGACAACATAATTCCTCTCCATTGCTGGTTTCTTCTTTAATATTACTAGTATAATCATGTACACTTCGTAATTATATATCAGCCATGCATGAATGCTTCTAATCCATGTGGGATACAATGTACATTTGTGTTAAGAATGCTTGCTGGACTTTTACTCCAAGCCACTAAGCCAAGTAAAGCAACATATTTACATTTGTATTACTTGTTTCAGGGCTGTCATTACAAGCTGGCTACCTGCATTTATCGCCAGAAACTATGATGGTGATCACCAACTATTATGTAAAACTTAAAGCCAGAGTTGTAGCTTATGGCACAAAACAAATCAGCCTATTTTTCACAGCCTCCAGCAACTTAAAAACTTTATGACAGCCCTGTTGTTTTCTTATCTTAAAACATACTAACTCTTTCTGTCTTCCTACAGTAGATGATGAAGATGATGATGAGCCCCTACTGTCGGGGTCAGGCATGGTACAGAAGGAGTGTACAGAGGAAGAGCTGTGCAGCTGGTCTGAATTGCTCTCCAAGTGGAAGGACATTGCTGTCAGGCCTAAACAGCTCGTTCAACTTGTCAGAAAAGTAAGATGTGAGGTGTAATGTGGGACAAATTATGGCCTTCTGAAAACAAAAGTTTAACTCACTTTTGTTTCTTTAATTAAACATGCCACTTAAAGCAGTTTTAATCATCAATTTTGTGCAAAGTTTGTTTTAGTGAGCTCAAAATGCTCCTGGCCATGGGAACTCCTGGAAAATGTCCTGGAAAGTCGTGGATCTTTTTAAGATATGAAAATGTATGAACCCTGAAGGGAGCTACATGTACAGTGATGATGTTTAATTTTATAAGCAATTCTTTTTTCCAGGGGGTCCCAGAGCCACTACGAGGCCAAGTTTGGCAGATGATGGCAGGAGTAGAAGAGAATGATGATCTTGTTGAGAGCTACAAACACCTCTTTAAGAAGGTACTAAAGACTCCATCAAATTATTAATATGTGGATATTGTATATGTGACCGAACACGGGAAAACATACCTTAACGGAAAAGCGTTAAACGGCGTTAAACGAACAGCTTGTGAACGAGTTTGAAAGTCGTTTAAACGACTTTGAAGGTTGTTTAAACGATTCTGAAAGCCGTTTGAATGGGTAAGAAGTTAATTAGAATGGCTTGCCAAATTCTATAAACGCTTTGCTTAAAACGAGGAAACGACTTTCTGAGTCGTTCAAACGGGTATGAAATATTCCGAACGCGTAGCCATTTAAATGGAAGTGGCCTGCGAAGCCTTATGTATTACTTAATAATTACAGTATTGTGCAAAAGTCATGCAAACGTATTTCGACGAATTTCGCTCTTTGTTCCTACGAATGTTGCCAGTTTTCTTTGGAAAGCGAAGAAGAGGAGTTTGATTAGAAATCTTGCTAACACTTGTGTTCTGTGATTTGAATTGAATGTGCCATTTCTATTGTTCATATGGCTTTGTTTACGGTCATTGCAAAAAAACGTTTTCTGAAAACACTCACATACAAGCCGCACCCCCAACTTTGTGGCAATTTTTGGTTACTTTCAAAATCTGAAAGTGAAAAAGGTGCAGCTTATACGTGATAAAATACGGTAGATTTAGCTGAATTATTTTCTCAATAATTCACAACATAAATGGTTCACCGAGAGCTAAAAAACTTGAACTGCTGATCAACCAGACGACAATAGGTAATACATTTGCATAATATTTTAGCTTGGCACTTAATTGATTTAAGAGACATCTGACCTCAAAAAAAAATTGAAATGCTGTGGAACAAAGTGAACTGGGTCAGAGATATTTTCACAAGCATTTGGAATTCCATCCATCCAGTCATTCCTGCCATTTATACTCTCCAGGCTGGACACAGTTATTTTCAGCAATTTTCACAGAAACTGATTAACCTCGTGCACATGTGGGATGGTAAAATCAAAGCATTAAATTTGCTAAAATGAAAAAAAAACTGTAGATCTAGTCTTCAAAGAAAATATTTCAATCACATTTAGGGAGAGGACTTGAACTGTTTCTAGCCAGTTAACAGCCACCAATCAGATATTATAGACATATACAGACATATACAACACCATGTCATAACCTTTAAACATTACATTCTTGCTAATGTTGAAGTGCCTTTGCCGCCATAGTGTTGGTTTTTATATCCATAATTTAATATCCATAATATCCATAATCCATGTGGTGCACATTGATTGACTCTGTTCTATTAAATGTTTGCAGGAGTCTCCGACGGAACAAGTAATTTTGTGGGACATTCACAGGACATTTCCTGCACATGATTACTTCAAGGACAGTGGGGGAGAGGGACAGGAAGCTCTCTATAAAATTAGCAAGGTAATGTACATTGTATGCCTTTGTTATGACAAGGGAGGCATTGGGAAAGGAAAAGGCTGCAAGACAAGGGTGGGAATAAGAGCTGCCGACATTAAAATTCATTACCTACTCTGCATATCTCAAGTGATCCACTATATATAAATATATATACATGTATATGGCTCAATCCTGGTCTCTGGGAAACTACCCACCCACCCCTCCCTTGAATATGCATCGTTCTATTAATGATTAACCATTAAAGGTTAGGGTGAAGTGTGGGGGAGGGGTGGGGGTTTCCCAGAAACCAGAAGAAAGATAAGGACAACATCCATCATGAACCCAGAGGGGTGGCGTAGTGGTATTAGTACTTTTCCTCTCACCCTTGCTCTGAGGATTTTTCTCCGTGTTCTCCTTCAAAAACCAACCTAAATTCCAATTCAACCAAGGAATTCATGGGAAACCTGGTAACTGTTCCCTGTATATAAATATTTAGCTATTTATTTTATTTATTGACAAGGATTTCAAAAACTTTGAAAAGGGTAACCTACATTGTACATGTAGGTAACCTGGTAACAGCTCCCTGTATCTAAATAACCTACTTATCGTATTTATTGAGAAGGATTTCAAAAAATTTGAAAAGCACTTGAAAAAGGCTGTTACCAACTGAATGCACTATAATTTTATAAGAGAACAGATGATTTGTGTTATTTTGACTGTGTTAGGCTTGCAAATAATGAAAATAATTGCCATTAAACATACAACTTCCATCTTTTATTGGTATGGTGGATTGGCATTCATGAGTGAAGGAACATGTTTTTAAAATATCTCATTAAATGTACAGTGTATGTACAGTGTAGCCATAGTGGGAAGTTATTCCTGATAAATACAGGTTACATGTATTTCACGTTAAGAGCTTGAGATCGTTTTTATTCATGAGTTTTTAATCCCAATTGCAAACGAGCGAGTCTTTGAGTATAATAATCATGTGTATCTTTTCTATCAGGCTTACTCCATATACGATGAAGAAGTGGGATACTGTCAGGGACTGTCTTTCTTCATTGCTGTTTTCTTGTTACATGTAAGTTGGATTATCTTAATATGAGTACAATAAAATAGACTGATGTTTTTTGAGAGAGGATCACATGTACAGTACCGCCTGGAATTATTGAAGCATTTACCACGGTTTTACCGCGTCCAATGACCGCGGTAATACCGCGGTTTGACCTCAGAATGACCGCAGTATTACCGCGGTAAACTGCGGTAATTAGTTGGCCGCGGCCACGGCCGCGGCCGCTGAGATTTGTATCACGCCGAAATCATTGACTTTAGTGTGAAGATGTAGCGATGACTTGGCGTTCTTTTCATTCTTTATTCAACACCGCTGTTAACTTTAGAATCTTTTATTTTCGTTTCATTTAGAACTCAAACGGCGGGTAAAGAAGCACTCATCGGTGAAACTAAGACTTTAGATTTAGAATCTTTTATTTTCGCTTCATTCAGAACTCAAACGGCGGGTAAAGAAGAACTCGTCGGTGAAACTAAGACTTTAGAATCTATTTTCGCTTCATTCAGAACTCCAACGGCGGGTAAAGAAGCACTCATCGGTGAAACTAAGACTTTAGAATCTATTTTCGCTTCATTCAGAACTCCAACGGCGGGTAAAGAAGCACTCATCGGTGAAACTAAGACTTTAGAATCTTTTATTTTCGCTTCATTCAGAACTCAAACGGCGGGTAAAGAAGTACTCATCGGTGAAACTAAGACTTTAGAATCTTTTATTTTCGCTTCATTCAGAACTCAAACGGCGGGTAAAGAAGTACTATTCGGTGAAACCAAGACTTTAGAATCTTTTATTTTCGCTTCATTCAGAACTCAAACGGCGGGTAAAGAAGCACTCATCGGTGAAACTAATTAAGACTTTAGAATCTTTAAAGACCCAGGGTCGACCATCACGCATAGCGCGCCCCACACTTCCGAGCCGCCATTTTGTGAGAGTCGAAAAGTCCAATATTTAGAGCGAAGTGAGAAATCCGTTTTCATCGCCTGTATTCCTTCCTCTAACTTTTAAATAACGTTCATTTTTACTTTCTTTATTTATAACTTAACATTTTGACAGCTATTTTGACCAAAAAAAATCTTTAGATCAGTATTATTTTGAGTGAACCGTCTCGCGTTCTGGTGCGAGATAAGACCCGGCATTTCAGTCAAGAATGGGAAGTCCGCGTTTACCAGGCAATGCTCGATGCATAAGACTTAGGTCGTCTGTATTTTAACTCTGGAACATAAGGAAGGACAATCTTGTCAACTAGCGTATTCGCAGAGTATCTGTTACATCTTCAAGCTCCTCAAAGAAGAATTATTCAAATCAAACCAGGTCAGCGAGGACAATAAATCGAGACACCATTTCGACTATGATTATGAAGTCGAAGATGAACAGGAATTTGAAGGTAAAGAATGGTCGTAACAATTAATTTCAATAGCATGATGTTGAAATGTGCACCGAAAAGAATGGCATTTGAGCAAGTAAAAATGTGTTATGAATTTGATGACGTACCAAGAATATTAAAGTACAATATTTTTATTGGACAACATGCTGATATTGAATTCAAGGGAAACCGATTTGCTACCTGCAATTGCAGTTATCTTTATAAGCATCCCATTTCTACTGAAAGCTTTCCAGACTTATACTTATTCTTCTCCCTTGTAAACTAGTTTCCTCAACATTCCATGCCCCCTCTATTTAATGATTTGTTCTGCAGAACTTTGTATGTTGATCACAACATACATCTCTTCTGCAAGCCTGTGGAGACCAAGTCTGGACACAGGAAGTTTTCAAAAAGAACCCAGAAGTACCATGCAGAAGTGAAGGAGGAGAAAATATATGTACATATACATGTATGCCTACTTCTCCTACATGACTGCTCAAATGCTGTAAGAATGGAAACAGTTCGAGGGCAATTTCTCTCGGCAGTCTGATGAAGATAACTTCAATCGAAAGGACATTGCTCCAACAATAGACTGATTTATGTACTGATCAAATGGAAACATTGCCTAAAATGACAGTGGTATCAGTCATTTGAACAACATTTTTGGACTGGGGGATGATAATTTGAACAACCCAAAATCCAACAGTTCAAATGCCAGGGGGGAGGGAAAGATATGTTGATGTTTCAATTTGATCAGTACATTACATGTAGCTTGTGCATTTGTTGTCCCAATTCAGAGCATGCAACAGCTCGCTAGGGATTCAGTGCTTTGTCTTCCATTCAGAGAAATTTATACATTCCAATTTGGATACAGAAAAACAAGAAAACATTACCGAAGGGACAATATTCAGGTAACCTGAATTGGGACAACAAATTAAATGTACTAGCTAAATCGGTCGATTGGAAGTTGTCTGGGTGGTAGTACCGGTAGTCTTGCAAAGTACTGTTGCTGGTGACTGACATTTTAATTACCCAGCTGATCGTCAGCCTTATATTATTAGAAGAGAAGTACCATGTGAATGTTCTGATATGCTTTTTTCAAACTTTTTCAGCAGAGGATGGTAAAGATTAAAGTGGATTACAAAAGCTTATTTTAGTTACTTAAAAGTATATTTTTCATTCACTCAAACTTTGCCAAGTATAGCTGGCATACTACTAATTATGTTGTCTTTCATCATGAGAAAGTTTATCATTAGGGGGTTGATGGAGCCCCTTGAATCAAAGATGTATGTTGTTTACCTGGGGGACCTAGTTTCTTTTAAGTTATATCCCTAACTTTGACTACCTCTGACTGATTTGAAGTCAAAATGTTTGTTGGACAACTCAATTTTTTAACAAGGGAAATGCTTATTCTTTTAGTGAACAATAGGTCTATCAATGTTGCAACAACCACTTTGTAAAAATCCAAGATGAAGAAAAATAAAGCTTTTTCTTGAAATTACAAGTAATGAGGTTCCTTCGATACATGTTGGCTATTAGAGGACTATAGAATACTTGGGTAATTTTAAAATAAGTAAAAACAAGATGGCAAAGAAATATTTTCATACTTTTTGGCAGAAATAATACTTGGCTGTAAGCCAACCATTAACTATTTCCACTTTGCATACCAATTAGACATGACCTAGTTTGGGCTCTAGATTTAAGTTTGATTATTACTGTACATTGTATTCGTTGAAGTGAGACCCTGGGTGTTTCAAGTTGCAAAATTGCATTTACCCATATGTCGATCAAACAAGAGTCTTGTCTCATACAAAGCTTTAACCAGGCTTAATTACCTTGATTGATGGTCAGCTAAATACAATTTTTCTAACTTCCAAGGTATCGCTTCATTGAAAACAGTAATGAGCTAATGAATAATAATTATTATACAGACCAATATGTCATGATTTGCTAAATTCTATAATTCTTCAGAGGATGAAGCACAGCCTCCCCCCATTCATTTTTAGGGCATCGCACATTCTCACCCCACAATGGACATTACTTTCTCAATGTTTGACCAATCAGAATTAGCTTTCCACAAAGTCAGTTGACCTTGGCCACAAGATTGTACAACAAAAAGAAAATGGTTACCCTTAGAGCATTTAGGAATGGCAGCATGTACTTCATTGAAGATCACAAGTTAAAATAAATTATTCTTATTCCCAGGGGGGTCCCAACACAAATGTTGGACTGAGGTGCTTACCTCAAAGGGCATGTTATTAATAATTGAAGACCTTAATGGAAAAAGGGTGTAAGTGACTTGATCACATTCTAAATTCTCCCTTAGAAAACAAAGAAATTGAAGGAGAATTTAGAATGTGATCAAGAGTCTCTTATGCCCTTTTTCCACAGAGGTCTTCAATTATTATTATTCAATAATTTACCAAAGGGGGGTCAAGGGCATCCCCTTGCTATGCTCCTGATTCATATGCAAAATACAAATACTTTTTGAAACATAAATAGTATCAGTTTTATTGGAAACAGTCACATGCTGATGTATCACTTCAATAGTGAATGAATTGCACTCGTGATTCAATGGGAAAGGCTTTACTGGATGGCAAACAAACTTTAAAATGCTGCTTTAAAAACCCAACAATATTATGGTTGGAGGTGGAAAATAGCATTTACAAACTGGTTTTGCTAATAAAACCAGTACTACCAATCTCATTTATGAATATTTTTTGCCACCCTGTCAGTACAACCAAGTGATTGGCCCATAACACTAGTTTTGAAGGAAACTACATGACACAATGACAATCGAGAAAGGAATGTCGGACGAGCAGGCATTTGTGGGGTGAGAATGCAGGGAAGACTAGAAACGCCATCGTCTTTAAAATGTTTGGTAGTGGTCTAATTGCATTTGACTACACATATTGCCAACATAACTACAAATAATTCCACATTCTTGCTATTTCCTCAAAACAACTACATGTACTCTGTAACAACATTTGAGTGTTCTCTAGCTTTATGCATTCTACCCAAAAGGTATATTACATAATGGTTTTCCAGCTTTTTCGATGTCCAGCTATGTAAAAGCCATATAAGTTATCACTGTTCCAACTGAGATTGTAATTGATGTGGCTACCTAAATAGTTAAAAAAAATATTACTTTAATATACCATTTCCAGTATGGAATCTGTTAATGGAAAATAACAAATACATTAATTTTAATGTGAGCAAAGATCTGTCGATAAACCTACACAAGCCTCTTATGCAGATACTCCTTTGGCTCGTCACACATTCCTCCCAATAATTTTGGAAGCCTTTGATTGGTCAGTCTCTGGGAAAGGAATGTGTTGCTCATTTCAGCAGACGTTCTTGGGAGGACTGCATAATGAGCAAAAAGAAATTGGTGTAGGTACAAGCAGTAGGCACCTATGATTGCAGCTGAGTAAAATGCTTATACTTATGCTTATAAATTATTGTGAGTGATACTGAACCAGTGGCCAATTTGGTAAAACTTCTACACAGTATTTTACAAGTATGTCCATTGCCAGCTATGTTAAAATTACTATTAATTAAAGGTGTAAAAGTTTTACTGAATTGATCCCAGACCATTATGTATAGTTGTAAGACGTAAACTAGCCCGAAAACCCATGTGCCCTCGTCTGGTACAGGATACTGGATTCAGTCATCATGACTGAAGTAGCCTACATAGCCATTTACCCACCCTCCATAAAGTCTGGAGGGAACTCCCAACTGAGGGTGGGTAAGAGGCTATAACTGAACAATCAGATATGACGTGTCTATCCTCTGCCAATCTTTCCATACCTCCACAGGGCAAGTTATTTATATGCAGCTTTCCTAAAACTTTCCATTGTGAAATTAAACTCATCTACATGTGTCGCACCTTGTTTTGATACAGACCTCCAGGATATATCTGTCTAAACACGTTTCTACGAGCTGTACGTGCAGTAACACAGGTTACCCACTTGCAACACACATTCTGTTTGTCTGGCATGGGCAGACACCTTGAATTTACACCAGTCTGGACGATTTCCTGCAGGTGGTCCCCAGTTTTCTCCAGGTATTCCAACTAGCTGTTTTGTGAAGTCAATTAGGCTGCCTCTACTCATGCCTAAAAGGTTGATCAATAGCTTGTCTTTTTTCTCCATGTCCAGGCTTGAAACAAAGTACTAAAAAGACAACTTATTTACCTATACATGCATTTTTATTTATAGTTATTTTCATTTTTTTTGGAAGGTGTTCATTGCAAAATTGTGCATGCTTTTCTGTTGAAAATGAGCAATCAAAAGATTTTCATGTGATTGTGCTACGAAGGGATCCAAGTTGGGTTGAAACAGGTATTAAATACGATTTCTGAAAATTATACGTATTTTTAATACTTTTATTTCACCCTGAGAAATTTGAACTCATAATCGTATGGCCCCATCTTGCACCGCTGCAGGTTGAATGTTATCGGCTCTTTCTTCGTTCTGTTAAACCGAAATATAAATAACACATCATTTGTATCATTGAGACAATCTCAAACAACATTACTGTCAGCTAATCCAAGTCAACTTACAGCTTACCTTGTTTTATCGCAACCACCTAGGTCGTGACACTTCGCGCGGCTTTCGTATTTCGCGGCATTTTCAGGAACCCTTGCCTCTTCTCCTTGTGCTCTGACCTTTGCATGTGCATTTTACTCGGTTTAAATCGGCTTCCAGGATGACCCGACTGAGATTAATAAATCGAGTAATGTTGTTATCCTGTTCACAGATAATAATCGAAGTCGAAGATCAAACTTCCTTTAGTTCTTCGTCGATTTGAATATCCACAATTAACGAGCCATACGCATTTCTTCTCCCTTCTTGCTCCACTGAACCAATAGATGAATTGGAATCCCTCGTGGAACCGTTTGTTCTTTAAAAGCTTCGTGCCAACGACTGAACGAACCACACGACGAAGATCAGTTCACTCGAAACAACAGAAGCCTCGTCTTGGTCCGATCAAAACAAAAACAGAGGCGCGCTATGCGTGATGGTCGACCCTGGGTCTTTAAAGATTCTAACCCGCCGTTAGAGTTCTGAATGAACGGCGAAAATAAAAGATTCTAAAAGATTCTCCGCTGAGCGCAAAACATAACACCAAATAAACTTTTGCTTCAGTGTAGTATCACATTTACGGCAGATCCTTGTCTTGTTACTAGTATTAAAAGGTTTCGGCAGAAATCATTGTAAATGTTTTTGTATTAAAATCTCAACTCTTCTGAATTTCCACGTGCAATCAGTCAGGCGTGAACGTGTCAGTCTGAAATTTTACAGAACATCGACAGAGTTATGAAGCAACGTTTGTCCTATTGAAAGACGTGCAAAAACTTCTATACTCTTACCAGAAAACTTCTACTGGGAAAGTGCAATTCCTTTTGAATTAAAAGAGCTTTAATGCATCGGATCAGATCAGTCAGTTCGCGTAAATGGAAATTAATTGCGCCCCCGCGGTATTTGTGTCAGAAATGAGACACGCGTCTGGCTGACAGTTCACGATTGACGGGGACTTTTATTAAGAATCTTGACTTTTTGACGCCTCTGGCACGCAGGTTATTTACCAAAACCATCTTACTGTACGTTTGTAAAACTGTTTGTCATGAATTCGAATTTGTCACGCGTTAATCCTAGTGAAAGAAAGGTTAAAATACAAAACTGGGCAATGAACACGTACGCGAAATTTCGGATCACGATATTTCGAATTTTCGTTTGACAATCTGAACGAAATATCGTCGAAATGTCGCTCGCAGGTTGGCAATATTTCGCCTTGGCATTCGAATTTTCGCGTATCTGATCAATTCTTCGTCGAAATTTCGGCGACATTCGTAGGAACAAAGAGCGAAATTCGTCGAAATACGTTTGCATGACTTTTGCACAATACTACAGTATTGTGTCATGACCGCGGATTTTGACCGCGGCTTTCATTGCGGTGAATAATTTGACCGCGATAAAGCCTCGGCTTTACCGCGGTAAAACCTCGTCCATGGTGCGGTAATACCGCGTCCAATGACCGCGGTATTACCGCGGTTTGACCGCGACCCGATGCTTCAATAATTCCAGGCGGTACTGTACATGTAGTTCCTCGTACCAGAATTTACCCTTCATTGTTTAATTGAATCTTATTCTTAGTAATGCCACTCAAAGACGCTTAGATTCAACAAAATGTGGTTGCTCTTGAACACCAAAATTAATGTACATGTATGTGTCTTCAGTGAAATCTGAAACTTAGATGGGCTTGAGGTTCTTGATGTTTTTCATCCTTTCACATAAACTGTGTGAAACATGACTAGGGCATCGGATCGAACAGCCAAGGGTGCATTCTTTTAGGACATATTCCAGCTATTCCAAAATCAAAATACCTCTAAATCTTGCAGATATTCATCTTCCGAAATGTAGAAAGCAGTCGCCACTTTTAGTACATCATTTAAGGATATTTTGGTTTGATAATATAAGCAGCATTGTTTTATTCAATGGTGTATTCCTTTCCCAGAATAGCCAGAGTATGTCCCAAAAGAACATGTGCCACAAGTAGCATTGTGTCTTTTTCTTGTTCAAAAATATTAGATTTTTCTCCCAAACACCCTAAGCTGAATTAAGATATGGGAGGACGCAAACCCAGAGGTGGAAGGGAGCAGCAGCTCCAGAACGGTGCACACTCATGCAATGGTCATCACTCTGGGGAGAAGGGTGGGTGTAGATACGATTCCCTCGGCCATTTAAATGAAGAGAGGGAATATTCTACTTCTGAGGGGTAATTTATATGCTAGCACACCAGAGATTGTGAAATACAGGTCCCAGGAGTAGATAAGACTGTGTGAATTCATCCGGGTTGTTTACATGAGGTGATTGTGCGTGAAGGCTAGCAGTGACAATAGAACAAAATGTTACATGGGAAAATACATGACTGTACATGTACATGTATATACCATATCTTACCCACACATTAGGCAAAAATGTTAGGTGCATGGACTTTTGATTAATCCAATGTGCATGTGTTCCACCAGTTTCCCACCCAAACTGAAAGAAAGCAAAGCCAATCACCCCTGTTTTTAATTTTAGGTACATAAAAAAAAAAATCTACTTTTTATTAATGCTTAGCCAAAAAAATTAACAGGTTTATGTTTTCTTAATTTGTATTGTTTACTAAAAACGTTTAAGACCTCGGAAACTTTTCCAAACCTATATTTGAATCTCCTCCCCAGGGCCTCTGTTCTTATCGGCCAGCAGAGCATAACGTTTTGCCATGATGTGTACCTGACGTAGCTAATCTTTCTTTTTCCCAGTCACTGTGAAGGAAAAATAGGGATGTGAAGGAAAGAAAGCCTTGGCTAGTAGAGCCTCGGTTCACAGTAACCCACCTGAAAGAGGTTGTGGAGGTTGCAGCTGGTTAATAATTTGTTAAATGAAATGTTACCCCTTATTTCTCAGATGCCAGAAGAACAAGCCTTTGCAGTGTTGGTTAAGATTATGTCAGAGTATGGCCTACGAGAAGTATTCAAGAACGAGTTTCAGATGCTTCACCTGAAGTTCTATCAGCTGGAGAGAATGATAGAGGTACTGGGGAAAGATCATCTGGAGAATTCCTCACAGAAACGTTCCCAATCCCAGACATTTTCCAATCTTTTGAACTTTAAGCCGAATTGCATTAGAATTTCCATGTGATGCAAAATCAATAAAAAGTAAAAGGACTGTTTTTTTCCGGAGCTACCAGCTAGAGACAATGATAGAGGTACTGGCTAAAGATACAATACACAATACAATACAATAATTTTATTAACGTGGTCAAAAACACTTAGCTATATAAGGGATGCCCCCATGGGAGCAACCCAGCTATTTTACAGGTTTGCCGTGCAACAAAAAGAAAATTAGATAAAAATATGTTATATAATAATAAGATAGTTAGAAATATTTCATTTACAACTCTAAAATATTATTAAATAAAAATATGAGATAACAATTTCTAAGGTGAACAATATTAAAACTAATATCGAGACAGTGGTTGAGTGCACACATGATGTTAAGCATTTTGGATAGATGGATAGATCCTCACAGAAACGATTCCAATTCCAGTCACAGGGCTGTCATTACATTTTGAAGTTGCTGGACAACTGTGATAAATAGCCAGTCTTTTTGTGCCTTAGGATACAACTCTGTCTTTAAGTTTTACATTATTACAGTAGCCGGTGCTCATCATCATAGTTCTGTCTGTTGCTGGTGGCAATTGTTAGTACCCAGCTTCTTATGACAGGCCTGCTGAGATACTTCAATCTTATTAACTTTAAGCCACAAATTCATTAGAATTTCGATGTGATGCAAAATCAATAAAAAGTAAAACGATTTTTTAAGAGCCAATTCGTGTTCACTATTGTATATTTTCCAATTTCACGAAAATTGTAACTCCTTTGTTCTAGGATTCAATGTCAGATCTGTTTAGCCATTTCCAGCACAACAACGTGGAGGCTCACATGTACGCATCCCAATGGTTCCTAACTCTGTTCACTGCCAAGTTCCCTCTGCCGATGGTCTTCTGTATTACTGATTTTATTTTGTGTGAGGTAAGGATCACCATTATTTTAAGAAAACAAATTTTAAGAACATTTTTGAAAATTTTAGTGGATGTTGACTCTGATCTAATCCAAAAGATTGCCCATCAAAAATTAACTTCATAATGACCTTTCTATCTGCTTTCTGTACTTTCTAGTTCATGTTAATATATTTATACAAATGAATTCAATTTGTACGTTCACCTTTTCTCTCTTCTATTAAAATACTGTAAGTAGTTGACTATTATCGCTACCCACCTCAATTAGCCATTACCTGCAGGTTAGTGTATAGTTTTTGTCAAATTCTGTTGTGAATAAATTGTAGTTGTATTATCTCGACAATAGATCTCTCTTGCCGAGTCTTGCAGATGTCTTGATCAGTATCCTGGCTAGGAATTTGTATCAATGTGTCAAATGACTCTTACATTTTCTATGGGTCAATTCAATTTTTGTCCATTTCTAAGTAACCCCTCAGTGGCATTTGGGGGGGTTAGGGGAGCAGTTGTCTCCCCTCTGCCCAGTCCCAGAAGAGAGGTTGACAGAAGTCATCAATGAAAATGCCCCAGAATTCATCATTTTGTCTCCCCAATCAATGAAATGTCCCATAATTCATCATTTTGCTCCCCCAAATTTTCAAGCAGCCCCTTGTTCATAAGGGCTCTGTTTTGTGATAGAAGTATGTGGCCTAGCCCCATATATTTCGTGACAATGAGTCATTTCTGAAACTGTTGGTGCAAGGAGCAGAACCTACACTGTACATGATGATTTATCTAAACATATCAGTCAATCAGCCAACAAGATGGATCAAGTTTGTCAAATTCCATTGAGAGATAAGGGTCATCAACCAGTCATTAAAATCCTTTGGCTGAACTAATTTGGAAAATAGCTGACGACTTGTTTCTTTTTTTTGGCAGGGTATACAGGTAATCTTCCAAGTTGCCTTGGCGCTTCTAAAGGTACTCTTTCGTTTCCAAAATAAATGGCTTTCCTTAAAGTGCCCCTAAACCCTTTTGCAATGTTTATATACATGTATATGAAACTTTGAAAGGTTTTGAGTACTTCTGCGAATATTTTTTTGGCTTACAGAGAATACTCTGTGTTCTATGCTTGTTTGAAATGGTGAAAATGTGACCTTTCCTGACCCATGACCGCATAAGAAAAGGACTGGGTAGTAGTATATGTGGAGTTAAAATGATACCACTTTTTTTGTGAACGTAGTGGAGGCCTTCGTTCAGACCTCAGGCCTCCCCTACGTTAACAAAAAAGTGGCATCGATTTTCCTCCACGTATACTACTGGAAGCATAATTGGTTGAAATGCTGTCTTACAGCGATAACATTCTTTGATCTACTTATCCATTTTTTGATTTCTTAGACCGTGAACAAGGAGAAAAATAAGGCTTGAAATGTTGTCATTTTTCCATTCGTTGCCAACATCATTGCATTTCGATATCCATATTAGAGAAAGCCGCACATGTATGGTATGTCGACACCGATTTGTGCGGGTGGTGCTTCCTGTCCATTCCTAATTCGACTAAGGATGGCGACGCCTTGTCCCACGTTGTCTGCGTGAGTTTTGCGTTTTGCTTATGTGGCGTTTTTCTTCGTACTACACCATGTCGTGTCGTCTTTCCTACGCTAGACTTTCCTGAAGCGATCTCTGTTCGTATAGTCGTAGTGGTGGGAGGTGGTAAGATGTGCAAATGACTCTTCGAGGCAAAAATAAGCGATTCACGATTAAGATGGGTCCCCTCGGTAAAATGTGCAAATGACTCTTCGAGGCAAAAAATAAGCGATTCACGATTAAGATGGGTCCCCTCGGTAAACTCTTCGTAGACCATGAACGAGGCAAAAAAAAAGAAAAAAGAATGAAGAGAAACTGTCAGTTCGTCTCTTCATTTTTTTTCCTTTTTTTTTTTTTTACTGCCATTCGAAAGTCCTTAGCGAGCCCTCTACGTCTCCATGAGTCTTACGGTACTTCAATTCTGCCAGTACTTTCGAGAAGCGATTTTCTTTTACTAAGTTCACGTCGTAGTGGTGCACTACACGTTGTACAAAGTCTGTAGCTAGTTCGACAATCACGATCGCATTTACGACATGGATATGCGAAATCTTTTAGCGAGCCCTCTATGTTTTTATGAGTCTTACGGTCCTTCAATTCTGCCAGTACTTTCGAGAAGCGATTCTTGATTCTGCGTTTCTCTCCACTAAGTTCACGTTGGCGTCGTGCACCACACGTTGTACAAAGTCCGTAACTAGTTCTACAACCACTACCGCATTTAGAACATGGACCGAATGGGATGGCTCCTCTTTGTATCTGATAGTTGTGTTGAGCACAATATTCTGACACTTTGGAAGGTTTCCTCACGCACTTCGTGTCCTTACCACGCATCAACCAAACGCAAGTTACTATCTCGGCCATCGTGTGATATGACTTCGTACTGTTTATGTTTAATTGATAATATTTTGGGAGAGTTCTAACCAAAACAGCTGATTCGTGACGAGGACATCCGCCAATATATACTCATTTAAGAATTTAGTTTAAGACCATGAGAAGAAAAAGATTCGATAGTGAAAAAAAACAAATACCAAAACTGGTATCACCAGAACCTCTCTAGGAACCTTTCACCTTTTTCCTTCCTTTGCCATCTTTTCGTTCCTAGAGAGGTTTTTATTTATTTGCCGGGCCCGGCTTTGACGGTATTTGTTCTACTGTATTCATTCTACCGTATTTGTTCTACTGTATTCATTCTACTGTATTTGTTCTACTGTTGTTTGGATCCTGTCCTAACTGGTTGAGACACAACCGGCACCCGTGGGTCCCATTTAAGATCCCTTGAGCTTCACCCATGCACCCGACCCAGGATTGACATTATTCCTACTTCTGCCACATGACAGACGCGCTACGACTTGTGTGATGTGGTGGAGCTTTTTCCATCACACAAGCCGATCTACCACACATGGTCCGTAGGATTCGAACCCCAGGTATATGAGCAGCTCCACCTTTTCACTCATATACCTAGCGCAGAACCTTGAGACCATGTGTGCTAGACACTATTTTTGATGATAAAATACTCTACTTATGTCTTAAGCACCTGTCGTATGTTAATTAGCGCCGTTCACGCGTTGGTTCGAAATTTGCATACGAACTGCAAAACAACACGGTAATTTATACGAACTAAGAGAATCTGTTCTTAGCGCAGTAATTTATACGATTTTCTTAGTGAAGTTAAAATAGACTCCGTTATGGTTTCTTTCATAGGAGATGTTGATTCTTATCCTACTAGACTGCCAAGTTTTGCTCTCATTTCCTTTCGGATCTCCGAGCGAAGTTCTTCTACGTTTTTTGACCCTCTTTCTTGCCTATTTTTTTGTCGTATTTCGAGCTTGAGTGATTCGTATTTCGATCTTTCATCGATAACACTTCCGAACTCGGCTTCTGAAATATTACCATCGGCTAGAGCCTTTGAGACTTTGACTTCCACGGAATTGGCCTTAGCCTTTGCCAACATAACGGTCTTTTCGTGCTTCGAGACGCGAATGCCAAGTTTCTTACTTGCGATAGACATCGAGGCCGAAATGACGGCACAAACGAACCCGAGGCTTCCTAATGAAATACCCACAGGTATCCCGATCCCCGTAAACGTCAAGCCCAACGCCATAGCGGATAATGCACCACTCAAGCTACCTGTGGCCACAGCAACCCCGTGAACAATACCACGCGCTCGGGCATATTTCTTACGAACGACTTCGTAGTGCTTTGCCTGCCGTTCGAGTTCAGCAAGTGTGTCACATACTTTTTGTAGCCGAAAGCTATCTCCAGACAAAACGGTTTCAGATGAACGTAGATTGGGATAGATCGGCGCCGTTGGAATTGTTTGAATCGAATCGCTTGCCATCGCATATTATACGTATGGCTTACTCAATCTTCAATACGTATCGTATGGGTCGACCACGGAAGTCTACCACGTTGCCTTTCTCATCACGAATCGTCAGACGAAGGCTGTTTCGTGTTGTACCTAGAGCTCGGACAGGTAGTGGGGGCGTTGTAGAATACGTATTTACATCAAACCAGCTGCCTCGTACTTTAAAGTTAGCCAGTACATTCGAGCGCTTTCCCTCTAGTAGCGAGAAATTGGAATCTACCACATCGCAGTATACATACATTGTGTTGATATCTTTGATCACCAGATCGTAGTGTCCAATTTTTAGCGATACGTTTCCCCCCACATCTTCATTTCCTTCGATACCCAATAGTTCGCAGAGATTCTTACTGAGCTTGATTG
Organism: Actinernus sp. WN-2022; assembly: GCA_030867875.1. NCBI lineage: Eukaryota > Metazoa > Cnidaria > Anthozoa > Actiniaria > Actinernidae > Actinernus > Actinernus sp. WN-2022. Next base: position 58,756,759 of record JAOWCC010000936.1, read on the forward strand.
TTTTCTGAACCTTTAGGATCCAATCCCTCTTACTACCTCTATTTATAAAGCTTACGACTTTATTCGACGTAGCTTCATTGAAGAAGGGCTTGAGTGTACGTATATTATGAGACCCCGGATAGATTTTGTATGGGAACCCTACACCTCCGGTATCCCACTCGAACGTAGCCTCCGTTTCTAGGTTCCACCAGCTATTCTCAAAAGTGACCTCAACTAGCGAAATATTATTGATAAGAATTGGATCGTCGAAGTAGACCGTATGATTGGTCGAGGTGGTGGCGACATTTAAAATCACCATTTTATATTGAAGGTATAACTTTATATGCGTATAGCTTCAATATGAGAAGGTCCGTAGTTCCTTTCAGTTACCATTACGAAGGGAAAGACGAAGAGGAGGAGGTCCCAACGCCGAATGCTAATATACGGTCAAAGGCTGAGAATCAAGCTAGGAGAGAGAATCAAGCTCGGACAGATAGAGAAGACGCGGAAAGTAGAAAGGTCGCAACATTGAATGCCGATCTATTAGCGAAGTTCAAGAAAAAATACCCGCATGCAGATTTTCGCCAGTTCTATACCTCTACGGAAATAAACGGTCCAGGCAAATATTCGACGAGTATTTGGTTTCGAGATGGGGATTCTGGCTATGTCGTTTACGGCGATAATGTCTCCAAGCTACCCGCTGCCATTCAAAAACGCATCGATAACGCATTGCAGGGTATAGTTAGGGATGGGGATTTCCCATCTCCCTTCAGAAAGACAAAAGCAAAGTATCCAGTTCCAGCCGTTCCATGGGGGGACGACCCAAAAGACATAGTCCCTATCTTACGAAAGCTCAAGATCTACGTAGCAAAGGATCAGTCCTTCACGATGACGCCGCGAGATATCTTTCAAGAGCTGGACCAAGTTTTCTACACTGCAAAGCAAGCACAGATATGGTTCGATGCTCAACCAATGAGGCATTGGCAACAACAGCTATGCTTTGTCCTTTGGTGCGCGACAGCAGGGTGTGGAGTGTCGTTCGACGACCATCTTTCAGATGATGCACCAATCATTGACAATGTTAGGAGCTTTTACCGCTTCCATGTGTACTATACGATCAGGCGATTACTTTTCGAATTAGGTGTCCCACTTCCTAGAGATTCGGTTTTCGATAAGAACAACAACGTTCCATGGAGTTCCGTCGTATACGACAGGCTTAGGATAGAGTTTGAAGTCGATAAAGGCGATTTTAACTTTCGTCGAGGGGCTAATGGAGGCTTAGGGGACGCCTACAGATACGACAAGGGTGGAAAGCTGGTGAATGCTGAAGATACGTGGGGACGCGACACCAAATTCACTGCAAAGTGGCCAACGGGCTTAGGCGAGTTTTCCGATACGAACCACGACCTTAAATTGCAGTTCTTTCGCAACCATATGGTAAAGGATCAACACCACTTGCAGTTCTTTCGTAACGATGTGATAAAGAATCAACGCAATTGGTTCGTTCTACAAACGAGTCACGGATTGACAAAGGCCGGACTAGCCCGAATCAACTTATCTGCAATGGTCTACGTATATTGCGTTCTAGGATCCCAGGCTTCTTTACGCAATTCGATCATAGGGACAACGACCTTATCCCTCAATGTTCAGGCCGATTGTGGTGTAAAGTTGGAAGAGGTCATTGTGGAAACGAAGGTCAAGAGCCTTTTACGATATCAAAAAGCTCTGCAACTAACACGCGTTCGTCTCGACCTGGCAGTTGCCAAGGACTGTTTGTTAATACCCAGCCGTATGATTATTAACGATGAGAGCGTACCAGGTTATAACAACGAACTACAAGAAGCATCCACATCTAACATCAACTTTGGAATAAATGACCATATCAACCATAAAGAAAAGCCCCCGAAACCACCACGTATGGAAGGTAGTTCACGAAAGAAAGATCTACCGCATCAAGATGTCGTTGCGGTGAAGCCGCCTATCCCACAAGTAACGCAACCTCGTAGTTCACGAAAGAAAGATCTACCGCATCAAGATGTCGTTGCGGTGAAGCCGCCTATCTCACAAGTAACGCAACCTCGTAGTACCGATGCCGTTGTGACAAAGCACGAGATCAATTTGGGGCTGATGGTTGCCACTGCGGCGGGAGCCTCATGGATGCTATTTCGCTGACTTAAATCGCTCTATTACGATCACCACCACAGCTACGATCAACATCCAGATGTTCTTCGCTAAGAATCCTAATACCTCGCCAGCCGTGCGAAACAAAAAGCTAGCAATTGTCCCAACCATTCCAGGTAGAATCTGCCCTAGCTTCTTTCCTAGACCTTTCAACGCATTGCCGACCCCACTGGCAACATTAGCAAGCCCCTTAGATAGCATGGAAGCCACGACGCCAATCACGGTGCCTGTCGCAATCGCAATTCCAAGCACTCCAACGCCATACTTTTTGAAAATGACCTTCACGCGGTCTCGCATGGACATACGCTCTTCGATTCTTTCAATATTTGACTCAATCTCCTGTATTTGGTCGTCTATTTTCATCACTTCTTCCTTTGCTGCCGTATGTTCTGTCGACCCCTGCTTGGATGATTTCACGTTTTTCATTTCCTTAGCTCTTTCTATCTTAAATTGGTCGATATCGGCTTCTCCTTCGCTAACAAGCATATCTGCGGGAGGTCCTAGAGCGTCTGTGATCGTTTTAGGCAATTTCCCATTAACATTGCCTTTGGTGTCGTACAGCTTGTGGAATTTGGCATTAGTTTTGTGCAGTCGCACCACGACATTGTCGTACATATCCAAGGTAGTAGTGAACTTGGTAGTGTCTACATTTGGATACTTGGCGTGGATGCGTTCCCAGGCCTCGTCGCGTTGACCGATTTTTTCAGTTAATATGTATTTCACATCAGTGAACGATGTTTCCGCGGTATTGCTGCTTGGTACTGCACCCTCATCACCTAGATTCACCAATTTGATGTACTCATGTGGACTGTACCCCCATTTGTGCCGTCCACTCCAAAGCTTATCCCGAAAGCTTTTGGATCTTTCTCCTATTCTGACCTTAACTCTATCCCACCAAGTACTTCGGTCTTCATTCTTACCTGGACCAAGCTCGTGCCATTCTTTGGCAGAAAGCTTTTCTATGTCGGCTTGACCTTCCTCAGTCAAAGGATCGAAGTCTGCATTCTCAGCCATGTTGAACAATAACTATGTATGTCTAAATATTCAATATGATTCCGGCGACGTTAGTTCCTGCGAAATCGCACAGAGAACCTCAGGGATTGAAAGCTCTACACAACGTAGATAGAATCACCTTCACTCCATCGGAAGCCAAGCCAGGAGAGACTCTCTATGTGAAAATACCAATACTAGGGGAAAACATCGTCCTTGTTCCAGGTAGTCTCGCGCTCGTGGCTGACCTTACGTTGTCTGGTGGACATGCTAACAATCGAGTGGTGGATAATGTCGGGCGTTGTCTGGTCTCACGTAGAGTTCTCAAAATAGGAGCTGAAACGATAGAAGACATTGAACGACCAGATCTTCTACAGACATATTCCGATCTCTATTTGCCAACTATAGAGCGAGATGCGCGCGTGGGACAAGGTATTCAAACAGAGAACACGAACAAGCTACGCTCGAATGCTGGTGACAAAGGCACTTCGGATACTGGAGAAAACTTGCTCCTAACTGTGTATGGTTCGAAATACCGAATCCCACTAGATGTGGACATCCTGACGCAACATGGAGCTCTTTATCCCTTCGCTCTTCGCAACACCATTTCTCTCGAGTTGACTCTATCACCTGCTACGGATGTGGTGGTAGGATCAGACACTACCAAGATAGGTACATACAAGCTAAGCAACATCCAGCTAGAGTACGAAGTTGTTGAGAGTGAAATTATCGCCAAGCAAGCGAAAGACGAATATGTCAGTGGCGCCGTCTTCCTGTTCAGGCACGCTGTTCACTTCAAAACCGTACCTATCAACAAAGCGTCCGACACTCTGATATCCCAGCAAGTCGACGTTCCAAGGTTGTCCTTTACTGGACTGCTCCTCCTCTTCGTGGCACAACATACCCACGGCACACGAAACAGCGAGGCGTTTGACTATCCAGGAATCACGAAGGTCGAGATCGATATCAATGGAAGACCAAACAGGATCTTTCCTGGAGGCATGCTACCATCAGACTTTTGGGAGGCCGCTAATGGATGGTTCGGCGCTGGCAAAACGTCTATGACCCCGATCAAGTTCTACAATAATAAATTCGCCATCCTGGTTGATTGTCGCACAGTAAATGATCCAGTTGTCCATGGCAATGGCTTGAATCAAACCGGCAGTGGAAAGAACCTCCAGATCCGCATCCATAGGACTGGAGGCAGTGGAATCGTGAACATGCACATCTTCGTACTTGCCGATGCTCAGATCACGATATTGAACGGAGCACTGGAAAACGTATCGTACTAGCATGGACGCTTTAGTAACTGAAATTCCATTCAACGCTCTCATAGTGGGACCAACGAATTGTGGAAAAACGGCCCTTCTCGTAGAGCAACTTCGTGGAGCATTTCGTGGTAAGTTTGACTACGTAGTACTCATATGCCCCACGTATGCCCACAACACTACCTATCGTGGATTCGCCCATCTAGATCCTCACTTCTTCGTGATGTGCCCCTCACAAGATGCCATCAATGCCGCGCTACGAGTTTGTTCCACCTTTTGGGCAGGTACCAATACTCTTTTGATACTCGACGATTGCGCTGCATCGAAGGATGTAAAGCTGAGAACCGATAAGCTCGTGGAGATGGCCTTTTCCGCTCGTCATATAGGCATTTCTATTTGGGTGTTAACTCAACAGTTGACAAGCATATGCAAACCTTTTCGAGAAAACGTGGCGGTGGTCGTGGCCTTTCATACGGCGTCAGCTCTTGATGCCAAAGCACTATTTGAGGACTACGGTGGTGGGTTGAAGGTGGATGAGAGGAAAATGTTGACCTCGGAGCTCAAGGCCCACAAGTTTGCTCGCACATGTTTCTGTCTCCGTCATCCTTTCGAGGTAGTATTAGAGATTCCCGCACCCAAAGCATACTTCAACCATGGATGAAGGAATCAAAGAACTGTTAGGTGAGTGCGCCGTCGTTTGTCCGCCGGTCGTACTGGAACATCCATCCAAATCAGAGGATGTTAAAGATCGTAGGGAGGCGCTCTCGATTCTAGCCGCAATGGGCACAACAAAAGAATATCTAGGTCGGGACTTTTCTCTAGGAGATATATCTAAACTGCCTGATAAAGACGTTATACGTTTACATAGTAGGTACCAGGCCGTAGTAGCAAAGCAAATAACAGGTTGTCTAGTAGACGGAGCACTGCGACTAGCAACTCGTGCAGTTGGGTACGTAGTCCGACTAGACAGCGAACAAGCACTTCTCCTAGATCTACAAGAAGACCACCTAGTTCGCAACGAGATATCTGCTGTGGCCGCCTTGTTGTCTCTTAAAGCAGGTCGCTTTGTGGCTCTAGCTAGTGCCTTGTTCCATGTAGCTGACCACGTAGTTCCATCTAGTACGCCAAGCAGTCAACCTATTAAAGACTCAAAGTCTACTGACATGAACGATGGAGGAACAACAAGATCGGATAACTGCAGATCCGCCGAAGACTGCGCCTGAAAAAAAGACCAAAGATCCAAAGCGCATTGCCGCTGGAAAAGCACTGGCGGAAAGTAATCGCTGCGCTAGAGAGGCATTAAGTCGTGAGAGTGCACCTGAAGTTCGGGATGACGGAAGCTGGTACGATAAAGTGTCTGCCAACACTACACTATCAGCAATTGGAATAGGCATCGCGTTAGTTGGGCTGTACTATCAGTACAAGGACCGCAACGCTACGACACCCCACACTCATTCCGAAGAAATACACGAAGCTAGAAGCAAAAAGTTGCCTTCCATGGAAAATAACATTTGAACATATCGACAATACAGATACGTTCGATGGCAGAAAAAGGCAAAGTGGTAGAAGCAGTATTTCACGCCGCCACATTGACTGGAATAGCAACTGGTATTGGTTGGTTCTTAAAAAAGGCGACAAAGGAGTCCATGCTTGGCGACCCTTCATCGAGCGTCTTAAATTACGTGAAGTGGACGGCTGTATTGGCTGGCAGTATTGCCGCCAAAAAGTATCTCGAAGACCAAAAGATCATACCCACCGATTTGTAAACGATGGTAACGATCATCGCAGCGATCGCCTTTGCGGCGGCAAGCCTTGGTGCTAAATACCTCGACCGATATATTTCTGGAAGGGACCCAGAGGAGACTAATATAGAGATCAAAAGGCACGATAGAGCCCTTGAGAAATACAAGGATGACATGGCTACTTACGAAAAACACCAAGAAGAACTATCCAAGTGGGTTAAAGAGCGGGAACGTACGAAATACTACGCTGACGAGGATCTAACCAATACGGACCGCGCCCTTGTGCTATACAATACAGTACACGTGGGGCTGCACCGCATACGTCCACAGGACATGAAGAAGCCTCACTTTTCCGACTACTATGGACCTTCGAGTTCGCAGAGAACTACGGAATTGGCAATCGTAGGTGGTGGGACGTTTGCTATAGGATACGTTGCTAGTCGGTTGCTTTAAAAATCACAAGACTAATTCCGAGGAAAAGCTGAAAGAAGACCACCACAACGAGGTTGTAAAAAAAAAACGAATCCAACAACCCTATTAGATAAAGCCACATGTATATATATCAAAGACGATGGCTAGCCAAGTTTCCAATGCAACCAACGATGCCCCCTCAACCAACGATGCCCCCTCAACCAATGATGCCATCTCAACCAACGATGCCAATACCACGGCAGATAACGCTACGGCAGCTAATACTGCGGCAGCTAACGCGGCGACGGCAAACAAATCCTCTGTGTTCAACGCAGAAGACATCCTCGAAGCCTTCGAACAGGGAAAGAAGGGAACGATTGTGTTTGACTGGGACAATCCTCGAAGTGGTCCAAACGGATGTAAATACATCCCAGTCTACTTCGATCTTGGGGAAGGACAACGTCCAGCAATCTTTCGCTTCAAAGACGAAAAACATGTTGGTCAAATATGTCCACATGAGCAAGGAGACCTTGCCCGATTGAACCTCGCATCGGGACAAAAGGATAAGTACAAGAAGCGCGATCGCAATCCCTGCCTACAAGTTCAAAAGTGGAGCGTCCCAGTATTGACTCAAATGGATGGAATCACCTTGAAGACCGACAAGGATGGAAACCCCGAACTTCCAAGTCCAGACAAATTGAGTACCCTCTTCAAAGTGATCCAAGAGTTGGACTCGGCGTTTGAAAACGAGGTTGAGGCATGCCTCACAAGTGGAAAGATTTGTGCACGCAATATGCGTCGCCGTACGGCACCAGCCGAAGGAGCTCTCGTTGTCTCCAACACTAAGATCCATACACTGGTTCAACGAACTATCTCCATGGAAGCCTCCAAGAACGCCGGACGCGCATTGAGCAATCCCATTGCTAGGCTGCGCATGAAATGCAACGTGCAGACGGGCGTGCCTAATTGTCTATTCTTCGACAAGAGTCGGCCGTTCTACGTAGGAAGCCGCACTTCTTACGAAGCTCTCGTAGACGCGAATTCAAACCAAGTCAACATTGGAAACATAAGTAATATGATATTGCCAGGTTCCATACACGATGGCGTTTGCGACGCTAGTAGCGTCTGCACAAGTGGATTGGGAATATCATACCTACTCGACGCCGCCGTCCTAGTCGTAACACAACCGCTTCCAACGAAGACTCGGGCCACCCTCGAGGACGTATACGAATAGGGAGATGTAGAAAAAAAAAAAAAAAAAAGGAATAAGGACCGATGGGTCTTTATTCTTTTTTTTCTCATTTTTTTAACGATAAGGACTATACATATTAAAGCCTCGTTGTTAACGCTATACGTAATGGATGCTATCTTCTATGGCCCTGAAGGATATTGGAAAGGTTACTCCGCAATTGGTAAACTATCGGCGGCAGCAAAGGTATCGGAAGACACGGCTAAGAGTTGGTTAGAGAAGCAAGCACTATGGCAAATTTATTTACCACCACCACGATATGTACCACGACCACATTGGACCGTATCGAAACCTAACGAAGTCCACCAAGCTGATTTGATATTCTTACCACACGATCGACCTGGGCGTGGACGGAAGCTATACAAGTACGCATTGGTGGTAATCGATGTGGCTTCTCGATACAAAGAAGCCGAACCTTTAGCTTCGAAAGATAGTGGTGAAGTTTCTGCGGCATTCGAACGAATCTACAAACGTAGTCCACTCGAATGGCCAAAGACGTTGCAAGTAGATCCTGGTAGAGAATTCATGGGACGTATGTCTGAAACGCTAGAACTACATGGTACGAAAGTTCAACGAGGCGAGGCTGGTAATCATAGAGCGCAAGGCTTCGTCGAACGAGCGAATAGAACGCTAGCTGAGAGATTGTTTGGATACCAATATGCACAAGAGATGGTACTTACTTCGGAAGGCTCAGAGGCGCGTAGTAGAGAATGGGTAGTTCGTTTACCGATGGTTATCAAAGCCCTGAATGGTGAGGTGACTCGACTTACAGGAAAGGAGCCTTCAAATTCTGTAGTGACGCAACAAGTAGATCTAAAGACTCCTACATATTCACGCACTGTTGGCTTGAGAGAAGAGCGCCTACCATTCGACGTCTTAGTTCGATATCTCTACGCCCCAGGAGAATTGGAAGGAGGTGAAAAACGTAGAGCTACTGATCCTGTGTGGAGTTTACAGATATACACCATTTCGCGAAGTGTAGTATCTTCGGGACAGCCTGTGCTGTACTACCTTGCGAAGCGAGAAGGGGAGAAGGACGCACCCAAACGTGGATTCGTTCGTGAAGAGCTACAAGTCGTTCCTAGGGATACGGAACTACCACCGAAAGATGTTCTGTTCGTATCCAAGCACTAGACAGCATACTCTATTGGCTCGGTGTGGATTCCATCGGGAAGAACGCGTCTTTTGTCGTAGTAAGCCGATAGCCCAAGTTTCTGCTGTTCGTAGGTTGCCATACCTTCCGACACTAGACGGAAGCCTCGGTTTTCCGCCATGTCAATACTACCCTGGAGTGCTGCTTCGAATCGAGCCCACGAAACGTCGTTGTGCCGTCTAGACATACCTTTGGTGGAATATTTCCTGCTGCCACCCACATCGACATACCAAGCTTTAGAACATAGGGCAATAGCGCGTTGACCTTCGAATTCGAGTTTGAAGAGTCCTGGCGTACGACTGCTCCATTTGTCCCAAGCTAGCCATTCCTTTCTGTGGGCTGCGAAATCCTCTCGTAGGTCTGATCTTACAACTTCGTCGAGGCTGTTTCCAGAGATGGCAACGTACGCGCTGTCCGTATCCATCTGTATGTATTCGAAATCCTTGCGATCGACGTACTTATCAAGGAAGTCGTAGTAGAACTCGAGCATGCGAAGTTTGGCAAGCTGATATACCGCGATACCTACTTGGAAAGGGCGTTTGATTCGGATCTGGGCCTTTCTACTCTCGAGTTCGTATGCCTCACCAACCTCTTCCAGATCTTCGAACCAAACACTTCGCAATGCTTTGTCCACAACTTTCTCATCCTTGGTATAGGCGACATTAGTTTGTCGCTCCAAATCTTCGATCATCTTTCCGTAGGCGCTATTGCCGAGTAGCTTAAACACGTCTGCCAGCAAAGTTTTACTTTTGTCTGCATCTCCTGTTCTTCGCGCTTCAGTGACTTGGGTAACGAACCATTCGAAGATTTCTTCGGGTAAGTAGTCTATCGTACGGTAGACAGCAGTTACGATCGCGCCATGATCGAGATACCAACGTAGTAGGGGTTCGTAGAGTAGCAACCTCTTTCCAGAGAGACTCCCAACTAGCTTCTTTTCCTCGCTGAGCTTTCTACCCGTCCTTACGAGGTAGGCCAACATTTGTGGAGGAATTGCTTCCTTGGGGATTTTCTTGTTGTAGAAGAAGGGGGGCATCTCCTCAAATTTCGTCCACAATTCTTTTGGTATCTCGATGTCTACCTCCGCGTAGCCAAACCATGCATCGTTTCGTAGACATTCGACGAAGTCTTCAACGGCTAGATCTGGCTCATCATAGTGAACGACCTCTTCTTTTCCACAAGGCATTTCTAGGGCCATAGTAGAAAGATATAGGGCATTGGCATCGTATCCAAGAATCTTACGACAAATTTTAGTTCCTCCCTGATGACTGCGAATCCTAGTCACTCCCGCTTCGTGGCGTCTAGTGAACACTATGCTTGGACCTCCCACGACAGCGCCTTTCAGCATGTGGTAGGCTTCCTCACCTGGAGCGTACATCTCGGCTCCCCGTTCTACACTACCTCGAAGCAGGAACTGTAGCGAAACTCCTGGGATGGACACTGCGTCTTTCAGCATGTCTACTCCCTTCTCGTGGTAGAAATCTCGCATCTTTTCGAGTGCCTCTAGGAATGGGACTACGTCTAGGTCGTTGTAGTATCGTAGCCAATCTGCGAAGGTCTCCATTCCTTTGTCGTGAAAGGTGCACTCGCAATCTTCAAACTCTGATCTAGATAGTAGGCGTTCTCTTTTCAACTTTGAACCCCACTCTCGATAATCTGGTAATCCAACGTGATCCAACTTGTCGGGAGAGTCGAACCACTCATATGGGAAGAAACTCTTTTGCGATTCACATCCATAGGCAGCGATCCAACGTTCATAGGAAATTCCAGGTCCAAGGTAGTTTATCACATCGAGGAAACGGAAATCGGGAGTCAAGAGAAACATAGTGGAATTGGCTTTCTTTGCTACTCTGACTTTCTTGCATGTATCGGCAATAGATTCTACGAAATAGTTTCTGATCAAATTCAAATCGTACCTGCCAGAGTTGAAGCCTAGAACAGGAACTTGGTTGACCCATTCGTCGATTCTCATCCGTTGTTCCTTCGATAGTGTGTCGAAGGAGAATTCAGGTGTCTTGGAGCAGAACCGTTCCGCAACGACTTCTTGGATGTTCTGCGCTCTTCGCTGGAGTTCTTCAATGAAGGCAGCTATGAGTTCTTTTGGATCACGTCGACAGAGATGGGTTGGTGTTCGATCGTACGTGTCGGCAATTGATACTGATATAGGAACGTGAACGTTTTCGATGCTCAATCGGTCCGTTGGTTGTCGACCTTTCGTTCTATCGAGGTAGGCTTCAAAGTCGTACACTATGGCGTGTGGGTAGGCGGTTTGCGTTGGCGTTGGAACCGGTTCGTTCGTCTTCTTCGTAGAGCAACCCCAAGCCTCCACTACTACGTAACCTGCCTCACGTAGACTCTCCGTTCTTTTGCAGGTCTTACGATACAGACATCTCTCTTGAGGGAAGCATTTTGGGCAGCCGTGGAAGTAGCATCCATGGAATTGGAAAATGGTTTTCGAAAGAGGTTCGTAGCCATCAACCGCTGCTCCTTCGAGCCAATGCTCTCCACCATGTCCACAAGCTGCGTGATGGATGTGTTGCCCAATCCCTTCGGCTTCGCGTTTCAACCAGCGTAGAGCGGCTTTGCTGGCTTTGTTAGAATCGCTCTCTGGCCAGAAGGCTTTTTCGTATGCCGTCTGAGGTACTGTAATTACTTTTCCAGGGCAAACAATCTTCGTTTCGCCACGACTACAACGATCTGCGTGGCGTTGAAGGTTCGAGGCATTTGTGAACCGTTGCTTACAATCGTTGCATACGTAGACACTCCCTATCTTGTCGATGTTCTTGATGTAGAAGGCATGTCCGTCGTATATCCCAATCGTCATCGTATGCTTGTAGTGAGCTGCATGTCGCATCAGATGCCAAGCGCCATCCTCCGTGGGTTCATACACCCGAATGCCGATTCTAAAGTGCAACTCGACTTCCTCCAGCTGGTCTATGGAAGTTCTGGGAACGTCTTGTGTGGGTGCTGTCAGGCGATAGAAGTCCTGAGCAAGTCTTCGAGCTGTGACGCAACACCTATCTACTCTTGCTCCTTCATACATGGCAAGGCAGCGCCAAAGACATAAGTTGTCGCCATATCGATCAAGGGCAATCATTCCTTTTTTCTGGCGAAGCCATTGGGGCAGTGGACCCGTTCCCAACAGAGGCTGACGATCGATCACGACTTTGACATCCACGTAGATCCAACGCACGAAGGCCCATTGGGTATTTGGTCGATTGATGTTGTCGGGATTCAATCGAGCTGTCTCCTTGCTATTGATCCACTCCTCTGCATTGCCTAGGACATTCAACCATGGAGAACTGGGGACAGTCTTGGAGAATAGCATCACACGTCCGTCGTTGACATTGCGAATGCGATAGGTGTAGCCGTAGCGCAGGTAGAAGCTGGTGGTTACCTTTGCAACTAACTTTTCCATGATCCTAGGGGTCAAATCTCCTGCCACACCTTGGAAGAAGCGCCACTGGATAGTACGGCGGCCTATCTCCACTCCCTCGAGCATTCCATCTCTCTCATCGAGAATAGCATCGGCCTCTCGAGCTAGACTCCGTGGAAGTGGCTCACTACGAGGCTCTTGCAGGAACCGTCGGAAGGCTCGGCGTTTGTGGGGCAAGCGGCTTCGAGGGTTTTCTATAGACCTCTCTTCGTCAGCTTTTGCCCTTAGACTTGCTGTGATCTCCTCATTCAACTGTTTGGTTTCCCGCGCGCGTTGAGCTCTTTTATGGGGATTTTCAGGATCGCCTCGAAGAGCTGGAAACCTACCTGTTCGATCGGCTCGTTCGATTCTATTCTCCCATTCGAGAGCGCGAGCCTCAGCTATTGTCTGGGCGAGCTTGGTTTTGTCGAACCTAGAAGTACCTCGCAACCCGAATTGCTTCGCTTGAGTACGTAGTTCTTCTAGGGTGACCATCTTCTATGTCGCGTGGCGAAGCAACACACAATCGGTGTCGACATACCATACATGTGCGGCTTTCTCTAATATGGATATCGAAATGCAATGATGTTGGCAACGAATGGAAAAATGACAACATTTCAAGCCTTATTTTTCTCCTTGTTCACGGTCTAAGAAATCAAAAAATGGATAAGTAGATCAAAGAATGTTATCGCTGTAAGACAGCATTTCAACCAATTATGCTTCCAGTAGTATACGTGGAGGAAAATCGATGCCACTTTTTTGTTAACGTAGGGGAGGCCTGAGGTCTGAACGAAGGCCTCCACTACGTTCACAAAAAAAGTGGTATCATTTTAACTCCACATATACTACTTGGGTCGATTCCCTATCTTACGTCATCCAATTCATTCGACTTTGCAATAACTTGAATAAATATTTAGCATTTTGTCTAAAATAGCTGTTTTCTTTACTAAAATCTCACAGACTGTGTATATTCTCTATATCGATGCTGTTGTGATAGAAAGGCGTCATGGACAATAATGCATTAATGAGGTGACGTAAGATAGGGAATCGACCCAGGCTTTTTCTTACACGGTAATGGGTCAGGAGAGGTCACATTTTCACCATTTCAAACAAGCATAGAACACAGAGTATTCTCTGTAAGCCAAAAATTCTTCGCAGAAGTACTCAAAACCTTTCAAAGTTTCATGTATATAAAAATTGCAAAAGGGTTTAGGGGCACTTTAAAGAAAAGTCATTGAGATAAATTCCTTGATTTTTTGTCAAATTTTATGACAAAATAAACTTGTGCCTTGAACAAGTACATTGTATTACAGACAATTTATGATATTGTTATTGGGTAGCTAATACATTTTTAGGTCCGAGAATAGATCTTGAAGTACAACCTGATCCTTGTGCTGATGACACAATAACCTTGTGCCTTGATACCAATTGTCATTTATTGAGCAGCTAATACTATTTTAAGTCCGAGAACAGATCTCTGAAATGCAACCTGATCCTTGTAACCAAGAAAGAGCTGTGAACAATCCATATTGATATCAGTTGTTATTGTGTAGTCACTAATACCTTGCTCTAAATTCCACTGGCAACTTTTTTACCTTTATGTCCAATAATTAATCTGTGTTCTCTGAGGCCATCAATCCTTGTTACTCCAAACACTGCTAGTGTTGAGAACAATCATAGAATTTCAGATTACTGTGACATTTTTCATTTTACTAAGTTCTTACGAGACATGCCTTTCATTAAATCCTGTGCATGTTTGTTTGCTGACAGGATTCACGTAAAGATTTTCTTCAGCTGGACTTTGAAGGTATTCTCAAGTACTTCAGGGTCGCGATGCCCAAAAGATACATGGAGGAAAAGTCTTTTAAACAACTCCTACACACCGCTGTTGGATTCAAGGTAGAGCACTCACTGGGGACATTATAGTTTACCATACGTGAAGCACCTACCGCGTTCCAAGGTTCTTAGATTTTGCTGAGCATTAAGTCGGCAATGAATGGAAACTTTGGTTTAAAATGTATTTGTTCCTTTGGCATTTTATCCCCAGTGCCTCAGGGCAGTCAAGCATTTTACAGACTAGTTGTTTCCTTCTTAGCTTCTCCGCTCTGTGCATTGGTAATGTTCTGAATAGAAATTTAAAGTGCTTTGAAATTTAAAGTTATATTGCTGTGTTCGTTCTTGTAGGTCACTCCCAAGAAACTGAGGAAATACGAGAAGGAGTTTGTGATGCTCAAAGAGAAGGAGGCACAATTGGAAGACCCCGTGGAGCGATACAAGGTGGGACGATAAACACATCCCGTTTAAACTCGTGGATACGTATCTGCGCAGTAACGGGTGCGGGAGCCGTTGTCACTCAGCGGACTCGGCAATGATGTTGGTGTTAGCCATAAACATATAAGGGAATTGAAACATGTAACGTCCATACTTCGCTTTAGTGCCATGCTCTGGATTATTCAGCAAATAAAAAGGACTACATATGGAATTGGTGGTTTTCATCGTCATGACACACGATCGCAAAATTGGTTTGCATTAATAACATCAAATAAAACATCTTGGTCCTTGTAGAACTACCGAAAATACACTTATAAACCAAATTTTGGAACATTAGACCATTTCCTAACGGATCTGTGGGCCAATGAATGTACGACAATTTTGTAGTACTTAATTTGTATGCGGCCGCCATCTTGGTGTCCCTCTCTTAGGCACCAACGTTACATGGCGGGCATAAAACGAAAATACATATAAAGTTTAATTTTCCATAAAAATGATTGGGTTTCACTTCAGAACTCTTTGAGACCAACTTTTAAAGATTTATCGAGTTAAAAAAATTTTTTGGACACAATTACATGGATTTTTATGCCTTCCGGAAAACACGCTGGGTCGTTCTGTCATAAAATTAATTTTTATCCGGAACTATACACCCTATCGACGTGAAATATTCTGTGTAGACTTTTATTATTGATGTCTAGAATATATACAAAGATCTGCTTTATAGGACTTATAGTTTAGATTGACGTTACATGTAAACCAAGGATAAAATGGCAACCGGCTTCTGTGTGCAGACTAGACTGTCACGCCAGACTAGACTGTATTTTCCAAATATGGTACTTTTTATTCACTGAATAATCCGGAGCATGGGGACGCTGTTACACGTTTCCTACTCCCTTATGTGCATGTTTCTGTGTTAGCACAATCAATAAATCGATATCAAAATGTACAGTGTTCGGGGCACGAGAAGGTCTGGAGCGAGACCGAAGTACAGACGAGCGACAAACGATCACCTTTTGACTATGGCAACAGAAGTGTTATCATAGACAGCTTCGCCTCTCACCTCTGTGGCCCAGGTCCGATTCCCGGACGGGGCGCCATATGTGAGTTGAGTTTGTTGGTATCTCGCCCTTGCTCCGAGGGTTTTCTCCGGGTTCTCCGGTTTTCCTCCCTCCGCAAAAACCAACAAGTTAAATTCCAATTCAATCTGTGAATTAGCCGGGACCTGGCTTTGATCAGCCCCCATGGTGGTTTCAGGTCTCGTTAGCAATCCAGAGTCCAGAGTCTATAGACACTACTATAATAAAACTGACTTTTTTGAAGTTCAAAGAAACATGAACGTGTTAACATTTCTGCCATTAGAATCTAATTAACATATTAGCTGACGTTACTTGTATAATTATAGTAGTTTACCTTTGTTTATAATCAATTTAAGTAATGGTCCGCATACGAGGAGGCATTTCTAATGCATAGATTGTAAAAGGGTGCTAATTGTGGTATTGTTTCAACCGTCCACCTCATTGGCTTAAACATCAAAATCTATCAAAACTTGAAGAAGAATATAATTTTAAACAGATTTGAATTGCATGTAGTCAAAACTCTCATATGACGAAAATTCAACATGGGGAACATTTGAATTGAAAGCTTTCTTCGTTATTGTTTTGGATCTTCTGACTGGACGAATGTTTTCACACAAAAGGAAAGTAGTTTTAAAGCAGTTTTAGTGGATTTGATTTTAGAAATTTATCATTTAAGGGTTGATGAGTAATCAGTATGAAAAATAGAAAATTCTAACGTGGGGAAAGCAATTGCATCTGCACAATAGAATTGTACCTAGATTTTACATGGATTGTTTCTCAACAGCGTGAAAACAAGCGTCTTTTGGAGGCCAACATGCGTCTTGAAGGTGAAAATGACAACCTTGCTCACGAGTTGGTCACCTCCAAAGTTACTCTACACAACAAACTTGCGGAGGTAAGGAAAGATCTTACTATCAAGCAAAGCTCGAACTTTTCACACGATGGTCTGATGTGCGTGAGGTTGAGAGTTTGATTCGTTAAACCCTCAGTGAGGGGTATGAGATTGATTTACCGAGGGTTCTGCACCAGAGGGCGGCACCAGAGGGCGGCACCAGAGGTGAATAAATCACATACCCCTGACCGGAAGGCCGACAAAATGCTTTTTTTTTCACAATGGCGAGGTTTTCTCGTCGCACGCAATAACAATATCTTTTTTCATCAATCATTAGGAAGCATTGTTTGTCTCGTTTATTGTTGCATAAAATTACCGTTCATAGGGCTTATCAATGTGGTTTTGTCCTCGGTTCTTTCAACCAATGAAGCTTATAGTGTAGTGGATAGGACAGAAGACTAGAAACCATGAGATCGAGGCTTAGAGTTCCGCTCAGGACACATGCCGGTTTTTTTCATGTTCTCATTAAATATTTACTTCTCCGTACATAAAGAGTGTGAGGGGAATATGTCGCGAGATTCCCTCTGCCTTTGGAATTGGGCAGGGGTTAAGAGATGTATTCCCTCTGCCTTTGGTACTGGGCAAGGGTTAAGAGATGTATTCCCTCTGCCTTTGGTACTGGGCAGGGGTTAAGATATGTATTCCCTCTGCCTTTGGTACTGGGCAGGGGTTAAGAGATGTATTCCCTCTGCCTTTGGAATTGGGCAGGAGTTAAGAGATGTATTCCCTCTGCCTTTGGAATTGGGCAAGGGTTAAGAGATGTATTCCCTCTGCCTTTGGTACTGGGCAAGGTTAAGAGATGTATTCCCTCTGCCTTTGGTACTGGGCAGGGGTTAAGAGATGTATTCCCTCTGCCTTTGGTACTGGGCAGGGGTTAAGAGATGTATTCCCTCTGCCTTTGGTACTGGGCAGGGGTTAAGAGATGTATTCCCTCTGCCTTTGGTACTGGGCAGGGGTTAAGAGAGATATCCCCTCTGCCTTTGGTACTGGGCAGGAGTTAAGAGATATATTCCCTCGAAATGAACAAAGACAACCGAGCCTTGTGAACAATAGCTAATTAATACCACCTTACCACCATACTAAGTGATCAAATTCAGTACCTCTCTCAGTGTATAAGGTTTAAACGAATCATGTATTCTTATGTTAGGCGGAGGAGCTGGTGGAAGAGCTGAGTGCAAAGCTAGAGTTGAATGAGAAAGCCTTGGCCGAGACAGAAGACGAGCGTGAGCGATTCAAGACTGAGGGCATTAAGGTTTGTAAGTCTTTTTTTTAAATGGCTAGTTAACTTAGTGAGCTATGATTGGTCAATTTGCATAACTACGTGAGCTATGATTGGTCAGTTTGCATAACTACGTGAGCTATGATTGGTCACTTTGCGGTCCATAACTTCCCGTACGGACCGCAAAATTAAAGCAAAGCTGGTTTTGAATACTTTTAAGCCATATAATAAACTTGCTTGCTCGGTCCGTACTGTAAGTTATGGACCGGTCTGTACTGTAGGTTATGGATCCTCGTTCCCCCGTTTTTTTTATGGCCCGGACGCTTCGCACTTGGGCCATAAAGCAAGGGACAACTTGGTCCATAACTTACGGTACGGACCGAGCAAACGAGGTTAATAAGGAGTACGTACTCTCACAAACACATCAATCTGATTTTTGACATATTTTCTCTGCAATTTTTGGTTTGTTCTTCATATGACACTAGAGAAACTGAATGTAGTCCTAGTGAAGTAAGTTAAAACTTCAATCACTTATTTAACTTGTTTTTACTTTTAATCATTATTTTTCATTTGTTTTGTTCTAAAATGCTTCTCTTTGTTTCAGTTGAAGGAGATGTGGCGTAAAAGTATACAAGCAGCCGAGGACGAGAGGAACCGCCACACGGCCATCATAGATGAGTACAAGAAGGTCGGCCTGGAAACTGCATTTGAACATCTTCGCTGCTTAGGCGTGTGTGTTGCGTGCGTGTGTTGCGTGCGTGTGTTGCGTGCGTGTGCGATTTTACTTCGTTGAACATCATTTATACAATGAACTGGAAAACATGCGCTCTGATTGGTCGATACCTATGTGTTATTAGAGCGGATTTCGATTGAGTGTCGAAAGCAATTCGTGATTGCTTTGGTTTTGCGTTTGCTCAGTTTTCCTATTGGCTGTGGAAAATGGTTTGTGATTATCAGCCAATCAAGTGCTAAACTAAAACCAAACGTGTTTTGGTCCATCACGCCATCAATCATTACGTCATCCATGATTGCGTTTACTTTTCCTCGTGATTGGTTCAAGTAAAACCAATCGTGAATTGCTTCAGTTCGTGATTGGCTCATTGTATTTTTACTTGCTCGTGATTGGCTCATTGTGTTTTTACTTGCCCGTGATTGGTTCTGTGATTACTTTGGTTTTGGTTTTACGACACTCAATCGAAATCAGCTCTATTAGAATATAGATGCACAGATGACGTCACGTTTTGCGTGAAATCATTTCGTATCCTCTTTTATTATTGTATAATACAAATAGATGGTATTTTGCCATGTATCTGCCGTCTAATATATGCACAGATGACGTCACAACGTAAAGAGAACAACAGTCGCTCGACTGCGTCTCGTGGCATACTTCATTTTTCTCGTCATATTGTGACGTTTGGGTGGGAAAGGAATGTTGTTTGGCTGCAGCAGTGCTGTAACCGTGCCGTAACTCTGTAATTTGATTGGATCAGAAGAACAAAAACAATGGCAAACCATTTCAATGTTACGATATGTCATACATTATATAATCATCAGTCCGAAACGCACGCTGTGATTGGTCAAGACCTGCGTGTTATTAGAGGGGACACACATGGATGACGTCATGGGCGTGCGCAACCAATTTCGCAACTCGTGTTGATTAGATATTGTCATAGTTTTTAGTTTGCGATTATTATATAAAAGAAATAGATTCCATTCTGACGTGCGTCTGTCTCTTATAGATGCACAGATGACGTCACAACGTGGAGATAACATCAGTTACGCTCGTGGCGCACTTCTTTGTCTCGTCACGTTGTGACGTCATCTGTGCATCTTTAAGAGGACAGACGTACGGCAGAATAGAATCTATTTGTTAAGCCGAGTAACAGTGCCATCGTGACATTGCCATAGTGTCCTACTCATATACGAAATTACAGTACCGACGTATTTCTTCATATTCTCACTGGAGCTGAGGGACTCGAGCTGTAAACTGACTGAATCATAGCTTGGAGGCCATTTTCTAGGGCATCACAATTGGAGGCTGAGACGTGCCTTTAACATCACTCGGGTATTAAGGAAGAGGAACAAGCAGCCAACTCATTGTCTGAGAAATTAAGATTCCACAGTCTGAGAGGTGATCATGATGTTATTGCAACTTCTTCACCTGAATATCGACTTTTTGCCTTGCAACAGATTTGTACTCAACTTGACGAGAGAAGCGAGAAACTCAAGGCTGATTTACAAAAGGAATTGGTGGAGATCAAGGTAAGATAACAACTGTAGTGAATCATGTGTCATCTTATGGTTAGACATGGCATGCGACTGGAACCGGTATGTGTTATTATTTTTATAACACAGTTATATTGTGCAAATTCAAAAAACAGTTTAAACACGCATTAAAGGGACGCTGTCATGCAGCTATTTTAGCATCACTTTGAAAAGCTCAAAGTCACATTCAAACTTATTTTAACTTAAAATAATGGTTTATAGTTTTATTAAAAGTTTGTTTATAAGTGAAATGTTATCGAGCCACGGGTGGCAAGGATGACCTTGGATTACGATTATGAAAAACTTGAAAACGTTGGCCAAGTTTTCAAGTTGGTATCTTTGATATTTGCGGGCCTGATATTTTAAGTCT
This sequence comes from Actinernus sp. WN-2022, assembly GCA_030867875.1. NCBI lineage: Eukaryota > Metazoa > Cnidaria > Anthozoa > Actiniaria > Actinernidae > Actinernus > Actinernus sp. WN-2022. Next base: position 58,777,237 of record JAOWCC010000936.1, read on the forward strand.
AGCTTGGTCTCTGTTCATAACATTAATATCGTTATGTAGAACTTGGGGTTCAAGGAGTATTTTTCATATAATCAGAACATTCTAGATGATTATTTGACCTACAATCAGAAACTCCTGCTGACATAGTCCTTTTAATGTTTTAAAAAACAAAATGAAAAATCAAGAAAACTAAAAGACACTCTAACCGTGCTAGTGCAGCCTTGTTCCCGTGAAATGCTAATAATGTCCATTTCAAGTCCAAAAGTACTATTCGTAATAGAAACAGAATGAGTGTCAGTGCTTTATGGCACGGACACGAATTCTGTATCGGAGTTATCAAACGTCTAGATGTATAAAGTCATATGTTCAGTTATTTTGGCGATACGACTTATTTTGGCCGAGAAAATCGTAGCAAAAGTTTATGTAAATCAGGACGAAATCTATACCAGATTTACAGATCACTTTCCTTTCTTTTTGCTTCGTGAATTATTAACGAGTTTGATAAGGTGCATTACAATCTTCTTAGAAGGCGACACTGTCAACCCCAAAATAATACAAAAAGTTTATTTTACGTCGAGATACAGGGAACCGTTACCTGGTCTCCCAAACCAGAGGCTTATCATTAAGTATTCAACGAATTCCTGGAATTTAGGCTGATTTTTGAGGAGGGAGGAAAACCGGAGAACCCGGAGAAATACCAACCAACAAACGAGATACCAGCAAACTCAACTCACATATGGCGCCATGCAGGGTAAGATTGTTTTATCTTTGCCATACTTTACTAAAACGTTTGGAAACCACTTGGCATTTTTCTTCTTCCTGACTGTTATTTTTGTAGTTTAAAAGTATTAAAGAAACTTTAAGATTACATTGGCGACTGTCAGTGAATAGTCCATTTTCGCATTCAATAATTACCGCTGGTGCGATGACTGCAGACACATTTACTCAAAGTCTCATTCTGATGTTAAATATTCATAATACCAGTAGCAAGATGTATTATTGTAGTTTGAACTTCTGCACCTTCTCGCTGGTATTTACATCAGAACGAGTTAAGAAAATACGTCTGTAGTCATCGCACCAGCTGTAATTTTTGAATGCGACACGGGTCTATTCTAGCCAAGTTTTTACATTAGGTATAATGCCCTGAAATGTTTTTTTTTAGAGGAGAATCGGTAAATGTGAGACGTGTGGCCCACTGTTCTCTGACGAAGGCCAGACATCTGACGAAGGAGGTACCGAGGATAGCTTCAAAAGCAGTATCAAGGTAATAGACGCCGAACAACGGCTGCGGGAGCTGGAACTAGAGCTGGCCAAAACCAAACTCTCCCTAGTCGAGGCCGAGTGCCATGCGCAGGAACTGGAACACAAGTTAACCACTGTCATGGCGGCTGTGACTGCTGAGGAGAACAAACCGTGGTTCAAGCGAATTAGTCTAACTGCCATCAAGGATACCAAGTAGATAAATCAAATGAGTAACTATATACCAAATAATCATGCCACCATTTCTCTGTTTTTCTCTTCCCGTTTGTTTTCAAGCCTGCCGGTCACTCTTCAGCCAGATGTTTTTTCGCTCAATTTTGATTGTGGGTTACCTGTGGGGCAAGGAAGGGAGGTCCAGTCCCTTGACCGCGTGCAACAGGTAATCCAATATTAAACTTGGCTGAAATGAAAACAACAACACCAAAAGCTGCTGTGTGCTAGACGTGTTTTCAGGACGGTTAGAACTGTCTTAACTATAACCCCTATTATTTATTCAAGAACATTAATTCTCCTTTTCCATGATTTTTCGACTTTGAGCACCATTTTCTGTGACAAAGATTTAGCTCGGATAAGGACGTAAAATCGTAGGTCCCGCGTCGGCCTCAAGTTTATCAGTCTTACCAGACTGTCACGAGTTACCGACGTTTATGAAAGTTGCTTTACTCTAGCTATTTTTAAGTTAAGTAGCTGTCGTCCACATAACATGAATTCATTAGCCTTTTTCTGGGTGCTTCTTGGTGTAGCAGACTTATTGTTTGATTCATCGTTTCTGGGGTAAGGGTTCTCTGTATTTCAGGGTATTGTTTTGCTTTAGAAGAATAGTTTTCTTTGTTTTACCTCGTGGTGGTCTGTAACACAAAAACCTCCCTGTTTCTCGTGGTGCACGCGCATGCGCGATCGTGGTGCACGCGCATGCGCTTTTGATTAGACAAAGCGCGGTCGCGTCTCGCCAGTTTCCCGCCCAAACTGAAAGAAAACAAAGGCAATCACCCCTGTTTCTAATTTTAGGTACGTATGTGAAATGTTTCGCAAAAACAACAGAACTACTTTAAAGCTAAGCCTAAAATGTGGCTCCTACTTCGTGTACAGGAACACAGATGATGTAAAACAAAGACTCGAAACAGTGAATTACAGCAAAAACAATACCCTGTTAAGCCCTCGGAAACTTGTATTTGAACTCCAGAGCCTTCGTTATTTCGGCCAGCGGAGCATAACGTTTTGCTACGACGCACACAGCGGTCAAACGTCTGCGCGTGCGTATTACGGTCAGTCTGGTGGGCGGCCGCGCGAAATTCCCGCGCAAAATTTACCTTAAAACATTACAGTGAACTTCTACCCCCAAAAGTTAAGAAAAATACGTGAAAGTTAAACTTTTTATTTTCACAGTCGACGGGAAATTGAACAAACTTCAAACTGTGAGTTTACCAATTTTTTTCGTAATTTACCAAAAAAGTTCTCAAGGTTTGAAAACGGATGTGTGAACAGTGACGGCCGCCGGCTCGCTTTGAATTTGTTTTGGAATATGTTGTTGTTGCAACAGTTTTGACGCATGCGCAGACGTTTGACCGCTGTGTGGCTGGGGCGTAACCCTTCTCGATTGACGGCCATGTTGGTTTTACAAGGTCAGCCTCGAACTGAGCAGTTTCAGAACGAGGACTCCTGGGACTCAACATGGCCGCCATGTAAGAAGAGTCGGATCAATCACGGTTTCTGGGAAACCCCCTCCCCCACATTTCACCCTAACCTTTAATGGTAAATCATTAATAAACATGCATATCCAAGGGAGGGGTGGGTGGGTAGTTTCCCAGAAACCGGGATTGAGCCGAAGAGTCAATAGACCCATTCAACTTGCCTGTTTGTTGCCCCATTTGAGACCACCTGACTTTTCCCTTGAGTAATGTGTTCTTGTTTTTCTGTATCCCACGAGGAAATGTATTAATTTCTATAATTGGAAAACAAAGCACTGAATCCTCTGGAGAACTGTCACGTGGTCTGAAATGGCGCAACAAAAAGGCAAGCTGACAAGACGGACAGTTAGCCCACTTCCGAGATATGCCTCATTTCTTACGTACAAAGGAATCAATACGAGGCTCCGTGCATAATGCTCAGTCGTTCGTGACAAACTACAGAAGTGCTGTAGTCTTGTCACGAAAGACAGCATTATGCACGGAGCCTCGTGTTGATTCCTTTAATTGTATATAGGAAGTGAGGCATATCTCGGAAGTGGGCTATTTCCTGTGATCTATCTTTCATGAAGCCCATTTTGAGTTAAGAATTCTGATTTGTTGGTTTTACTGGTTATAGTCGACTTTCCTCGAGGATATGAGCTTTTTTTTCTTCAAGGCAGCGTTGAGAAAAACAGAGGAATTGTTTGCTGTTAGTATTAAAAACAGATAATGTTCCAATCGGTAAGAGAAAGATCCTAATTATATCATCACAATACTAGGCTGGGAATAGGTAGGTACTAAGAAACTCCAAGCAATATTCTTGAATAACTGGTCAGCGCTGCGGGAGTACAATGATACATGGTATGCAGCAGATGCAATCTAGTGTAGTCAGATAATCTAAATTAAATATATTGGTGAAAACGAAAAGGGCAATTAAGATGGGTCGCAGATGTGTTACCTGGGACGGCTTAAACAAGGACGCGCACTAGAAAAGGGATTGCTCCTGAAGTGTGAAATTAAAATTCAGAATAGTGAAGCAAGTAAGCAAGTTATCAGTCCTCTCCAGTTAGACTGAATACTAATTTGCTGACGCGAAAATTAAAATAAGCTTCGTCAAAAGTAAACAGCAGCAATCTCAGTTATACCTAGAACCGCTTACAAACTATGAAGTGGAAGTTTGAATTTCGCGCACTAGCAAAAGTCCAGCTGAACATCACATCTTCTGTGCAGAGCTTTGAATAGAGTAGCCTGCTATGCAGACGTATTTTTTCACTCATAAATTCGAAGAAAAAAGTAACGTTTGCTTACTTGAGCGCTTAATTAGTTTCCAATATGCGCACCTCATTGTGTTATGGACCAATCAGATTTTACCTTCCATATCTTGGAAAGTGACGTAATGTTACATTTAAAAGGAATTCAGACAATACATTTGCCATTGACCAATCTTGACCAAGCACTAAAATTGTAACAATGGCTTTGATTAGGCAGAAAAATAAAACAAACGTGCTGACCTCATGCTTGCATATTGGAAACTAATTAAGCGCTCGGGTAAGCAGACGTTACTTTTTTCTTCGAATTTATGAGAGTGAAAAAATACGCCTGCATAGCAGGCTATGAATAGAGGTGTTCACTCCACAAAGGTTGAGTGACAACTGAAGGTGTGAGAGTGTCTGGCAGAGGCCCTTTAGTACGGGTCCTTGTTTAATGCAGTCCATATTTGCCAACATACATGTACAGTGGATAACTAGTTCTTGTAAAAACTAGTGTAGGTCTGCTAAACACTACCATAATCAACTGATTATACCAGTGTTTTGCCAACATACTCTGATAAATGGGTAGGTACGAGAAAAAGTTGCTCCCAAACCAGGAACTTCCAAGTTATTGTGAAAACGAACCCGGATTTTCTCCCTGTTTTATTATTCTGAATCGTCCATAACTCGGAATTCGACATTTTTAACGTAAAACCGGAACCAGAAATGCAACTGATTAGCCGAGCACTTACGGACGTCATAAACAAGATGGCTTCCCGGTTTTGAACTCACTAATTCTTCCTCTTTGATATTTATCTGGTTTAGATACTGCCGAAACAAATTTACGGCTGCTTAGATCGATTTTGTTGGTATTTTCAACTCGCGAAAACATGTTTACAACAGCGAGTGTAATTGCTTATTATTAGTTACCCAAATTGTTTGATTGGCAACCCGGGAAGTTTGGACTTCTCTAAATTCCGACTGAGCAAAATCTTGGCATTATTTTTTAACAGTTTTACGTTGTGTAACTCTTTGTACATATTACCTTACATGGTACATTTGTTTATAATACATTCATATTGCTAAAGAAATAATTTAAGATTTTCATTTCGTGTCAGTCATTAGCAGTTGCCAAGAGTGGTTGGCGCGCTCTAATTTAACAAAACTTAGTAACCTTAAGTAAAAGGGAAGTGAACCCTAAGTCAACCCAACCACTATACAGAGACGTATTCCAGAGAAATGTCTTCCATTTTATTTCCCTGTGGTGCGTGTCTTTTAAGAGAAAAATAGTTTTCAAGTTAAAAATAACCGATTCTCTGCCGATTATCACACTACCAGAAAACAAACTGGTCCGTCATGTAATAGAAGCCGTTACTCCAGGTTTTCTTTAGGATATTTTCATTATGGCGTCATTTTACTACAACTACCAGAACCTTCTTTGAAAATTCCAAGACAATGGTCCAAATTAGAGGAACAAAAGAAGCAAAGCATTCTGATAGTTGTAGTATGACGTCATCACGCAATTCTCGTACGTCATAATATGCAATTTAATTATAATCTAAGGATACTAGAATAATATTGGTGGGTTGCACTGGCGGCCATGTTGGTTGGTAGGAACAAAAGAAAACACATTTGCTGCTTTTGTTCCTACCAATCAAGATGGCTGCTACGCTTTTGTGATTGTATTCCCTTAGGAATGATTGCAACCCAAGAATACCTGGCTGTCCACTTGTCATTCATTTTCAAGTTTTGGTATATTCATTTTTCCGATATCTTTTCGTAGAGTTAAAGTGGATTTATGGTTCAGTTTCCTTTTAAATAACCTTATTAATTTGGTTAATGGTCTCACAGAGATCTTTTCTCGTAGAAGTTAAACTTGGATAAGTTAGCCTACTCTCTAAATATTATAACAATGAGTGTTTGTGTTGGGGTCGTCTAATATTTTCCTGCGGAAGTTTGTTAGGTCATCCAATTCCAAGGACAAATAGTAGACGGCAGCCCGGCACAAAATTACTCTTGTTTGAGAAAAATATGTTATATTGGTTATTTTGATTGTTCAATGTTCATCTTGCGTGTAAGAAAAATGTTGTTGACTCAGGGCAAAGAAAACTGTGCTGGTAAAGATTCTGAAGTGAAGTTTGCACTTCTGTCCATGGTCTTCAGATAGAACTGACTGAACTGATCCTATCTCCGCAATAAAAAAAACGACACGAGAAAAATACAGAAAAACAAGGAAAGGCTATTTGGAAACCAGGCTGACTTTAGCAACGGCTCAAAGTGTCGAAGTTATTCACCCATGACTGTTTTTATGTTGTTTGCTCAAAAACAAAAGTTCGAAGCTCGGGGGATAACATTCTATTCGCGGGAACTAACTTCGACTGGACTTCGAGTCCTGTTCCCTCAGAAGAACATATAAAAATACAAGAACTGTTCGAAATTATTCCTCGACTCTTTGAACTTTTGTTCTCGCATATTAAATTAGAAAATAACTTAAAGGAAACTGCCTTGTGTGATGACCCGAACAGAGTGCAGCTACAGAAAGAAATCTTAGTAGATTATTACTGTAAGAATTTATCAGAGTAACTTAAACGCTGTTGTATTATTTGGGAAGCATGAATAAATGGAAATCAATCCAAGCAAGAATCCGGCCTATTGGAATTTTAAGTTGTTCTGCACTAACTTGAGCTAGTCCGGGTTAATGGATCCTGTGGTTTGTACTGGTACGGGGGCTCGAAACGCACTACGAAACGTCTACTAGACCAGTTTACGGTTCATGCGCAGTTGAAGTCTTGTTTCAACTGGCGGGCCACCATTGTTTAACTCTGCCGACCCGACATATAAACAGGATTTGTACAACTGCGCTCTGTTGCTCCTTGCTTCCCAGTCAGTCTAATACCCTAGAAGATGTCATTCATTGTTTGTTGATTTGTTCCAATTTTGCTGCCCTGCGCGCTAAAATGTTTGCCTCAGTTATGCAGAATGCTGAATATCTACGAAGAAGCAGAAATCTTTACGATTTAAAGAGTAACAAACAAGGAAAAAAAGAAAATACAATAATACGCAAAATGGCTAAAGCAACCTGATTCAATAATAAAAGTCCTAACTGCATTAAAAATCGAGGCATTCGATTCAAAATTTAAAGCGGAAGAACCCGGAATTCAGTAATACATCCATTTTTGGGAATAAATTTAAAGTAGCCCATGGTCTAAATATATAAGTGCAAATGTAAATTAGATGAGCGCCTTGCGCTCTTGAGGTAAACGTTTAGCTCAAGACCTACTTAATAATCCAGAAGTCTCAATTTGTACTACGTGCAGTACGGTACTTTGAGCTTTGAAACCCCATCTAAGTACTCTACGGTACCTTGGAAAAGGACTGGAAATGAATTATTTCTACTTCATTTGCGAGACATATTTCACATATCCTTGAAGCTTCGGGTATTTTGGGACAAGAGTGTCTGCCTGTTAAATTATGATTTTCCGATCTAACTAAAATTAACAGCTGCCTATAGTTTGAAGACCGGCGCGCCGAGAATAGGAAGTTCTGATTGGCTGGTTAAAAATAGTAATGAATCAGCCTCGCTTCTACGTAACTTAGGAACAAAACATGGACGCTTGGTCCCAACTTTTATTCTTTAAAAACATATGACTGGAAAGTCGTTACATAGGGACTTCATGATCAGGACTACAGAAAAAGGTATGTGGAATGCAGACTGAGAGAAAATGAAATCATGGAGGTTCGGGGGAATCGGGGCTGCGGCTTTGTCCGTGAGTGTTCTCCGTGCTTTGATTCGTTCTGTCTCGCGATCGATCACGACTTTAACGGCATTATTTACCACAATTAAAATGAGTCGTCAAGAAAACTCACTTATACATAAGCTTATTTATAGTCTGAACATAGCAGCTTTAGCGAACGTTGTTTAGGAGGTTGCGGAACTCAGAAATAAGGAGATGTTGAAGTGCTTCAAATCGAAATGAGACCAGACGAATTCACGTTGAAAGTATGCACGGCTGGCAGATGCATAATTTAACAGCGTTATTTGACAACGCTGCCTGCTTCCTTGTATGAGGGTCCTGAAGGGTAAAATGGGAGCTGGGATTTGCCTCTTTTTGGGCTGGGAAAATGGGATTCGTGCACTGGGACTGGGATTTTACCACTGGGAATGGGACAAACACTTTGGAAAATGGGAATGGGATTTCTCTTCTTTGTGAGACTTGCTAGTCTCTGACTCTATAATTTCACACAAATACTCGAATTAGCCCACTTTGATGACACAAATACTCGAATTAGCCCACTTTGATGACTGGGATTTGGACCAAAATTGGGCTGGGAACTGGGATTTAGGACCCCCCTTCAGGACCCTCTTGTATGAAAAACTCTTGTATTAATTCGCCCATAACTTACTTTGTCAAATTGATAGTAAATCGAAAATTCTGAGGAAACTTGTTGCCCGTTTATAATATATTATTGGACAGTCTGTCGGTTTTACTGTATGACTACCACCTGGGAAACGGCTTCATACGGTACGGAGCCTTAAAATTATACTCATTGTAATCGAACATGAAATATACCTAGTCCTGTGGATAGTGAGACGAAACATCAAATTTACCTCTAAACTATTACACATTGATTTGTTTTTTTCGAAACTCGACATAGTGAGCTTGATTTTTATATTTTTTTAGTTTAAACCCTCTATATATAAGTCAGCTCTAAAATACTAAACATCCTAAATTATGCAGATTCATTACGTTTCTCCAGCTTCCTGTCATTGAAAAATAATACCCTTCTGAATCGCCTTGCGAATTTGTTGCTGGGTTCTGCTTCTTATTTAAGTTTTTTACCTTTATAGTAAAAATTAATCTAAACATTTGATCTCCATCGTTGGTTTCAACCCATGCATCTAGATCACAGCTATATAATAATCTCACAATTATATAAAAAAAAATCAAAGTATAAAAAAAAGTGAATGTATGTTTATATATAGTTATTTAAAAAATAAAAGATGGTTTTTCCATGTTCTATAAAATAATAATGCACACAAGTTTGAAAAACTGCACAAGCAGGACAACCTTGAAAGTGTATAATTTATTTTGTTAATAATAGCTAGGACATAATTATGTTGGAGGACCATCTTCTATTTGTTTTATAATATAAAACTTGATCTATATGTGAAAAGAAATGCTTGAGCATGCATTATAAGAAAATCAAGCATGCTGAAATCATACATACAATGTACGTTCTTAGGATATATTTTTATTCCCATAATTTATAAATAAGAGATTATTCTATCGGTGGGAATCAGTAGGAATGACTAAATCCTGGCTCAACACCCTAAACCCTGGTGGAGGGTTAGGGTTAGGTTTGGAGTTAGGTATTATGGTTGTAGGAATATGACGTCACCATAGGAATATCCTACAATTCGATCAGACCTACCCATGAAGTAATAATTATGTTATATACTTATATAGAGATAGGTCCGATTACAAAACCTTCTACGGGAGATTCAGTGTGTAAATAATAGTATATTTATGCATTCTCATTCAAACACACAGGCTGGAGTGTATTTGCTATCAGTGCTGATCGAGCTCCGTTTGCAAGGCAAAAGAATACAACAATGTTTTGGGGATAAAATGGCTATATATAAGTTTGGCTACCTCAGATCCTTCTGCTTTTTAGCCTCAATCAAAGTCTCATATCTTTGAATGGCAATATTAGACAGAACTCCTGAACTATGAACAGCTATGAAATGAAGGAATTGGAAGAAACTCTGGATGGAACTGTTTGATTTCCTTTTTCTTCAGCTATTATCCTTGTTAACAGCTAGTACATTTAGGTTAATTATTAATTAATTGTAATTAATTATTAATATATTACATATTACACATAATATTGCTAATATTAAAATCTCTTTACTTAATTACCAGCTGGAAAGATGTGTTGAAATGTGCGTGCATGTCTAAATCAGTACTGTATGATCTAATGTTTACAACTGAAGATGCTTTCTCATGTACTACTAAGATGGATACTTCTCAGTGCATTGGTGGTCTTACAAAGTAAGTACTAAATATAATATACATACACGTATTATCAGTATTACATTAATAAAAACTGTTTGATAGCCGTTTTGATTATTTTATACATGATGTTGTACATTGTAGCCAAGGTCATTTTGACTCTATCTGTAGGTCAATTGAAGGGTTGTGTGCAAAAAGGTCATAATTAGTGTCTCCTGATCACATTCTAAATTCTCCTTCAATTTCTTTGTTTTCTAAGGGAGAATTTAGAATGTGATCATTAGAGTCACTTATGCCCTTTTTGCTCACAGCCCTTCAATTTGTCCCAATCCAGATCAACCTCAATTTGACTTAACCAAATCAACTACTAGCTTTTGTTAGGTACATATACATGTAGGTGTCTGAGTGATGAATTTGATCCAACCCATATTAATCTAAGGTAGATTATTTTTGTCTCCCTTATCAATCATTCCAAAAAGGGATTTTTTATATTTTTGTAGTCATAAAAATGGGTGTATTTATTGGAGGGGGGGGGGACAATAAAACAGGAAAAAAATCCATTCCTCCACCCCCCAAAAAGACCTAATACACTCTCCCCTCCCCCTCTTGCTTTCCATCTCCTTTTCCTTATTTCCGGCCCCTTCCCCTCACTATCGCTATAACCTCTCTTGTTACAGTTGATTGATTAGTGTCAGTTTGAAAGCAGTTAATTGAAACCAAACACCTTTGTTTTGGTCTAATGACCATCATTTAATATACCTTTCTCAGAAATTAATCTGTGCGTTAAATTATTAATACCTCTCCTTTTTAGGATTCACCAGCGTTACTTGCACATGTACTTCCTCGTCATGCCAGAATAACGGCACATGTACAGCTACCGGGGTTGGGCTCAACTGCACCTGTCTCCCTGGATTTAATGGGAGTAGGTGTGAGATAAATGTTGATGAGTGTAAGGGTGAGCCATGTTATTTCAATGGGACTTGTACTGATGGCATTAATGGATATACATGCAAGTGCCAGGATGGATTTATTGGTTAGTTTAAAAAACGTGATGGCACTTAATTAAAGTACTTAATATTATAATTACACTGACAATATTCGTTTGTGTGCCCCTCTTTTTACTATATGCAGTCCAAGTACCTTATCTGATCAAATAAACAGCACAAAATGTATTGAATAAATAAAAGAAAAGTCCAAAAAGAGTAATAATTATTAACATGCATACAAGTATTAAGTCAAACACTGGCATAGCATCTTTATAGATATAGAAGGTATAGAGATACATAACTTATCTTTGATTGTTTAGCTTGATAACTTAATTAGTACAAGTAAGTGCAGCGAACAAGTGAGTTATCAAATAAAAACAGGAAGGAGAATTTTATATCTCCATTATAGTGTCCAATCCATGTAATTTGCTGTGATGTGTTACATGAAAGCCATTTAGTTAGTATTTATAGTTAGTTAGTATTTATCAGGGCTGTCATTAGAAGACAGCTACTGGCAATTATCGCCAGCAACTCTGATGATGATCGCCAGCAACAATGATGTCATGATCGCCAGCAACAATGATGTCATGATCGCCAGCAACTATGATGTCATGATCGCCAGCAACTATGATGTCATGATCGCCAGCAACTATGATGTCATGATCGCCAACAACTATGATGTCATGATCGCCAGCAACTATGATGTCATGATCGCCAGCAACTATGATGATGATCGCCAACAACTCTGATGATGATCGCCAGCAACAATGATGTCATGATCGCCAGCAACAATGATGTCATGATCGCCAGCAACAATGATGTCATGATCGCCAGCAACTATGATGTCATGATCGCCAGCAACTATGATGATGATCGCCAGCAACTATGACGATGATCGCCAGCAACTATGACGATGATCGCCATTGTATTGTATTGTATTGCTGTCCAGCAACTTAAAAACCTATAAATGACAGTCCTGATTTATGCAAATGAGTGTGTAAATGCTTGAAGCTGATTGGTAGAGAATATGATGTCCCATATGTGTGATATACAAAATATAAATGATATCTCCACTGGGGGCAGTACTTACTGTGATATCATTTTCACATTTCATTTTTAGCCAAAATTAAGATAAGTTTGTTTCTTGATATTTCTAATACCAGGTGACCGCTGCCATGCAGTCATTAACAAGTGTCATTTTAACCTATGTAAAAACCAAGCTGCCTGCCGACGATTTCAGACTGGAGGATATGAATGCATTTGTCACAAAGGATTTACAGGTAACTTAAGCTGATTCCTGGAGCGAGGCGTAAGACAATGATGCTCCCTCTCTGGTTTACTTTTTGTTCTAGGTATTGAAGTAGCTCGCACTTGCAATTACTAACTTGTTATGTAGTAACAAAAACATAAAAGGCATCGACGTACATGTATTTGGAGAAGAGGTTAAACTAACACAATATACTGACGACACTACCTGTTTTCAGGCTGTTTTCCATATCGACGTAAAGTCATCGCAAACAGTCGCAAACAGTTTGCGATGGCTTGATCGCAAACCGTTTGCGATGGCTTGATCGCAAACCGTTTGCGATGGCTTGATCGCAAACCGTTTGCGATGTGACCGAGCCGTTAATGGCAATACAGTTTACGTTGCATCGTGAAGGGTCGCCAACGGATCACAAACAATAATTATTTGCGATCCGTCAGCGAACCATCGCAACGCAACGTAAACTGTATTGCCATTAACTCGGTTACATCACAAACAGTTTGCGATAGCTTTGCGATCAAGCCATCGCAAACTGTTTGCGACTGTTTGCGATGGCTTTACGTCGATATGGAAAACAGCCTTTAGTCACGCCTTTGGCTTAACCATAAACAATTCTAAGACGGAAGCAATGTGGCTACATGTAGGTAGTGCGCAAGGGTCTCGTGAAAAACCGTTTAACTTTAACTGGCCACAAAAGCCTATTCTCAGGCGCTAGGGATAGACCTATCTTATGACACGGATACAACGACCGAGCTCAATTACCTTGATAAACTAGAACATCTTAAAAAATGTCTCACGGTCTGGGAAAAAAGAAAAGTCACGCGTATATGACCGTATAAACATAGTGACAACTTTAGGATTATCAAAGCTAGTCTATAACGCATCTATTTTGCCCCGACCAGAAAAAAATCCCATGCTAGTGGACAAAATTACGTACAAATTTATTTGGAAGAACAACCCCCTAAATACAAAATAGTCAACTTTAAAGGGTGTAAAGAAGAAGGCGCGGCCTTCGTATGATCAATTTTATTGATATTGAAAAGGCAATCAACATCAGTTGGATAAAGAGGCTGACGGACACGTAACGCAGCCTGGAAAACAATCCCTTTGGACCCACTGATAAAGTATGGAGGTACCTTTTATGTTAAGTGTAACTATAACGTTAAAAACCTAACGCTGCCAGGCTTTCACTGTTTTTCAAACAAATTCTGGTATAATGTGGCAGGACTTAAAATCGGAATGGCTCCAACAACATCTAATTTCTACAGAAATCGAAAAAAATGTGGAACAATAGTAAAAACCTAATAGTATTCTACAAGGAATGGCTATAAAAAGGGATTTACAGCTTTGAAGATTTGTTTGACGACAACCACAAACTGCTTACTTATCAAGACTTTCAAACTACGTTTACAATTAAAACAACGTAACTTTTATACGGTTCATACCAAAATGCCGAGGGTGCTCGGCGGTCATTTTCAAAATGACCCCTAAAAGGTATGCATAAATTAAAGGAGGTTTAAATGATATAAGATTCGAAGGGGTAATTAATTACGTGCTGTAAAAGAACCTTAAAATAAGTAATTCTAAACCACTAAAAGGTAGGACTCAGATTGCATAATTAACTCGTACGAACAGAACCCCCTATAAAAAGGTACGGCTACGAGAATGTTTACCCTTAAAAGGAGCGTCAAGTATCCACGTCAGTTCAATATACTGAGGCCCCTTCTGGAATTTAATAGGGCAGTAATTTCAGCACTTTTCGCAAGAACCTTCACGTCTTCTCGGATAAGGATGATAAATCGTAGGCCCTCGGAGACCTCCATAAAGGGGCTTTAAGCCTGTTGAGGTTTTCCGTCCACCTTCGAGTGGTAAAACAATAAATTAAATTGAAAATTATAAGCCGGTTACTGTCGATTTAGCACTGATTACTTTTCTATACACACTGTTTCAGTTTCAGTTTATTATCTATACAGGCAAGCCTAATCCCAATACTGGCATTTAGTACAGCGGTTAATGCTAAACAACTAAATAAACAATAAACAATAAACAAAACATTTAAACCACAAAACGCTAATGTACATATTAATTATAAAATGAGTTCCTTGAACTGGTTAATTGAAGATGCCTGTACCGTGTAGCTAGGTAGAGCATTCCAAACTGGTATTGTTCTAACATAGAAAGAGTATTTATAAGCGTTGACAGAGGCAGAAATGTGTCTATAATTATGGCAGTGTTGATTACTTACACTGCTGGTTACTTTTACAAATGGAACCCCTAGAGACTCATCCCTCCTCGTCTTATAGATGCCTATTGTATGTTAAGGAAGAGCCGCTTACTTGTTAAATTGACAAAATCCCTGGAATTTGTTATTTCATAGTGATACTGGGATGCAATATGCCAGACACGCTCAGAACAATGAAAAGGAAGAGGCCTACATTTATCTGGTCATGCAATCAGGAAAAATACTAAGGGGCTTGTGAAAAAACTAGTTGACCAGTGGTAGCAACAATTAATAAACTTGATTATATGGACAGACATGACATATTAAGTATATTGTGAGTAGTATAGTCGGAGTCAGTTAAATACCACTTTTTCTTGTACAACAAAACTCAAAAGGTTGTGAATGTTATGGACGCCTTGTTTTCTTGCACAAGGGGCGTCATAAAGTGAATTCAGAAATCCACTTCATGACGCCCCTTGTGCAAGAAAAAAGGCGTCCATACCATTCACAACCTTTTGAGTTTCGTTGCACAAGAAAAAGTTGTATTTAACTGACTCCGACTATACTACTATGGGGTAACTAAGGGTCATTCAAAGTGTCACTAGACATTCTTGTACGTAAAATCCAACTTGATAATCCTATTAGATATATGATTACATATAGTTATATCGATCTCTTCCACTATGGATTATATATCGTGCCTCCCTCTAGAAATTCTGACTAAGATCGTAGAGCATGCAGATCCTTGGTCATTCTCAAGCATTGCAAGGGTATCAAAACGCCTAAACGGTGCTGCATCTATCGCGCGCTACAAAAACGTAGACCAAGTGTTCCGTAAACTAGCACTATGCTTTGGTTTGAGGTCTACTCATAGTGACGACGATCGAGACGAATTGGCTCGAACTTTCGGTATTTCCGCAAGCTCCATCGACGATAGCTTTTCTCTTCTCTACGCCAGCGAATATGGTGATCTTAATGCTGTTAAGTGGCTCATCAAGCACTTACGTTTCGATAGGATGGATAAACACGCCAATCACGTTCTACGCGCTGCCCTTGAGCATGGTCATCTTGGTATCGCTAAGTGGCTCATTAAGCACTTTCAGTTCACCAAAGAGGATAAGGCCGTCAGTTTTGCTATATTAGGTGCCAGTAGGAATGGGCATCTTAATAACGTTAAGTGGCTCATGCGACGTTTTCAGATAACCCTAGAGTATGAATGCATTGATCTTGCTATAGAATACGCCTGTAACAATGGTCATCTTGATACCGCTAAATGGTTCGTTAAGTGGCAGTACTCCCAGCTCACAGAGGACGAAAGGGTTGTACTACGCAACTACATGGATGCTCATTCTGCCACGTAGGAAGCCAAAGTGTCACTAGACATTCGCGCACCTAAAAAAATCCAAACTTGAAGTATATGTTAAAGGAATGATTACTATACTGTATATTGTCACCGAATGGTATTAGTATATATTCTTTATTCCACGATATTAGCATTCGTTGTAATCTTAGTACGCATTAACACCATACAGATCAAACATGTCGAAGAAGAACTCAAATGTAGACGCCGCAATAACTTGTGATTGGTTGATGAGAGGGAAGGACTCAAAATGTCCAAAGAAGATTTCGAAGACAACGAAGTTCTGTTCCCAGCACAACTACCAAATCTCAAAAGGCTGTGCCCCATATGTACCATGCTTGAAGTGCGGTAAAGGATGTCGTACTGATTACGAGCTTTGCTCAAGATGCGACCGTCTCACCATCAAGGTGAAGTCTTCCGGTGTCTATATAAGACGCGCTAAGAAGTCCAGCAAGAAGCTAGAGGATCCAAGAAAGGAGGAGCCAAACATGGTGGAACCGGAGGTAGCATTGCCCGCAGAACCAAGAGTGCTGGAACCAGTGGAAGGTCTTGGAGAGTCTCTCAACCATGCGCTCAACGAGGTGTTGGCTGCCTTGAGGAACGAGAAGGACGCTTAGGAATGGCCACGAAAAAAGAAAAAAAGGAAGAATGAAGAAGGTCGTTGTGTGGCCCTCTTCATTCTTCCTTTTTTTTTTATTGAACGTACGACATCTATAGTTGTATCATGGACGAGCTAGTCAGATTGTTTGGTCCTGGAATTTGTAGAAGCCTGAATATCAAACCACAAGTGGAACGTATTAACACCAGTGAAACATGTTCTGATTGTCTCTGGCCCTTGGAAGTACAAGGAACGGAATTCGTGTGTCCCACATGTGGTCTTATTTCCGAGATTGAACCATGTGAAGAAACGAAGATCGACATCATTACTACTCGACTGCGTATAGTAGGTCTGGACGGGTTTAAGTATCAAAGTGATCTAGACCGCGCAAAACCAAAGCAAAGCGATGATGACATAGAACTGAAACGACGAACGCTCCTACAAGAACTACGAGCATATAACACTATTTACAAACAAAGTTATGACCTATCGTTCCCTATGAACGCGTTAGAAATCGTAGCCAACGCATTCACCCAAGTAATGAAAGTTTGTCTCAAGCGTAGTGATGCTAAGAAAAATATTTTAGCTGCTCTACTCTACCAGGCATGCATACAATGTGGATTCGTCCGATCTAAAGGTGAGGTCGCTCGCTTCATGCAACTAAGAAACGAAGGCATCCATAGTGGAGAGGTCTTCATACGTTCTCTGTGTGACGACGATAAGATTGATGTAGACTTGGATGCTGAGCGCCTAGTTCCTCACATTGCAACGACTTTCCTACAACTAGATCTTGTAGGAGTACCTAGGGACGTTCAACAAATAGTCCACGAGGTCGTTACTAAGGCACTGGAAAACAATATAGGCCCCAAATCAATGCTTAAGACGAAAGTCGTTGGAGCAAGTTACGAGGTGCTACGTCGCTCCGGATCGTCTATGTCTTTTAAGGATGTCGTTAAGCGATGTGACATATTTGGAAATGCGGTCAAGCGTTTTGTCAAGGAGTTGTCTTCTTACCATTCCCACTTCGAACCAATCTACACTAAGCATGGGCTAACTAGCAGTAGGACTTGGCAAAGTGAAAGTGAGAGCCATGTTCGTTCCTTTCATAGGAAACGTTGATTCTTACATTCCAAGTTTTTCTCGCATTTCCTTTTGCACTTCTTGCTTGAGTTCGGCTCGAATACTTTTTTCACCTATGGAAGCCTTGCGACGAATTTCAGATCTCATGATCTCATACTTATTCGCTTCGTTCAGGATGAGACTGTATTCGGAGTCGGATATATTTTCATCGCGTAAGGCCTTCGATACTAGATCGCGAATCGTATTGATTTTCGCCTTTGCCAACATAGTTGTCTTTTCATGCTTAGAAACCTTCATTCCTAACTTCTTAGCTCCAAGGGTTGTAGATGCTGAAATTAATCCACATAGCCCACCAATAACTCCAAGTGGTAGACCAAGCACTATTCCAACCCCAGTCAACGCTGCGCCCAATCCAGATCCAGATAAGATCACAGATAGACCTCCAGTTACCACTGCGATGCCATGAACTATTCCTTGAGAACGTGCATATTTCTTGCGCACACCTTCGTAGTGCCTTTCTTGAACTTCTATGTCCGAAAGCGTGTCTCGGATCGTTTGCAGTCTAAAGTTCTTTCCAGTGTCACTAACAATCTGTGGATAGATACTTGGTGCTGATGGAAACGGTTGAATCGAATCGCCTTCCATTGTATGTTATACGTATAGCTTACTCAAGCTTCAACACGTATCGTATCGGGCGACCACGGAAGTCTACCACGTTGCCTTTCTCATCACGAATCGTAAGGCTAAGACTGTTTCGCATTGTCCCTATAGCTTGTAGGACTTGGGGATTCGTTATAGTATAGGTTATCCTTCCAAACCAAAGACCTCGGACCTCTATGCTAGCCAAGACTTTCGATCGTTTTCCCTCTAGAAGTGAGAAACCGGAATCCACCACGTCGCAACGGACATACACTGTGTGGATATCTTTGATCTTAATGCGGTAAGTACCAACTTTTAGCAGGAACTCGTTATTCTCTTCTTCTACACCTTCGACACCTAATAGTGTGTAGAGACTTTTATTGAACTTGATTGGTTTTTTAACTATTATAACATTGTCCTCCCTAAGGCTGGTATCTCTCTTAAATTCCACGATACCAGCAATACTTGCAGGTTTTAAGGCCTTCTTGGCTTTCCTAAAGTTGTAAGACCCTACAGCAACGTCGTGTGGGAACACAATACTATCACCATTCCACCAGAAAGAGCCCACCTCTGTTAGGTTCCACCAAGTGTTCTCGAAAGTGATCTCGAGTAGTGAAATGTTCTGTATAAGAATAGGGTCGTCGAAGTAGACAGTATGGTCAGCCAAGGTTGTGGTGACAATAAGGATCGTCATTATATGTTGAAGGTATAACTATATATACGTATAGCTTCAACATGAGGAGGTCCGGAGGTCTTTTCAGTTACCATTACGGAGGGAAAGACGAAGAGGAAGAGGTCCCAACACCGAATGCTAACATAAGGTCAAAGGCTGAGAATCAAGCTAGGAGAGAGAATCAAGCTCGGATAGATAGAAAAGATGTGGAAAGTAGAGAGGTTGCAACCTTGAATGCCAATCTGTTGGTGAAGTTCAAGAAAAGATATCCACATGCAGATCTTCACAAGTTCTATGTCTCTACGGAAGTGAACGGTCCAGGCAAATATTCGACGAGTATTTGGTTTCGAGATGGAGATTCTAGCTATGTCATTTACGGCAATGATGTCTCAAAGTTACCTGCAGTCACTCAAAGACGCATCGATGACGCATTGTGGGATGTGCATAAAGGTTTCCCATCTACGTTGACCCTAGATAGAAGTGCGAAATATCCTATTACAGCAGTTCCTCCTACTGGACCGGCACAAGATATCGATCTCACTAATCTATGGATATATGCCACCTCAAAGAATAGGTTCAAAGCAGGCGTTCGAAACATATTCAAGGAGACCGTCGTAAAGCATATGACAGCAAATGAGTCCTACCATTGGTTACATGGTCCGGATTTCAAATATTGGCCTCAACAATTGAATTTCGCAACGTGGTGTGCGACTTCTGGATGTGGAGTGTCATTGTTTGATCCTATTTTCAAAACGTATCCACCAGTCGTTCAGGGGTTCCTACGATTTCACGTTTATTTCACAATACGAAGAATTCTGCATGAACTTGGTGGTGCCAATGGAGTTCCTTTACCTGGTAACTCTCATTTCAAGCAAATGGATAACCTCTATAACAAAGCAGCTCTTGAGAAATTGTGCATTGAATTTGGTATATCTCGAACACCAGATTTCCCACCAGACTTCCGATGGCACGGAGGTAGGAATCACGGATTAGGAGACGTATTCCTTTTGTATGGTGATGGCTACAAGAACGTCCACGTAATCCGAAGCTACGACAAGGAAGCAGACACATGGCCCAACCACAATAACTTATTTGCAGACGAGAAAGGCAGTGTGGACAAGGGCGATCTAGTATCCTTTATTCGGAACGACGAACACGAAGGAAAGCAATACAATTGGTTTACGCCACCAATCGGAAAGGGTTTGACAGATGCTGGATTGGGTAGGTTGAATAGATCTGTCGAGGCTTTTGGACATTGCATGCTTGGTGCTCAAGCCGACTTGAACGGATCCATCATAGATAGCCATAACGTCAAAGAAAAGTTTAAGAGCTTAGTCGAAGACGCTATTCTCGAAAACGACTTAGTGGTGAGCTACAAAAACTATCTTACCGCTATAAAATCAACGCATAAGAGGCTCGATCTAGCAATAGCTGTAGGCGTGCGATTATTGCCAAGCGATCTAGTGTACTATCTTGGTAAGAAAGATGGCTATAAGAATCCAATCCCGAAAGCTACGAAAGATATGGTGCTAGGCACTAACGACATCAATGCAGAAGGCAAAGGACATTCACCTCTTCCTATGAAAGGCCCACCAGATAAGAAATTGGTGCAGCCTCTCGAGACGCACAAGAAACAAGTTCCTGTACCAAAGGCAAAGGCAAAGGCAAAGGCAAAGGCTGGCTCACAACATGAGATTAATCTCGCAGTGACATCCATTGCCGCAGCTGGAATTGCATGGATGTTGTTTCGTTAACGTCGTTTGTATTGCTCTATCGTGATCACCACTATTGCTACGATGAATAACCAAACGTTCTGTGCTAGTACTCCCAGAGCTTTACCAGCCATAGTAAATATGAAACTCGCAATCGATCCAAGCATTCCAGGTAGGATCTGTCCAAGTTTCTTTCCCATTTCTTTCAACAACCCCCCAGTCGTTTGCAATCCCTTCTTTACTGCATCTGCTGCTTTATCAATACCAGTCTTTATTGGTTTCGGTACGGATTTCGACAACAGGGAAACTATCGTACTAACGATAGCGCCAATAGAAGTTACTACTGCAAGAACGGTCATTCCATGCTTTCTGAAAATGTATTTGATCCTTTCACGTAGCGACATACGTTTTAGTATGGCTTCTTCTTGACGTTCGAGTAATTCTATTTCGTTATGGAGGTGTATTTTCTCTTCCTTAGCCGCTTCCTTCTGGTCCTCAGTTGACGTTAGATCTTGAAGTATACTATCTTCCATTTCGAGATGTTCAATGGCCTTTTCTTGACCTTGGAGGACTTGTTCTGCTCTTTCTGCATCCGTAGGGCCTAGGGCAAATTTGAGATCCTTACCCATACTTTGGTATCTTTCACCCTTCACTGTGGTCAAAGGTATGGGCTTCTCTTTACTTCCAAGTGCGTGAAGGTAGATTCTACCCCGTTCCTTATCGGCATCCCATACTTTAGTTATCTCAAGGTCTCCACGAATCCCTACATCCGCATAGTGTTCCCATACAGCATCGAATAACATTTGTTTCGTTCTATCCGATATGCCTGTTTCGAAGAATACGTGGCGATCGCTAAATTTAGGCCGTTCGATTCTATCCTCATCCAGCAATTCACTAAGCTCTCCATCTGTCAATGACGTTTCCTGATACTTCGGTCGAGCACCTTCTTCATTATAATTGCGTCTAGTTTTCAGGTTGAGTGATTCACTAGGATCCACATTCGTAGAGTCTGACGCCAATTTCCGTGTTTCTTCATTGACAGTATCATCGTTGTCGTAGTCTCTTCCTCTTTCAGCTTCATCAGTTCTTTCATCATACCTACCCTCAGAGGCCATGTTAAACATAATTATATATATAGTTATATTCAACATGATCTCATCGAAGTTGGATCCCACACAAGTACGAAGAGAGCCTCATGCACTCAAGGCTCCACGAGACTTGTATAGGAAAACTTTCACTCGATCATCTGCCAATCCAGGTGAGACTCTATACGTAGAAGTTCCAAAGCTAGCAGAAGATGTAGTACTAGTACCGGGCAGCTTAGCGCTATTGGGCGACATCGTACTATCTGGTGGACATGCGAATAACAGAGTCGTTTCGAACGTTGGACGCTGTTTGGTCATGCGTAGAATCTGTAGGATGGGAGCTGAAACAGTAGAAGACCTTGTCAGGCCAGACCTCCTACAAACATACTCCGATATATACCTATCTACGCAGGAGAGAGAGTCTAGAATACAACAAGGCATTCAATCAGAGAACTTGAATAAGCTACGCTCGAAAGCTGGTGACGCAAGTACTTCATCTGCTGCAGACAACGCACTCCTAACTGCATGTGGTTCAAAGTATAGGATTCCATTAGATGTTGACATTCTGACACAACATGGAGTTCTATATCCACATGCCTTAGAAAGTACGATTACATTCGAGTTGACTCTAGCGTCTGCCAACGAGGTTGTAATTGGATCGGATACGACGAAGATAGGTACGTACCAACTTACCAACATCCAACTAGAATACGAAGCAATCAGGAACGAAACGCTGGCTAGTAATGCACTTCACAAATATGAAATAGGTGCTGCATTCCTATACAACTACGCTGTTCACTTCAAGACAGTAGATATCGCTAAAACCTCTGATACTTTGA
Source organism: Actinernus sp. WN-2022 (assembly GCA_030867875.1). Taxonomy (NCBI): domain Eukaryota; kingdom Metazoa; phylum Cnidaria; class Anthozoa; order Actiniaria; family Actinernidae; genus Actinernus; species Actinernus sp. WN-2022. The sequence goes on from JAOWCC010000936.1 coordinate 58,799,864, forward strand.
TATCTCAAAACGTTAATGTTCCACGACGATCCTTTGCTGGACTACTTCTACTATTCATAGATCCACCTACCATTGGCACGCGAGATAGTGAAGCATTCTCGAATCCAGATATATTGAAGGTAGAAGTAGATGTCAATGGGATTCCCAACAGACTCTTTCCAAGCGGCATGCTTCCTCTAGATTTCTGGGAGGCTGCAAGAAGCTGGTTTGGTACACCCAATACTTCTATGACTCCAAAGAAGTTCTTTGAAAATAGATTCTCTATTCTAATCGATTGTCGCACAGCAAAGGATTCCACCGTTCATGGTGATGGCTTGGCACAAACCGGCAGTGGAAAGGACATCGACATTCGCATACATAGAACTGCAAAGGGAAGTGGAAATGTGAAAATGCACATCTATGTCCTTGCGGATGCTCAGGTCACGATATTGAACAGATCTCTGCAAAGTATATTATACTGATGGATTCTCTCGTAGAGCACGTGCCGTTCAACGCACTCATAGTCGGTCCAACGAATTGTGGGAAGACTGCGTTTCTCATAGAACAACTTCGTGGAGCATTTCGTGGTAAGTTCGATTACATAGTACTGATTTGTCCTACGTATGCCCACAACAAAACTTATCGTGGATTCGCAAATCGAGATCCTCATTTCTTCGTCATATCGCCACCACAAGATGCCATCGATGCTACTTTGAGTATTTGCGCAACATTTTGGTCAGGTACCAATACTCTATTGATTCTCGATGATTGCGCCGCATCGAAGGACGTCAAGAAACGAACTGACAAGCTAGTGGACTTAGCCTTTTCTGCACGACATATAGGGATTTCCGTTTGGGTGCTGTCCCAACAATTAACGAGCATATGTAAGCCCTTCCGTGAGAACGTAGCTATCGTAGTAGCATTCCATACAGCATCGGCCGTAGATGGTAAAAAGATATTTGAGGATTATGGAGGCTCACAAGAATGTAAAGAGTTACGAACGATACTTGGATCCCATAAGTTCGCTCGCATGTGCTTCTGTCTACGCCATCCTTTCGAGGTAGTGTTAGAGCTCCCAGCACCTACAACATATTATCATGGATAAAGAAATACTCGAGATATTCGGTGAGGATGTAACAGGCCCACCAACCAACCTAGACGTCACATCAGACAATCGTGAATCACTTTCGATCTTAGCCGCAACAGGCGTAACGAAAGAATACTTAGGTAAGAACTTTTCTCTAGGAGACATCTCTAGACTTCCTGAGAAAGAAGTAGACAAGTTGCATAGGAGGTATCAGGCCGTTCTAGCTAAGCAAGTAACGAAAGGCTTAGTCGACGGTGTGACACGTCTAGCTACCCGCCTAGTTGCCTACCTAGTACCAATAGATTCTCAAGAAGCCCTGATCAAGGACCTACAAGAAGACCCTCTAGTCCGCAACGAAATCAGTGCTGCGACTGGCCTACTATCGCTCAAAGCCGGTCGCCTTGTAGCTCTAGCTAGCGTCCTATTCCACATATCTGGTCACGTAGTCATTCCTGGTACAACTGTTGAACCTTCACATATACCTACTATATCGAAGCAAGATGGAAGGACAGACGGATCAGATAACTGCGAATCCTCCGACGACTGCACCAACTAAGATAAAAAAACCAAAGCGCGTCGCAGCTGGAAAAGCACTAGCGTTAAGCAACAAACTCGCTAAAGAAGCTCAAAAGAGAGAGTTGATGCGCGAAAGCGAATCATGTAAAGAAGTCGACGTAGAGAAAGGTCGGTTCGAAAGCCTGACTATCCTCGCAGTCATTGGTACTGGCGCTACATTGTTTGGCACGTACTTTGCGTACAAGAAGTATGTAGATGGTAATAAGCGTGTTGCCACCGTTAGCACGACACAACCTGCAGCTCCGGCAAAGCCAACGGCACTAGACATGGAGTAACACTTAAAGACTCGAGATCATAGTAGTATATATCTAGATGGAGAAGGAATTGACGAAGACGGCAACCGATGCAGTCAAAATCGTTGGACTCGCTGCTGGTATTGGGTGGATCGTAAAAAAGACTACCAAGGAATCTATGCTTAGCGATCCTTCTTCTTCCCTAGCGAATTACGCAAAGTGGACTGCCGTGATACTTGGTAGCTTATACGCAAAGGAATATCTTGAGAAACAACTTGAGAAAGAAAGAAAAGCCCAAACCTAAATCTTGAGAAACAACTTGAGAAAGAAAGAAAAGCCCAAACCTAAATCTTGAGAAACAAAAGATCATACCATAATGGCGGCAGCAATTGGAATGGCCCTCCTCGGGGCTATATTGAATGCAACGGCATTTACTGGTGGTGGCATACTAGCTAGAATGCTTGGAAAAGATGGTGATGTAGATGCAGAACGAGAGAGACACGATAGGGCCATCGAAAAACTAGAACGTGAAATGAAAGCGTATAGAATCAAACGTCAAAGCTTATATGACTATGCACAAGAGCAGGAAGGTCTTGAACGCAAAGCACACAACGATCAAAGAGATACCAACGAAGCCTTAGTGCGATCCGATAAGTTACGTAAGGCGCTTAAACATCTCAAAGAGATGAAAGAACCCCGCTTATCTGACTACTACAAACCCTCAAACAATCAGAAGACTGGTGAGTTGCTCTACGTTGGGGGTGGAATGCTAGGCGTTGGATACACTATTAGTAAATGGATATAGATACTACTAAGCTACTAGTAAGTTACCTAAGCTACTAGTAAGTTACTAGTAAGTTACCTAAGCTACTAGTAAGCTACTAGTAAGTTACCTAAGCTACTAGTAAGCTACTTAAGCTACTACTAAGCTACTACTAAAAAAAAAAGGAAGAATGAAGAGGGTCACGCAACGACTTTCTTTATTCTTCCTTTTTTTTTCATCTGTTGAAGGTTAGAATGTATAGATGTATGATGGATTCTAAACTTGCGAATATCTTCTATGGTCCTATGGGCTATTGGAAAGGTCACTCTGCAATTGGCAAGCTATCGGTAGCAGCGAAAGCATCAGAAGACGTAGCTAGGAGTTGGTTGGAAAAGCAATCTATGTGGCAAATATATCTACCACCACCAAAACACATTCCACGACCACATTGGACTGTATCGAAACCAAATGAAGTCCACCAAGCTGATTTGATATTTCTACCACACGATCGACCTGGGCGTGGACGGAAGCTATACAAGTACGCATTGGTAGTAATCGACGTAGCTTCTCGATACAAAGAAGCCGAACCTTTGGCATCTAAAGATAGTGGTGAAGTTTCTGCGGCATTCGAACGAATCTATAAACGTAGTCCACTAGAATGGCCAAAGACTTTGCAAGTAGATCCTGGTAGAGAATTCATGGGACGTATGTCTGAAACGCTAGAACTACATGGTACGAAAGTTCAACGAGGTGAGGCTGGTAATCATAGAGCGCAAAGTTTTGTTGAAAGAGCAAATAGGACTCTAGCTGAGAGATTATTTGGCTATCAATATGCACAAGAGATGGTGCTTACTTCGGAAGGATCAGATGAGCGTAGTAGAGAATGGGTAATTCGTTTACCAATGGTTATCAAAGCCATGAACAGTGAGGTGACTCGGTTGACTGGTAAAGAGCCTTCGAATTCTGTAGTGGCGCAACAAGTAGATCTGAAGACTCCTACGTATTCGCGCACCGTTGGATTGAGAGAAGAGCGTCTACCATTCGACGTTCTAGTTCGATATCTTTATGCACCAGGAGAATTGGAAGGAGGTGAAAAACGTAGAGCTACTGATCCTGTGTGGAGTTTGCAGATATACACCATTTCGCGAAGTGTAGTATCTTCTGGACAGCCTGTGCTTTACTACCTTGCGAAGGAGAAGGACGCACCCAAACGTGGATTCGTTCGTGAAGAGCTACAAGTCGTTCCTAGGGATACAGAACTACCACCAAAAGGAATTCTGTTTGTACCTAGACGCTAAACAGCGTACTCTATTGGCTCGGTGTGGATTCCATCGGGAAGAACGCGTCTTTTGTCGTAGTAAGCCGATAGCCCAAGCTTCCGTTGTTCGTAGGTTGCTATGCCTTCTGGCGATAGTCGGAAGCCTCGGTTTTCCGCCATGTCGATATTACCCTGGAGGGCTGCTTTGAATCGATCCCACGTAATATCGTTGTGACGCCTAGACATACCTTTAGCGGAATACTTCTTGCTGCCACCCGTATCGACGTAGTAGGCTTTCGAGCATAGGGCAATGGCGCGCTGTCCTTCGAATTCGAGTTTGAAGAGTCCTGGCGTACGACTGCTCCATTCGTCCCAAGCTAGCCATTCATTCCTTTCGGCTTCGAAATCTTCTCGCAGTTCCGGTCTTACAACCTCATCGAGGCTATTTCCCGAGATGGCAATGTAGGCACTGTCTGTGTCCATCTGTATATATTCGAAATCATTGCGATCAATGTACTTGTCGATGAAGTCATAGTAGAACTCAAGCATACGCAGCTTTGCGAGCTGGTACACAGCGATACCTACTTGGAAAGGCCGTTTGATTCGGATCTGGTCTTTCCTACTCTCGAGTTCGTATGCATCACCAATCTCTTCCAGGTCTTCGAACCAAACACTTCGCAATGCCTTGTCCACAACCTTCTCATCTTTTGTATAGGTGACCTTTGTTTGGCGTCCCAAGTCTTCGAGCAACTTTCCATAGGCGCTGTTTCCTAGCAGCTTGAACACATCTGCCAGCAAAGCCTCACCTTTATCTTCATCTCCCATACGACGTGCCTCAGTGACTTGGTCCACGAACCATCCGAAGATTTCTTTGGGTTCGTAATCTATCGTGCGGTAGACAGCAGTGATCACTGCGCCGTGATCTACATACCAAAGTAGAAGAGGAGCATAGAGTAGCAACTTCTTTCCAGAGAGACTTCCAACTAACTTCTTTTCCTCGCTGAGCTTTCTACCTGTCTTTGTGAGGTAGGCCAACATTTCTGGAGGGATTGCTTCTTTGGGGATTTTCTTGTTGTAGAAGAAGGGTGGCATCTCCTCAAATTCCTTCCACAATTTCTTTGGTATCTCGATGTCTACTTCTGCATATCCAAACCACGTTCCACCAAGTAGACATTCAACGAATCCTTTGGTGGCTGGACCTGGATCATCGTAGTGCACAACCTTTTCTTTTCCACAAGGCATTTCGAATTCCATGGTAGAAAGATATAGGGCGTTGGCATCGTATCCAAGAATCTTACGACAAGTCTTAGTTCCTCCCTGATGACTACGAATCTTAGTCACTCCTGCTTCGTGGAGTCTGGTGAACACTATGCTTGGACCTCCCACGACAGCGTCTTTCAGCATGCGGTAGGCTTCCTTACTTGGAGCGTACATCTCAGCTCCCCTTTCTACACTACCTCGAAGTAGGAACTGTAGTGAGACTCCTGGAATGGACACTGCGTCTTTCAGCATGTCTACTCCTTTCTCGTGATAGAAATCTCGCATCTTTTCGAGTGCCTCTAGGAATGGAACTACATCTAGGTCGTTGTAGTATCGTAGCCAGTCTGCAAAGGTTTCCATTCCTTTGTCGAGAAAGGTGCACTCACAGTCTTCGAACTCTGACATAGATAGTAGATGTTCTCTTTTCAACTTCGAACCCCACTCTGGATAGTCTGGTAATCCAATGTGATCCAACTTGTCTGGAGAATCGAACCACTCATATGGGAAGAAACTCTTTTGCGATTCGCATCCATATGCCTTGATCCAACGTTCATAAGAAGTTCCAGGTCCAAGGTAGTTGATCACATCAAGGAAACGGAAATCTGGGGTCAATAGGAACATAGTGGAATTGGCTTTCTTTGCTACCAGGATCTTTGAACAGGTGTCAGCAATGATTCCTACGAAGTGCTCCCTGATCAGATTGAGATCGTACCTGCCAGAGTTGAATCCCAACACTGGAACTTGATAGATCCATTCGTTGATCTTCGCTTGTTGACTCTTTGGTAGGGTGTAAAAGGAGAATTTGGGTGAATCAAGCCAAAACCATCTTTCCATAGCTCCTTGGATTGTCTCTGCTCTTTGCTGGAGTTCTTTGACAAAGGCTTTGATGAGTTCTTTTGGATTGCGTCGACAGATGTGGGTTGGCTTTCGATCGTACGTGTCGGCAATTGATACTGATATTGGGACATGGACGTTTTCGATGGTCAGGTGGTCTGTTGGTTGTCTTCCTTTCGTTGTATCGAGATAGGCTTCGAAATCGTAAACTATGAAGTGTGGGTAGACAGTTTGTGTTGGTGTGGGGACCGGTTTGTTTTTCTTCTTTGTAGAGCAACCCCAAGCTTCCACTACTGTATAACCAGCTCCTTGTAGCTTTGCCGTTCTTTCACAGGTCTTGAGATAGAGCCTCCTTTCCCTAGGGAAGCATTTCGGGCAGCCATGGAAATAGCATCCATGAAATTGAAAGATGGTTTTCGAAATAGGTTCGTAGCCGTCGACCGGCGCTCCTTCTATCCAATGCTCTCCACCATGCCCACAAGCTGCATGATGAATGTGTTGTCCAATCCTTTTGGTTTCGCGTTCCAACCAGCATAAAGCGACTTTGCTAGCTGTGCTCTCTGGCCAGAAGGCTTTTTCGTATGCCGACTGGGGTACTGTAATTACTTTTCCGGGGCAAACAATCTTCGTTTCGCCACGCCTGCAACGATCTGCATGGCGGTGAAGGTTCGAGGCTTTTGTGAACCGTTGCTTACAATCGTTGCATACGTAGACACTCCCTATCTTGTCGATGTTCTTGATGTAGAAGGCATGTTCTTCATACAGCCCAATCGTCATCGTATGCTTGTAGTGGGGTGCATGTCGCGTCAGATGCCAAGCGCCATCCTCCGTAGGTTCGTACACCCGAATACCGATTCCAAAGTGCAACTCGACTTCCTCCAGCTGGTCTAAGGAAGTTCTGGGAACGTCTTGTGTGGGTGCTGTCAGGCGATAGAAGTTCTGGGCAAGTTTTCGAGCTTTGACGCAACACCTATCTACTCTTGCTCCTTCATGCATGGCAAGGCAGCGCCAAAGACATAGGTTGTCGCCATATCGATCAAGGGCAAGCATTCCTTTCTTAAGGCGAAGCCATTGGGGCAGTGGACCTGTTCCCAACAAAAGCTGACGATCGATCACGACTTTGACATCTACGTAGATCCAACGAACGAAGGCCCATTGGGTATTTGGTCGAGTGATGTTGTCGGGATTCAATCGAGCTGTCTCCTTGCTATTGATCCACTCTTCTGCATCTTCTAGGATGTTCACCCATGGAGAGCCTGGGACAGTCTTGGAGAATAGAATCACGCGTCCGTCATTGACATTTCGAATGCGATAGGTGTAGCTGTATCGCAGGTAAAAGCTGGTGGTTACCTTTGCAACTAACTTTTCCATGATCCTAGGAGTCAAGTCTCCTGCCACACCTTGGAAGAAGCGCCATCGGATAGTACGGCGACCTATCTCCACTCCCTCGAGCATTCCATCTCTCTCCTCTAGAATAGCACCTGCCTCTCGAGCTAGACTCCGTGGAAGTGGTTCACTACGTGGTCTCACCATTCTCCCTTCGATATAACTATGTGTTAGGATAGCTTTAACAGGCACTCGAATTTGGATTTTATGTGTAAGGACGTTGCAGCGATATAACTATATGTAATTATATCTCTAATAGGATTATCAAGTTGGATTTTACGTACAAGCAATCGATGTCGATATAACTATATGTAATCATATCTCTAATAGGATTATCAAGTTGGATTTTACGTACAAGAATGTCTAGTGACACTTTGAATGACCCTTAGTTACCCCTTAGTAGTATAGTCGGAGTCAGTTAAATACAACTTTTTCTTGTGCAACAAAACTCAAAAGGTTGTGAATGTTATGGACGCCTTTTTTCTTGCACAAGGGGCGTCATGAAGTGGATTTCTGAATTCACTTTATGACGCCCCTTGTGCAAGAAAACAAGGCGTCCATAACATTCACAACCTTTTGAGTTTTGTTGTACAAGAAAAAGTGGTATTTAACTGACTCCGACTATACTACTTTGTGTATATACAAGTTGTTAATTAGCGTAAATCAGGTTGGTATCAACCATGGTTGAATCAAAGCCGATCATTGCTAATTACTGCAACATATGAGCTCAACACAGTTATCTAATACTGGTATATAACCAACTAAAAGTCTATTAAGGTATGCTCTGTTGAAGGGCAATGAAATGTCAGCTGCTACTTATGATGGTTAGCATACACTAACCGACTTTCAGTTGATTACACCAGTGTTTATCTTCCCTGCTGATGCAGACCAACACTAGTTTTTCCAGGAACTAGTCATCCATTGTATGACTTTTAGTTGATTATACCAGTGTTTATCTTCCCTGCTGATGCAGACCAACACTAGTTTTTCCAGGAACTAGTCATCCATTGAAACTTAACCTGATACTTTTTTCAGGTACCCACTGTGAAGTGAATATCAATGAATGTAATCAGACCCAAGCCCCATGTGACAACCATGGAACATGTATTGATGGCGTGGATAGATACACGTGTAGTTGTCACCCTGGGTATACAGGAGTGACGTGCAATACTACTGTCAATGATTGTGTCAGTAAACCATGCAGGAATGGTGGAACATGCCATGACGGAATACTTGGGTAGGGAAAATTTATACAATCAACAATGTGAAATGCGTGCTCTGATTGGTTGATAGCTATGATCTATTAGAGTACAGATGCACAGATGACGTCACAAGGTCGTGCGCGTGCGCTATTTTGTTGGAAAAGTTCGCTAATTATTGTATAAAACAAATAGATGTCTTTTTACCGTGGGTCTATCCTGTTATAAACGCACAGATGAAGTCACAACGTGACGAGAAAAGTCACGCCACTTGACTGCGTCTCGTGACACACTTCCTTGTACTCGTTATTAAGTTATAATGGGATATATGCATTGATAAGAGGTCAGATGCACAACAAAATAACATCTACAGGCCTCGAATTTCAGGCGTTTTACTTGCTAAGTGCAAGTTGATTTTTATGTATTGCAGGTAGAAAAGTTAAGCACTTGCTTTTTCCTGCAAGCTGTATTTATTCAATTAATACCATGAATTTTGATATAAATTATATCATTAGACTATCATTATTGCATATCAAAATCATTGCACACAGAAGAGGACATTTGGAATTGGTCATCGCTTTGAAGTAAATGCGATTTTATTTGAGAGAGATAACAACTTCACTCGCATTACAAGTTAGTTTATAGTATGGCTTACCTGTTGATATCAGAACTATACGAAGGAGAATTCTCTGCTTTCGTTTTGACCGCTCCAAAATCTCTCCTACTGCAGCTCCCGCCATTACAAAGGTCACACAAGAAAAAATAGCACGAAATGGAACTTTAACATTGATTTGTTGCACTCTAAACTCGAGAAACCTCGATCTTCTAAACATCAAAACACTGGAAATTTACGGCAGGTATTTTTAACGGGTAACTGGTAACGGGTAACTGGTAACTGGTAACTGGTAACTGGTAACGGGTAACGGGTAACGGGTAACGGGTAACTGGTAACTGGTAACGGGTAACGGGTAACGGGTAACGGGTAACTGGTAACGGGTAACGGGTAACTGGTAACGGGTATGGGCAATTGTTTTTTGAAAGATGCTTTATTCAAAATTCATCCTATGTGCATATCGAGCACAAAAGAACTTGAACAAATCCAAGAAAGAGAGTCTAGCAAATCAAAGTATCAGAAAACGATATATTATCGCCAGTTAGCCGTGAAAAGCTTCGTTGGAAAACAGTTTGAGCAAAGGGAAATACCGACACTAGTCCTAAGGCCCATGCACTATGCTGAGTCTAGATTTGCCTTTTACAAAATATCTAGTATGTTACGCTGTTTTGAGACAATGTGACTTGTCTGCATGGTCCGCGTGATCGTTTTGAGCGCGGGTAAAGCACGCTGGATACACGTGCTTGGTTTGGCCACAGGCAGCCCAGACTCGACATATATTTCCCGCCTTTTGGGTTACCTGTGGTATGTTTCATAAGCGATCTTGGAAGAGTTTGCATAATTGCTCCTTGTGAATTCTCTTTTCCGATTCCTACGAAATAAATCTTCAATAATAAAAGATTGATACTTAATGAAGTTTTGTGAGTGGTTTTGGGGTGATTTGGGACTTCTGAAGCAGTTTATTAGGCCTCGAGGTTTTGACCGTTGGCCGCGTGTCTACCTCATAGCTGTATATTTGTAGCTATGAGGTAGACACGCGGCCAACGGTCAAAACCTCGAGGCCTAATAAACTGCTTCAGAAGTTCAAGTTCAAGTTCCCAAATCACCCCAAAACCACTCACAAAACTTCATTAAGTATCAATCTTTTATTATTGAAGGTTTATTTCGTAGGAATCGGAAAAGAGAATTCACAAGGAGCAATTATGTAAACTCTTCCGAGATCGCTTATGAAACATACCACAGGTAACCCAAAAGGCGGGAAATATATGTCGAGTCTGGGCTGCCTGTGGCCAAACCAAGCACGTGTATCCAGCGTGCTTTACCCGCGCTCAAAACGATCACGCGGACCATGCAGACAAGTCACATTGTCTCAAAACAGCGTAACATACTAGATATTTTGTAAAAGGCAAATCTAGACTCAGCATAGTGCATGGGCCTTAGGACTAGTGTACGAAGCTTTTCACGGCTAACTGGCGATAATATATCGTTTTCTGATACTTTGATTTGCTAGACTCTCTTTCTTGGATTTGTTCAAGTTCTTTTGTGCTCGATATGCACATAGGATGAATTTTGAATAAAGCATCTTTTTAAAAAAATTGCCCATACCCGTTACCAGTTACCCGTTACCCGTTACCAGTTACCCGTTACCCGTTACCAGTTACCCGTTACCAGTTACCCGTTACCCGTTACCCGTTACCAGTTACCAGTTACCCGTTACCCGTTACCAGTTACCCGTTAAAAATACCTGCCGGGAAATTTATTCTCCTATCTGAATTCAGCGGTAAAAAGTCAGTTCAGACATGCGTATTCAATCTAAACCCAGTTTTCTTCTGCGTCGTCCATAAACGAGTAACGCCTTGTAAAAAAATATTTCACTCGCGAAAGCAAATTCAAATTTGTTCAGTCGAAATCTTAATATAATCACTCCAAACAGTTACCAGTTGCAGATTAGATGTTACTTAACTTTGATTTGAAGGTAGAATTTTTTCATAAATCATTTTATTTGTTTTAGAAGGCAAAATAGCTCCCAAAACCATGTATTTTCGAGTGATTTGACTGGGCCGATACCGGAAGTGAGTCACCGGATATAGATATGTAGGCTTTTGTACGCAATGACTTTGATATGGATTGGAGCAACATCGAAAAAGGAATAGCAAAATACGATCATCCTCTTTCCCAGGCTCTTTCTAACACGGTCGGAAATAATCACGTGACTTGTTAGACGTGCAAATCGCTACAGTATAATGTACCGTGAAATATTCCAATCGAAATGCCAGCTTACTAAAGGATATTGTTACTTGTGCCACGAGAAATTGAAAATGCAAGTGTGCATGCTTTGACATGTTTTACGGTAAATTATGGTGTGGCCAAACGATGTCAACAACGTAGAACATGTTTTATAAAAACTTCATTTTGATGTAGAATTTTTTCTTCTTGTGATTTCGTTTGCTTTTCTGATCGGTAATTACTTCTGTACCTGATTGTTGCACTTCGTCTTGAGCTTTTATAACAAAAACCGACTTGCGAACAACTTGCGTTGGGCATCAAACCGCGAACTGAAAACTTGAGTTGACTTGCGCTCAGACTGATCAAAGTGAACACAAGTTAGCGCAAATGAGAGCTGACAGCAGTACAAAACTCAGATGTGCAGTTCACAATGTATAGAGCGGGTTTCGATTTGGTTTTGCATTTGCTCAGCTTTTCTATTGGCTGTGAGAAATGTTTTGTAATTATCAGCCAATAAAGTTTTAAACTAAAACCAAACGCAATCACGCAATCGGGTTTTATTTTAGCGAGAGTTATCCATGTTTTCGTTTACTTTTCCTCGTGATTGGTTCAAGTAAGACCAATCACGAATTACTTCAGTTCGTGATTGGCTCATTGTGTTTTTATTTGCTCCCGTGATTGGCTCATTGTGTTTTTACTTGCTCGTGATTGGCTCATTGTGTTTTTACTTGCTCGTGATTGGTTCTGTGATTACTTTGGTTTTGGTTTAACGTTTAAAATATCGTGGAAAACATTGTTTTATAAAAAAAATGTTTTAATAGTTTGGCCACCATGTTTGACAATGAGACATTTTATGAAGTTTGGAATATTACGCCTAACATTCTGTAAAAAAAATTGTTCTCAAGTCGTTCTCGATTGTACAGCCTGTTAAACGTCACCTCCAAAGGAGTTGCAAGTCATTGCGTTCGGCGCATGAAAAGTTCGACGTTAGGACAATTGCATGATGACGTCACATACTACAACTACCAGAATTCCTTGCGATGATTCTCTTCTTCCTCTAATTTGGACCATTGTCTACTGTCCATTGTATTCTCAAAGGAGTTAAAAAATCTGAATGAAAAAATGAATTCGAAAAGGATTGTGGTAGTTAAATGACGTCATAATGCAAATGTACTTTTAAAACAGAAGATAATTAGCGGCTTCTTTTGATCTGATTAGAGATTTGTCGTTTGAAAGTTTCGTCGTTTGAATCGGGCATATATAACATGGGTTCCGTTTAGACCGTTATTCCTAACACCAATACACCCTATATTGCACTGATATCTCCGAAATTCTTAAAGGGGCACTGTCAATCGAATTGAAACTTCAAGATTTACAAAACAAAACTACAAAAATAACACCCTGAGATAGAAAAGAAATACCATGTTAATGTCTTGGTATGCTTTTTCAATTTTTTTCGATAGGAAATGGCAGAGATCAAAGTGGATTACGAAAGCTTATCCTAGAAACTTGATTTCGGTTAAAGTGAACCGATTTCAAGTTGCTCAAAATGTTTCTTAAAAGAAATATTCTTCATCCACTCAAATCTTTGTCATCCTTCATCCAAATTGTCTCACATTTTCTCCAGTATATCTGGAAAGCATACTTTGCTAATCTGAGTAGTTATTTTTGGTTTTAGTCAATAGAAAGTATAGACGACTATCATTTGGGGTTGACATTTGGTAGCAAATTAAACCGTCTTTGGCGACAGTTATTGAAACTTCAGCGTAGCCGTCAGTCTCCTGATGTAGACCAACTCTCTTTATGTTCCAGTCACAACTGTTCATGTGCTCCAGGTTTCAATGGAACGAACTGTGAAGTGAATATCAATGAATGTTTGCCCAGCCCATGCCAAGCTTACCAACAATGTGTGGATGGTATCAATGGGTATCAGTGTACCTGCCCTATTGGATATACGGGCAGTACATGTGACATATCTATAAATGAGTGCGCAAGTCAACCATGCTACAACAATGGCACATGCCAGGACCAGATTGGTAGGTGAATTAATCAGAGTACTGTGTTGTACCAGGAGTCCATTACCAGGAGCATCCATCTCCCGTACTAGGTCTGTGAGTCGGCGTATGACCGGATTGAGCTATATTTAGAACAGATCTCAGGGGAGTTCACGTGCCCACACTTTGGGAATTCAATCAAACCATAGTCAGGACAATGCAGCGTTAGTAAAATTACCTCAAAGAACGATCGCAGCAGAGTCAGAAGGCAGTTACCCGGGAAACATGTTCTATAAATAGCTCAAACCGGTCATACGCTGACTCACGGGTATAGTATATATGGACGCTCCTGGTAATGGGCTCCTGGTTGTACTTAGGAGTAAGTAACCTTCGGGTTAGCAATTTAACCCTGGGGTAGCGATTTAACCCTGGGGTAGCGATTTAACCCTGGGGTAGCGATTTAACCCTGGGGTAGCGATTTAACCCTGGGGTAGCGATTTAACTCCGGGGTATCGATTTAACCCCGGGGTGGGGCTTACCCTTGCTTCGAATAACCTACCGGGCGGCCATCTTTAATCCCAGGAGAATAAAAAAAAACTTTGTTTTTCCCCGTCTGAACCCGTTCTGAAACTGCTCAATGAGAAGCTACACGTGGAAAACCTATTGTTTCTAGCCAAGATGGCCGTCGCGGGATAAAAGCGAATCTTTGGGTAGACATGATAAGTGGCCCCAAGGATCACATCAATTCGGATAGCCTATACTCGGTAGCTATTTATCCAATCAGAAAACGATTGTTACAGTGCAATGTTTCCTCTCCTAGGGAATTTCTCCTGTCGATGTCCTGCAGGTTTCGAGGGCCTTCGTTGTGAGAATGAAACAAACGAATGCTCATCGTTCCCATGCTTCAACGGGGCGACATGCCACGACAGGTTGAACCACTATTACTGCCAGTGCCCGCCAGGATTTCTGGGTAATCAGTGCGAGGCCAATATCATCGAGTGTCTGTCAGCACCTTGTCAGAACAATGGAACATGTATTGAGAATGTTGGCGTGTTGGGATACTCGTGTCGGTGCACGGCTGAATATACGGGTACGGCTAAGGACAGTTTCTTGGGGGGAGGGTGTGGGGGACGTAAGCCTCGCGAAGTGTGTGTTGTGTGGCGCAATGGGTTAGTGCACAGCCACACCGCGGCAAAACGGTATGCTCCGCTGGCCAAAAGAACGAAGGCTCTGCTATCAAATACAAATTACCGAGGGTTTCAACTTTTTTAGTAAATAATTTTATAACTTAGTAAACTCACAATGAATTACAAATTAAGAAAACTTCAACCTGTTAAAGTCTTAGGCTTAGCTTTTAAGTAGTTTTCTTAGTTTTTGACAAAACAGTTCACAAATGAATACTTTTAAGCAGAAATTTTAAAATCACGGGTATGTGCCTGTTGTTTCATTTCGGTTTTCGCGGGAAACTGGGGGCGGCCGCGCGCCGACAAGAAATAGCAAATACGCATGCGCGTGACGTTTTGCCGCGGTGTGGTGCACAGCACATTGCGCCGTTTGCGAGAGTAGCTTGTATAGCTTTGAATTCCCATAATTGAGCTCTGTCAGAGAAGGGGGTAAAGTTGTGCAAATACTAATTAGAAGTAGAAGGAGACAAGGCCAACGGCTTATAAACGTTCCTGCCCAAGGACGCGGCCGGGATTCGAACCCCCGACCTCCCGCACTCTAGACCGTGCTCTACCAACTGAGCTAACCAGTGAGGCGGACTATGGCCCATTATTTTGTAAAAAATATCCGGTAGACTTTTGACAAGGCAGGAACGCTGGTCCGATTGCTTTCTGTTTTCTTCCGTTTAAGGTTTTGAAAATTTATGAATTACTGTCTTTACTGTCCTATTAAATTATTGTCTTATCGATCTACCCCTAGCTAGGACACTAACTCGAGCAAGGCTAATTGATGTTTGTGGTCTACGAAGTATAAACAGGACGTTTCGTTGATTCCGATTATCCCACTTTTGTCATAGGCTCCAACTGTCAGTTCAACAGTACCACTTGTCATCCGAGCATCTGCAAGAACAACGGTACATGTCACGTGACTAGCGGCCGACGAAGCTGTACCTGCACGGCCGGGTGGACTGGAACCTTCTGTACCCAAGATATCAACGAGTGCCAAGGGTCACCATGCAAACGAGGCTCGTGCCACAACTTAGCAGGAAGTTTCTACTGCGCATGTCCACCCGGGTATACCGGCAAGCTTTGCGAAGTTGACTTTGACGAATGTTCCAGCATGCCTTGTGGAAACCACAGCACATGTGTCGATCAAGTAAATGGTTACTCTTGCACATGCGCGCCGGGGTACACGGGGAAAAACTGCGAGAGCCTGGTGACTGACTGCTCCACGCGTCCATGCCAGAATGGTGGTTCTTGCCGAACTGGTTTGGGCAGGTTTATATGTGACTGTAAATCAGGTTTTACCGGTTTGACGTGTGATGTGAATATCAACGAGTGTACTTCTAATCCTTGTAAGAATGGTGGTAGTTGTGTAGATGTTGTGAATGGTTATCGGTGTAAATGTGCTGGTGGTTATAGGGGTTTTAGGTGTGACTCGCTGTACGTGGTGAGTTTTCGTAAGGGGTCCTACATGCCAGTTTATTGGAATGGCAACCGACCTCTAGGGAGGAGGTTTCTCATATCGTTCAAGTTCAGGACAAGTTTGTCAGAAGGCCTCCTGTTTTACCAAGGAGCGGTGAGTAGAATGTTGTTCGAAATTCGTACATCTCAGGTGATTTAGGTCTTGAGTATTCTACACAATTTATGGAAACATCACAGTATTTATGTTTAAAAACGGATTTATTATATAAGCAATAGAACAAGATTCCCATTCCGGTCTTGAGTTTAAAAGACACTCTTTGTTTCCCAATTTTTATTCATCGTTTTTAACTGCTACAATTTCTTCTCCGAAACTAGACCGTATGACCCAGTTCAGCGCGTGGTTCTGGAGTCGAAAACATGAAAGCGAGGCCAGTCGAGCTGATCGCACGCGCGAAATTCGATATCAAATTCGATGAATAAACAATGTGGCCATTTTTCCACACAACATTTATTTCGTGAGCTCTGAGGTCGAGGACCGACTGGCCTCGCTTTTATGTTTTTGACGGGTCTCGATAAGGTCTATTGCTTTCTTTATAAATTGTGACGTAATATGATGGCATTATGACAGGTGTCAATCATAAGCCAATCCATCCCAATTAAAAAAAAAACTAGGAGTTTCTTTTCTAAAGTACAATAGGTCTGGTACGATGTGACGTCATTGTGACGTCCTGGTTTGTTTCGACGTGACGTCTCGTGACAACCGTCAATCATAAGTAAATCATATTCATGCCAGAATACAATTACCTTTGCTTTTTAGGATCTCAAGAAAGAGCATCCAGATCACGTGGCGCTGGAGCTTCACAGGGGATCCCTTCGTCTTTCTTTGAACATGGGGCTCGACACGCGTGTGCTCACTATCGGTAGTAACCTGAACGACAGCTCATATCACCTTGTATCACTCGAACTCAGCAAAAGCAGGGGTTTGCTTATCGTAGGAGGAGGGTCATGCAGCAGTGGCTGTCGAGGAACGGCTGTCGCCCAGCACTCCAGTACGTCGGCTTACGCTGGGCTGGCTACGTTGGGTGGGTTGATGGAGACCGCGCCACAGATCCGCTCTCAGTTGGTTACTGACGGAGACTTTGTAGGGTGCATGGAGGTAGGTGTATTAGACCTGCGTTAATGTGTATAAGGTCATTTTTTTATCATCAATATTGATTCTACATCAAGTGAATAGTTGAATAGTATAATATTTATCGATTTGAGTATTGCATCCATGAGCTCTAGAGGGTTATATTTATAATATATTCAAGCCGGTGACGTAATACCAGTCTTCATTTATTATACAAAAACACTGGTAGAGATAAATGACGTTTTGTAAAATCTATGTTATGTTCAAGCTGATATCAGTGATTTTACCAAATATTTTGAAAAAATCAGAAAACGGTTTCAGTCACGTCAAATTTACGTCATATCATTAGCATATACCAAATGGTGTATTTTGCGTCGAAGATACAGGGAACCGTTACCGGGTCTCCCAAGCCAGAGGCATATTGGAAATTTAACAAATTTACGATAATTTACCGTGGTATGGCATCGTATTTACCACGTTTTGCGTCATCGCATGGGCAAAATTGTTGTGGATTTCACGAGGCGCTAGCAGAGTCAATACAACAAATTCTGACCACGAGGTGACGCAAAACATGGTAAATAAGAGGACATACCACGGTAAACTATCGTAAATTTGTGTTTTACAACAACAAACGAGACATAGTCAAGTGGAATTGAAGAGCCTTGAAAACGAGGGAATTGTGAGAGCGCACGCTATCACGCAATCCGCGACGTGAGCGATGACGCAATCCGTGGTATGGTCTCTTATATCCAATGGCAATAAGCCAATCAGAGAACGAGAAACTGAACAGTTGTAAAAATAAACCTCTATAGCTCATAGACGCAACACTCAAATCAAGAAATATTCTACTATTCACTTGATGCAGAATCGATAGTAATCATAAAAAAGGGTACCGGTAGTGTATAAACAAATAATAGCATGATTTGTACGTGATATTTACCAATCGCTGTATTTACTCGTTTATGAACCACAAGGCAAAATCTAGCTTCGTTCTGTATACATGACACGCTGCTGTAAACACGAAGCCTTATGCAGATGAAACGGGAAAGTAAAGGGTTACAGAGGAAACCACAAGTTCTGGTTATGGACTTCGGGTCTTTCCTAAACATGTGGTGCTCACCAGTTATTGTTATAAATGAGAAATAGCTGATCATCAGAAGTTTCTACACTAGGAATTAGCATCGCTTTGTGCGCCATTTTTTTCACATATATAATTAGCTGTACAATATTACAAACAAAGGAAATCGCTGTATTAGCCAATCAGGTACTGCTGATAAATTTTCATTGGCTGCGGGATGGCGGGAAAAGCTTTCTATAAATAGACTACTCTGTAAACTGATGGGCCAAGATCTAGTGTGGGAGATGGACACTTCTCGTTACGAACTTCTAGTCATAGCTAAAGAGGTCTATACATGTACATCCTATTCTAAAATGGTGAATCTTGTTTGAATAGTATAGTGAGCAGTAAATAACAGTTGAATGCTACAGCGTTAAAGAGTATGCCATGATTAGCAATACTCTGAATTTTAGGGGTGATAGCATAAAATGGTACAAAGTTATCGAGATTTCAATATATAGAGTTTACCAGTTATACCTAATAGCCTCGTTTTCGTGATTTACACTGTATTTAAATGTCAATAACTTTGCAACAATGAAAGACAAAACTCTCAAACTGCTCAGTATTACTTACTTTTGCATGCTTTAATAATGATGGCATTCACTTCGCCTAATATCCTAAGTTTTTTGGCATTATGCAAATAAGAGCGGCCATATTGGAATAAGGTGTATTGCACTGTCATCACATACATTTACTTATCCCAATTGTTGCTTTGTAGGATTTCCAGCTCAACCGGTTCAGCGATTATCTAATAGACTTCATGCCCTACGCCAAACTGGTACAGCCTGGCTGTGAAAGACGAGCCGTGTGCAACAATCACAAATGTGCTCATGGTGGCGCATGCGTCGACCAGTGGGTGGACTACCGCTGTGAGTGTCACACGGGGTACGCGGGCTCATTCTGCGCGAAGCAAGCCCTTGCCACATTTGACTCGGACGTTAATAGTGGACTTCACTTTAAGTCCCCACAAGTCATTACTAAAATTTCGTTTGAGTTCTCGGCTGATGTCACAGCGCCATACGGTGTTCTGGCATACACAGAGAAAGGGGTGAGTAAAGATTTGCACGAGTCACCCACAAACCAACGTAAAGATTTGGCGTAGTTCTTGACCGCCATTTTGAAAGGTAACCAAGCCTTTGGTGGCATCGAGGCTTGATTCGAGAGAGCTTAGTTAGAGGATTGTATCTACAAGCATGATAATCAAACTATCCATATTCATAAAAAGAGGGTTTGTATCAGTGCAGGGTTTACTCCAGAATCCATGCGAGGCTAAGGCTTGGTTATCTTTCAAGAACTACGAATGCAACACACAAGTCCTGTTCATGACTTGCATTAATTATATGTTATTGTGTCATCAATCTTTGTCACAATCTCGATTCTGACTTGCTGAGAGTTTCTCGCGAATTCTCAATGACAGAGGCGCGCGTACGTTTTGAAAAGTATTATTTGTAGGTATTATCAGTGTAAGCAAGAAACATACTGTAGTCGGTGCGTGGTGGGTTTATATACACTTTAACAAATCGAAGTTGGAAAGCGTTTACTAGGGCATTCAGTCGAAATAGCGCGAGAATAATATGAGTATTTGCAAATTGGCCCTTTGAATTTTAATTCCACTTTCAAGAACGATAGCGTGAACGGCAAAGGAATGTAAAAGGTGCTAATTTTCTATTCTTCTTTCTCGTAATTTCATTGGTTGATACTCATAAATTCAATAGAAATTCATCGAAATAATACATTTTCACATAATTTTTTTTGAAGTTTTAATTTATTTTTGATTAAAATGACTAAGGTTTAATTTCGAAGAATATCGACCGTGGGGAAAATTATCAAATTTGCGATTGAAAGATCTTTTGTTTTCACCCTTTCCGATTGGGTGGATGGTGACTTCTCTGAGTTTTCACAGTAAAAAGAACCCATATCATAAAAAAAACTTTATTTTCTGGGTGTAGTTTGGATTGCAAACATCTCATACAGCACCTCAGGCATATTCAAGTAAAATCGTATGTGGGGATATGCTCATTGCCGCAGCCTTTTGCTACAGTTCTTAGCTGAATCATTATTAACGAATCATTTTCCTCTTCTTTGTAGTCGTCACCAGGCTTCTTTGGTCTGTCACTAATCCGCGGCCAAATCAGGGCGGTTTATGTTGTTAGCTTCTTCGTCTATAACTCAGGGACACTCGGCCGAAACCTGGGCGACGGGAATTGGCACCGTGTACAGATTGACGTCACGTCCGGTCACGTGGTTGTCACAGTTGACTCCGAGGTGACGACCATACAGTTGTCATCCCATAATATCACCAATCTGCAAGAGAAGCTATACATGGGAAATGTGCTGAGCTCGTTCCAGGATTTGAGTACTCATCTCGGGCCGTCGCACACCCTCAGTGGCTGCATGAGAGGGGTTACTGTTAACGATGTGTTGCATACGTTTGAGAGTGCCAAGCGGAGTTCCAGTAGTTTTCCCCTGCCAAAGCCAGGATGTAGGAAAGAAGAGCACTGCCATGCTGGCCGGTGTGCTAATGGTGGTACATGTATCGCTACATGGGCAGGGTTTGAATGCAAGTGTTTAGCAGACTTCAGCGGAACAACATGTGAAAATGGTATGCACGTGTATGTTTAGTCTACTAGGGTTTTTTTTCGTTCTGTGATTGGCTGATTACCAGTGGAAATAAGAGGACGTACCACGATAGATTACGTGATCGCGTGGGGTTTTTTTTCGTTCTGTGATTGGCTGATTACCAGTGGAAATAAGAGGACGTACCACGATAGATTACGTGATCGCGTAGGGTTTTTTTTCGTTCTGTGATTGGCTGATTACCAGTGGAAATAAGAGGACGTACCACGATAGATTACGTGATCGCGTAGGGTTTTTTTCGTTCTGTGATTGGCTGATTACCAGTGGAAATAAGAGGACGTACCACGATAGATTACGTGATCGCGCTAGAACAATTTTGGTAAATATTAAAGAGGGCATACCACGGAAAACTATCGTAATTTTTTAAATTATTCATTCACGAAGTGTAAATCTAAAATAGAAAGTGTAGGTACTTATTGACTGAGTGCGAGGGCCGAACGGGAAATATTTGGCGCGAGGTCATGACGTACGCACGGAACACAGCGAGGTCCTTAAAAATTGACCGAGAGCCAAATATTTCCCTTTCAGACCCGACTTAAAGGAATCCCTGGCTGTTGGAACAAGTTGCCGTTAAATTGTTGGCAATATGGTCTAAGTTGAAAATATGTTAACAAAATTGGAAAATATAATGTAGTTTTTTAAGAAATTGGACATGAGTACGAGCCATTTTAGGCAGGGGCGCCGCCATCTTTGATCTGATGACATTTTTTGGCGGTCCCTATTGTCAAAAAACAATAGCTTTTGTCTTGTAACAATGGGGACCGCCAAAAAAACGTCATCACATCCAAGATGGCGGCGCCCCTGCCCAACATGGTTCGTACTCATGTCCAATTTCTTCATAATATATTTTACAATTTTGTCAACATATTTTCAACTTAGACCATATTGCCAACAATTTAACGGCAACTTGTTCCAACAGCCAGGGATTACTTTAAAGGGGTATGTCATGGTACTGCGCATGTATCGAGTTGGTGGCTGTTAATTGGATACAAACAATTTAACTTCCCTCCCCCAATGCTTGATTGAAAGGATTTTCAATATTTTCCCTGGAGACTGTTTATATACACTGTTTGTTAGTCATTTTTTGCATGTTTGCTTTGATTTTAAGCATCCCACATACCCGAGAGGTTCGTTAGTTCATATCAAAGTCGGTGGAAATAGCAGTTTCCGGCCCGGAACGCGAATGTTAAGTCTATTACCGTGACACAGCCCCTTTAACTCGGTGAATAAGTATTTTATCATATGACCACTTTAAAATGTCAAAACAACAAACAAAACATTGAGCACCGCCAGACTGCTTTTTCCATCGCGCTCAGGTCAGACACGAACGGTCCCCGTCACGTGACTTTCGAAATGGTTTTCCAAAGAAAGCGCCCGCGGGGCGTATGGGTAATATAATAAAACGAGTTCTACCTGAATTAATAAAATGATCGCGTTTAGATTCCATCCTCCAGAAGGTCGAATTGCAATGCACTGCACTATTTTCTCGATGTTATATTTCTGGGGTACAAACTAAAGCGGCACTTAGAAATTTAGGCGAACAAGTACGCTTCCCTCAACTATATAAAAAAATATCAGATCAACGAAGACTCGAACCGAAACCCTAACCCATCTATTAACCGAAACCCTAACCGTCACTATCCCTTACGCCACGAGGGATTTGCTGTCAACAACCGCTTTTTTAGAACTTTTATACTGCATGCTGTTTGATTAGCAGGTGTTACTTCATTAGACACCAGTTCCTGCTCTCAATGAAGTATTTTAGTCCAGTGCATTTTGGGATTGCGTCCTTCTGGCGGATGGAATCTAGCCCTAACCTAATAAAATACGCTACAGTGTCCGATTGCTGTTTCTCATTTGCTGTTTCATTTAATACTTCAAATGTCCTCTTCTCAGGTACCGCTACCACATTCTTAACCAGCCGCAGCTACATCCAACTTGCTCTCAACACATCCGAATGGAACTTTGGTCAGAGTGGATCCCTGCGATTTCGCACTACGCAAACCAATAGTCTTCTTATGTATGCTGGATGGCGGCCGGGAGAGACCAATACTGACTATCTTATGATTGACGTCCTATCCGGTCATGTGCGATTTACCGCTGACCTCGGATCTGGTAAGAAATTCTGCTAAACTACTGTTGTATTTTGTCCATTTGTTTCCTCTAGAGAATAGTTAGTTACTATGAGAGACATTGTTAGTTTAACTCCAGCTTTAACAGTTTTATTTTGAAATTGGTTGTGCAGCATGAACCAGTGCGAATTTACAGAGACTATTTCATCTATTGTTATTCTGGAATGTGGTCAATAGAATGCGCCCTAAATTATTCATTAACAGAAGTGTAAATCTAAGATCGAAAGTTTAAGTATAGACGCTGACTGAGTGGGAGGGTCCGACGGGAAAATATTTGGCGCGAGATTTTGACGTAATGTGCAAATTGACCGAGAGTCCCATATGTTCACTTCCGGCTCGACCTAACTCAGTCAATAAGTTTATAACATAGGAGCACTTTCAAATGACAAAACAAGCAAAAAAATCGAGCAGCGCCGGACTGCTTTTTCCAGCGCGCCTTTATTGATTTATATATATGCTTTATTTAATCGCTTTAAGGGGCTATGTCATGGTACTGCGCATATATCGAGTAATCGCTCGTTTAGTGGCTGTTAATTGGATACAAACAGTTAAACTTCCCTCCCTCAATGCTTGATTGAAAGGATTTTCAATATTTTCCCTGGAGATTGTTTATATACACTGTTTGTTAGTCATTCTTGCATATTTGCTTTCATTTTAAGCATCCCACATGGCCGAGAGGTTCGTTAGTTGATATCAAAATCGGTGGAAATAGCTCTTTCCGGCCCGGAAAAACGAATGTAAAACAGTAGAGACAATGATTATGGAGGGAGACTATATGGAGCGAGACACTACCATAAAGTATATACCACTAACAGGATATATTTACATGTACAAATGACATTGGATAAATATATTATGAATTATTAATGAGTTTGAGAACAGAATGTAAAATTTTCCCTGATTCATGGATCTGCTTTTAATTCGTATTTCATCACATGTTATCCTTAGGGTCCAGTGCTATCGTCATTGGTAAGCGCGTAAGTGATGATTTGTGGCATAACATTACCTGGTCACGGCGCTATAAACACATACGGCTTGTTGTCGACGGTGCAAATACCGGTGAGGCAGACACAGCCGGTAGCCAGACGGTACTAGATGTAACATACGGGCAGATCATCTATGTTCAGCTCGGAGGATTTCCTCATCCAAGCTCATCAGCCAAAGGTATTAACCTATTTTGCAGACAGTTCTATGCTAAATAATGGTCATACTTTATACGTATAACTGAGTGGAGCGTAGTTCTTGACCGCCATTTTGAGAGGTAACCAAGCCTTGGGTGACATCGATGCTGGAGTTGAGATAGCTTAGTTAGAGGCTTGTATCTAGTTAGCAAGATAATCAAAATATATCCATATTCATAGAAAGAGGGTTTGTATCAGTGCAGGGTGAACTCCATCCTCCATGCAGGTTAAGACTTGGTTACCTTTCAGGCACTCTGAATTGGACTATTTGGTCTGAAATCATATGCTGCTTTTAGACATTAATTTAATGTGTTTTTTCATATATGAAACCAATGTAATTCGCTAACGCTGTGTTGGTTCTTCTGGCCTTTGTATTTTGTTTGTTGCGTATTTTACTTTGGTTTACTTGTATGTTTTATTATGTCCGAAATATATAAATAAGCAAATTCTATTTCCACTTAATTATACTTGTTTGAAATCTAAACCAATTCATTCAACTGTATTTTGTTCTCAGGAGTCGGTTTTGCAGAGAACGGTCGAAATGTAGGCGTGCATTTTCACGTGCAGTTATTATATTTTGTAATGAGGGAGAATGCGAGCCCGGATTCTTGAATCCCAAAATGGATTTTGCATTTCAGGATGGATTCGGCGGATTAGTCCAAAACGGATTCTCAGGGATTCATAATCCAAGGGTTTTTTTTGGGAAAGGATTCGAAAAAGTACATGTAGATATGATATAAAATCATGTTTGCCGCGTAGCACTAGTAAAGTTTAAAGAATGTGATGTAAAGTGGTAAGCTGTAGTGCTAAGTGTGCACGCCTTATGAGGGAAAGAGAAAAAATATCTGACCCAAGTGGGACTCGAACCCAACGCACATGTCTGGCGCTCTACCAACTGAGCTATCAAGTCAGATGAGAGCAATCGTGGGTATTGGTGCGTTTTATGGGGTCACGGTTCGAGTCCCACTTGGGTCAGAGATTTTTTCTCTTCCCCTCATAGGGCGTGCACACTACAGCTTACCACTTTACATCACATTCGAAAAAGTACATTTGGCAAGCGGTTTTCGTGTTGAGAATAGCACATTTAACCACCAGAATTAACTGGAAGTACATGGTTTGTCTTTCAACACTCCAGACATATCTTGCTGAGTTAAATTGGCAGAAAGTATCTACTCGAAAAAAAAACAGCTTGCCGCTATTTTCGCGCAATCTGCATATCGGAGTTCTCACGCCAAAATAATCCATTTTCGGATTATTTGTTTCTTTTTGTAATGAAGAATCCGTGTGATCCGAGATTATAATTCGATCTTGGATTCTCCAACAGAAACGTACCCTAAGACTTGTTTTATGTCGCTAGCCCAGACGTTGCCGTCGTCAAGGTCCCTAATGGTTTTGCGCGCGCTGTATGCGTGCGCAGGTGTGACGTCATTGATAATTGGTTTGTCACCTTTGTTACGTAATAATTGCAGTTGAATCTCGCTGGCATTTAATTTGTATCGTTCAAGGGATAGGAGGCGTTGATTTGAAAACACACTTTGAAATAACTCAATAGTCCAGATTCGTATTCGAAAATTACCGCTGAATGCGATGACTACAGACTCATTTACGCAGGGTTAGCCTCGTTCTGAAGTTAAACATTCTTAAATACCAGCGAGAAGGTGGGCTATTCACAACTCTGTGTTTTGTTGTAGTTCGCATTTTATACCTTGTACAATACAATACAATACAATAACTTTTATTTAAACACGATAAAAGATTAAAGCGTTGCCGCTTGTGGGGTCGTGTATAATACTAAAATAAACTAGTTAACTATATTCAAATTTTACATTAAGTTATTAATCATCTATTTTAAAACTAATAATTCAGTAATATTTATATTAATCGTTCTTGTGAGGGGCAGTTTGCGGTGATTCAGCTCCAAAATCTAAATTATGCAGCGGGGCCTGTGATTTACTAGCCATACTTGTAAAGTTCTTTACATTAGAGGTCTGGAGTGAGCAGGTTCCACACAATTGCCGCTCTATGTGCTATCGAATTCTTCATGTAATAGCTATTGAAGCGTGGCACTATAACCCTGTTTGTTGCATGGTATTTATGAATAATTCACTTCAGAACGAGGCTAACCCTGTATAAATGCATCTGTAGTCATCGCATTCACCGGTAATTTTAGAATACGAAACTGGAGTATTGTGATATCAGAGCTGGGGAAAACTGCAGATAAGCATTTGTCTTTGGTTTGCCATCATGTTGATGCTGTTGTTTAATTAGTGTAGCTCTTTCGGTTCACTGGAACCGAAATCAAGGTTTCTAGAATTAACTTTTGTGACCCACTTTAATCTTTGCAATCCTTTATTGAAAATGATTGAAAAGCATATTAGGACATTCATATGGTATTTCTCTTCTACTTTAAGGTGTTATCTTGCGGTTGTTGTTTTTCGATTGGCATAGCCCCTTTAATTAAGAATTTCCTTTTGTCGTTTCACTCACGTTAGTATTTCTTTGCTCCTCGTTTGTCGTATCTCAAGTGCTAGCCAAGGTAAGAGTTGTCGATATGGAAGTCCGAGGAGACTAGTTGAACTAGGTTTATTCATTTCAAATCGTTTCACCTCAGTTGTCCCTGCATTTATATTATAAAAAAAATTATTATAGGTTTTATGGTAGCATATGATTTTTGCGTGCCATGTGTCCATGTACTTTCATTTGTTTTCTCTTTTTCTATTTTGTAACTGCTTGTAAATATATAATTGTATAGCCTCCCTAGATGAGCAAACACATAGAATATATTTAAGCAATAGACCACACGTTTCAATGTGTTTTCTGGCGAAATAAAGCACGCGGGATGTTGGGAGAACACAAGAAATGCTTGAAAATCACAAGCCGAAGGTGTTCTCCCAACATCCCAAGTGCTTTATTTCGCCAGTAAACACTTTAAACGTGTGGTCTATTGCTTTTATGATATAACTACGACACAACGCAAGCAGGCGTGACAATTTCTATGTGTTTGCCGGCACAATAGACTATAGATTTTGAGTCTATATGTATAAGCGAATCAGAGCGCTCGTACTATCTGGGTTTTATTATAAATAAGATTAATCAACGGTATGTTTACATGAAGGGTGGGGTTGACTCTAACACTAAACAAACAAACATGAAGTTTATTTAATATCACAATTTGCAGCCAAAGGGTCATCTTCATTGTATTGTAATCTCTCGAGGCTGTTTAGCATATCGACAACAATGCTGCAGGTCCTAGCATCAGAACATCCCTTCATGTAATCAGACCCTAAACTCGCAAATGAATTTCCAGAATTCGTCAGATTCGCGCACTAAGTTTCATTTTTCTGTCCAAATTTCAGGAATTTCTACGACCAAGTCTTTCCAAGGCTGTCTTAAGGACCTGACGTTCCACGGACGCCGTGTACATTTCCTATCGCCATCATCCCAGAATGGACTGGGCTCTACCCTATCCCAGCTCAAGGTCGGTTGCCATAGAAACTCATCCTGTGCAGCTAAACCTTGTCCGACGAACAGCGCATGCGTCGACATAGGGAGTAGCTACAACTGTACTTGTTTACCGGGATGGACTGGTGACAAATGTTACGCCCGCATTCCTGACTGTACATTTGCTAATTGTACCAATGGAGCCACGTGTGTAAATGAGAGTTTAGGCTTCCGCTGCGTTTGTTTATCAGGTTATACTGGGCGTTATTGCGAAACTCCCATGGATCCGTGTGCGCCGCGGCCGTGCAAAAACGGTGCGACTTGCATCCGGAACTCGCTGGTAAGGTACCGATGTCGGTGTGTACCGGACTTTATGGGTTTTAATTGCGAGATGCGGATGAATAACTGCAGTAGTGCACTCTGTCAAAATGGAGGTACCTGCCGCGATGGAATTGAAAACTATAACTGCACATGCGCGAAAGGGTTCGAGGGACGGAATTGCGAGACGAGGGATGCCTGCTACGGCCATGAGTGTAAGAACAATGCTACGTGCGTCAGAAGCGCTTCCAGTTATACCTGCAGGTGTAAGGGGAACTTTACAGGCCGGTTATGTGACCAGTGTTTACCTGGGTTCACTGGATCACAGTGTGATCAGCCAATCAACAAGTGCGCTGTTAACACGTGTCAAAACAATGCTACCTGCTACCATGACTCTTTACGACCCCACACAAATTATTCCTGTGCTTGTGTAGGTGGGTTTACGGGGCGGAGCTGCGAGGTTGACATTGATGAGTGCCAATCAAACCCATGTGCCAATGGGGGCACGTGCATTGAAAGTACCAGTAGTTTGCACCATGGTGGGCACTTCGCTGGATACAAATGCACATGCGTGCCCGGATACGAGGGAATGAGGTGTCGTAGTAGGACTAACAATTGCAGTAGCACAACGTGTTATAACAATGCCACATGTCAGGATGTTATGGGTCGCTACCACTGCACATGCGCACAAGGGTTCACCGGTAAAAAATGTGAGGCAAATATTGATGATTGTGCCTCTATGCCATGCCGAAATGGTACCTGCATTGATGGTATTGCAAAATATTCTTGTTCCTGCTGGACAGGATTTATAGGTAAGAACTGTAACGTCGACATTAACGATTGCCAAACGTCGCCGTGTCTCAATTCGGGAACCTGTCGTGATTTAATCGGAAACTACTCGTGTGACTGTGTATTCGGCTACACTGGTAGGCACTGTCAGATTGATGTAAACGAATGCGAGGTAAACCCTTGTTCTAACGGTGCCACTTGCAAGGATTTAGTGGGGAATTATTCATGCAATTGTGCGATGGGATACACTGGAAGGAACTGTAGTATTCTGGTGAATAATTGTGAACCCAGTCCGTGCAATAATAGTGCTACTTGCACCAACTATCCTGCCAATTATAGCTGTCTATGTCTAGAGGGTTATACTGGCCGTCAATGTGAAATTCTCGTGGATGGCTGTTACCCGAACCCTTGCGCAAATGGGGCAACATGCAGAAGCAATGTTGGAAAGTATTCCTGCTTTTGCGTGGCTGGATTTAGTGGTCCTAATTGTACTACTGATATTAACGAGTGCCTATCAAACCCATGCAAAAACGGTGCCACATGTGAAGATTTGGTGAATGGCTTTGCTTGTAAATGCCCCGTTGGTTTTGATTCAACAAATTGTAGCCAAAATATTGACGACTGCAATCCAAATCCTTGTGTGAATGGGGGAACCTGTTATGATAAACTAGGTGGTTACAACTGCACATGTTTGGTTGGATTCACTGGAGTCAACTGTTCCGTAAATATTGACGACTGTAATCCAAATCCTTGTGTGAACGGGGGAACCTGTTATGATAAACTAGGTGGTTACAACTGCACATGTTTGGTTGGATTCACTGGAGTTAATTGTTCCGTAAATATTGACGACTGTAATCCAAATCCTTGTGTGAACGGGGGAACCTGTTATGATAAACTAGGTGGTTACAACTGCACATGTTTGGTTGGATTCACTGGAGTTAATTGTTCCGTAAATATTGACGACTGCAATCCAAATCCTTGTGTGAACGGGGGAACCTGTTATGATAAACTAGGTGGTTACAACTGCACATGTTTGGTTGGATTCACTGGAGTCAACTGTTCCGTAAATATTGACGACTGTAATCCAAATCCTTGTGTGAACGGGGGAACCTGTTATGATAAACTAGGTGGTTACAACTGCACATGTTTGGTTGGATTCACTGGAGTTAATTGTTCCGTAAATATTGACGACTGTAATCCAAATCCTTGTGTGAACGGGGGAACCTGTTATGATAAACTAGGTGGTTACAACTGCACATGTTTGGTTGGATTCACTGGAGTCAACTGTTCCGTAAATATTGACGACTGTAATCCAAATCCTTGTGTGAACGGGGGAACCTGTTATGATAAACTAGGTGGTTACAACTGCACATGTTTGGTTGGATTCACTGGAGTCAACTGTTCCGTAAATATTGACGACTGTAATCCAAATCCTTGTGTGAACGGGGGAACCTGTTATGATAAACTAGGTGGCTACAACTGCACATGTAGGGTTGGATTCACTGGCGTCACCTGTGCCATAAATATTAATGATTGTAACCCAAATCCTTGTGAAAACGGAGCCACTTGCACTGATCAAATAGCAGGTTACAACTGCACATGCCTGGGAGGCTTCACCGGTGAAAATTGCTCCACGAATATAGATGATTGCACTCCGAATCCGTGTATTAACGGAGGTACGTGCCATGATAAAGTCGAGAGCTACATCTGTGCTTGTGCAGCCGGATTTACTGATATCAACTGTTCTGTGAATATAGACGATTGTCGCTCAAACACGTGCCAAAATGGAGCAACATGTAAAGATGGAATCGTCAATTATACCTGTGTATGTGCGTTGGGATATTCTGATTTTAATTGTTCAACAAATATAGACGATTGTGAACCGAATCCTTGTGGAAATGGAGGGACTTGTAAAGATGGAGTTGGTAGCTACAGTTGTGCGTGTTGGCCAGGCTTTACTGATGTGAATTGTTCTACAAACATTGATGATTGTCAGCCGAATCCTTGTAAAAATGGAGCAACTTGCGATGACAAAGCTGCGAACTACTCTTGTAGGTGCGCGCCGGGTTTCGCTGGCAGAGACTGCGAAACTAACATCAATGATTGTGAATTTAATCCTTGTGTGAATGGTGCATCGTGTGTTGATAGTATTGACAGCTATACGTGTTCGTGCACTGCAGGGTTTAAAGGAAGAAACTGTAGTGTTGATATCAATGAGTGCGAACCTAATCCATGTGTTCACGGCGCCACTTGTCAAGATTTGGTTGGCGACTACAACTGCACATGCGCAGTGGGCTACTCAGGTCGCAACTGCAGCAGTGAGATAAACGAGTGTTCTCCGAATCCGTGTCAAAATGGAGCTTCTTGTAGGGATCTACTAGCGAACTATTATTGTGCTTGTCTGCCTGGTTATACGGGAAGAAACTGTGAAGTTGATATAAACGAGTGTGAAGATAATCCGTGTACACACGACGCCAATTGCACCGATCTTGTCGCGAACTACTCCTGCGCATGTATCATTGGATTCACTGGAATACATTGCGAGGAGGACATCAATGAGTGCAACTCGACGCCGTGTGCACATGGCAGGTGCAACAACACCGTGGGCTCATACATCTGTGACTGCGCGGGGACTGGGTACAGCGGCTCCACATGTGAGAATGATATCGACGAGTGTCGCGCTTTGGAGAACGCGTGTGTACACAGAGGAACATGCACGAATTCGATTGGCTCATACGTGTGTGAGTGTCCCCGTGGTTTTAGCGGGAAAAGGTGCGAGTTGGATGTTAATGAGTGTGCGAGCAACCCTTGTTTATACAACGGTCGTTGCATCAATATGGATGATGGATTCCACTGTATATGCCATGGGACTGGGTTTAGGGGGTTCCGATGTAGTTACGACGTCGACGAATGCAAATCCGGGGAACACAAGTGTCAACATAACGCTACCTGTGAGAATATTCGGGGCAGTTACCGCTGTGTATGTAAAACTGAGTACAGCGGGTCCTTTTGTGAGAACAGCACAATAGTAACCGAGCCCACAGTGGTCGCACTTCCTCGTCATAAGTCTCCCTCGAGTGACGTAGAGCTAGGATTGTCTATAGCTTTCGTTCTATTAGTGTTGCTAGTTGCCATCGTAATACTGTTTTTCTATTGGCGTAAGCAAGCAGCTACGATGAGCGGAAGGTATTATCCATCAGCGGAAGAATACGAGGGAGGATACCCGATGGCTCAACTTGACTTGGAGAAACTCGAGAAAGACGAGAAACTGGTATAGTGTTCCACAGGCAGCCCGAGTTCTGTATAAGGCGATTTATTGTATGAGTTCACATGATTTTTTAAAATGTTATAGTGTTGCAAGATTTGACTCTATTTCCGTTCTCATTTACAATACATCTAAAATTATAAGTAATAGATACAGAATGAATGGCCGTGCTTTATCAGATTTACAAACTCGAGAAATCTGCTTATCAAACGTCTAGATGTATAGAGTCGTGTGTTTCAATTATTTTGGTGATACGACCTATTTCGGCCAAGAAAATCGAAACAAACGTTTATGTAAATCAGGACGAATCTGTATAAGATTTACAGATCACTCATCGCACATTCATTTCCTTTGTTTTCCTTCATGAATTATTAATTTGTTTGATAATACATTTTACTGAATCATGTCAGTCTTTATGATGACTGTCACGGTATTTCCATGTACGGAGCTTGTGCTGCCTGGTGAATATTCTAACTTAAGGTGTGTTTCTGTAAGGGAACTGGTAGTTGTTTTTAATATGATCATAACAATGCGAATGACCATAACAATGCAAATGACTATAACAACGCGAATGACCGTAACAATGCTAATGACCATAACAATGCTAATGACCATAACAATGCTAATGGCTATAACAATGACCATAACCATGCAAATGACCATAACAATGATAATAACCATGACCATGCCAATGGACATGATCATGCTAATGGCTATAACAATGAGAATGGCCATACAATGCTAATGGCCATACAATGCTAATGGCCATAACAATGCTAATGGCTATAACAATGAGAATGCCATAACAATGAGAATGACCATAACAATGCTAATGACCATAACAATGCAAATGACCATAGCAATGCTAATGGCTATAACAATGACCATAACTATGCAAATGACCATAACAATTTTAATAACCATGACCATGCCAATGGACATGATCATGCTAATGGCTATAACAATGAGAATGGCCATACAATGCTAATGGCCATAACAATGCTAATGGCTATAACGATGAGAATGCCATAACAATGCTAATGACCATAACAATTATAATGGCCATAACAATGCTAATGGCTATAACAATGAGAATGGTCATAACAATGCTAATGGCTATAACAATGAGAATGCCATAACAATGCTAATGACCATGGCCATGCTAGTGGCTATAACAATCAGAATGAGTATAACAATGAGAATGACCATAGCAATGCTAATGACCATGACCATGCTAGTGGCTATAACAATCAGAATGAGTATAACAATGAGAATGATCATAGCAACGAGAATGACTATAACAATGCTAATGGCCATGACAATGCTAATGACCATGACAATGCTAATGACCATGACAATGCTAATGACCATGACAATGCTAATGACCATGACAGTGGAAATGACTGTAACAATGAGAATGACTATAACAATGCTAATGACCATAAGAAGGAGAATGACCATAGCTTTGCTAATGGATGCATCAGTGCTAAGAGCAAACGCAGTGCTAATGGCTATAAGAATGAGAATACCATAACGAGAATGAACATTGCAACGAGAACGACCATAACAACGAGAATGACCATAGCAACGAGAGTGACCATAACGATGCTAATGACCATAACAATGCTAATGATCATAACAATGCTAATGACCATAACAATGTTAATAACCGTAACAATGTTAATGACCATAACAATGCTAATGACCATAAACAATGCTAATGACCATAACAATGCCAATTACCATAATGCTAATGATCATAACAAAGAGAATGGCCAAAACAATGCTAATGACCATAACAATGGTCATTAGCTTTGTCTTGATGGCATTAAAACTAGCGATGTTTTAGATAAAAGTGTTATATAATATTTACCGGACGTTTATTGAAATAGCTGTATGTTAATTTCCATATTTAATTGCTAGTTAGTATTGTATATTTGTAAATATAAATAAATCATATTTTTTACATAATTAATATAATATTTTTACGATCTGATGAAATAATGAAATTGTAATGTTAGCTATTATGTTAGTGTGGTTGACTAGAGCATCAGTTCCGTGAATTTCTTTGGGAGCTGCATCACTTTCTTAAGTTACTAAACGCGGAGGGAGGGGGTCTTGTCAGGCGAGCGAAGTGAGATTTTTTATCCTGCACAAGCGATGAAATCGTGTAGTCGGCTTGTTTCCCTTGTAGAGATTCAATTTATATTTCGCGCCAAAGAAAATCGCCGACATGACGTATCGGATTTCTTGGAAGCCATTGCAGACAGGGCGACGAGACAAATGTGGCGTACTTTGGTAGTATTCTCTGGACTGTACCGCCTCACTGGTTAGCTCAATTGGTAGAGCACGGTCTAGAGTGCGGGAGGTCAGGGATTCGAATCCCGGCCGCGTCCTTGGGCAGGGACGTACAAGCCGTTGGCCTCGTCTTCTTCCTCTTCTAATCTATATGTCCTGGACGAAATGCTAATACAACTTTCAGTACAATAAATAATTGATAACCAAATTGTCCACTGGCAATTAACTGATGACGTCGCAAAGTGACGAGAACAAAGAAGTGCGCCTCGAGTCGTCACTTTGCGACGTTATTTGTCCATCTATAAGAAGGCATATCCACTGCAGAATAACATCTCTTTGTTTCCATTCTACCGTGCATCTGTTCTCTTACAGATGCACAGATGACGTCACGATGTGAAGAGAACAAAGAAGTGCGCCACGAGACGCAGTCGAGTAACGTAACTGATGTTCTCTTCACGTTGTGACGTCATCTGTGCATCTATAAGAGGACACGCACGGCAGAATGGATTCTATTTGTTTTATATAATAATCGCAAACTAAAAACTGAAAATATCCAATCAAAACGAGTTGAGATATTGGTTGCGCGCGCTCATGACGTCATCTGCATGTGCATCTGTACTCTAATGAAGAAGTCTCGTATGCAAACTATAAACTTAAAATGGAGTAAATTCTTATTCATCGGCTTTCAGTGAGTAATGAAGTCGCATATCCTTACAACACTCTCCGTTACTTTGTTTAGAGAATCCTGTTTATTCAGTTCTCAATCTTATGATCGATGGAATTGTTCATTTAATGACATCATCAAACTAATGTATTTAATCCAAGCGACAAAAATACAAAAATCATGCATACAAGCTTCCGAAGACCTAGAATTCTAATATCATAGATATAAACGAACTATATATTGCTTTAATAAGTGAAATATTAGGTCATTGATGGTTACTGCAGATAACTCCCTTGTATTTTTACAATATTTGAAATAAACCGTTAAAAATGTTTGTTCACTTTACTTGTTTGAACCTATGCGGCTGTCCAATTGGAGAATAGTCCCTTATTGGTGATGATAGCAGGCTGGTTGTAATAAAACCACGAAACAAAAATGTTTGGTCATTTAATGTCTTTAACTCTATCTCCCATGTGCTGGTTGCCATAGCTAGGAGGTAGGTTTTAGCGGGGAGGTCCTAGGGGGGGGACGTGAACCCATTTGATTCAAAAAAATATCAATAGACAGAGGCAAGCCCCTCTAGTACTCTTGTCGGGTCCTCACCCCCAACCCCCCACCCACCCCTTCTTCCCTTGGCAAAATCTCGTCTACGCCTCTGTTGGGAATGTCCTCTACTTGATGATGATAGGAGGAGGTTGGTTTTCAGGCGAAGAGCAGAAGAACACGAGTAAAGGAATCGACATGATGACCGAAAAGATCATGAAGAACAACCTGTCGAGGACCGTAGCAGCGAACTGCCACTCTAAGATGATATCGTCCTTATCACTCTCCTCTTTCACCCTCTTGGTGAGCACATCCAGCCCCTCCGCGATTCGGTTCTGTATGATGTTGTTGATGTTCACGCGCCTGGGGACTAGGGACACCTTGCGGCGATGGACTTTGGTCTCCAAGGCAACGCCCGGTAAATTGATTGAGGGCTCGCTGCGCCATTTCACTGGTTGTGTTGCAATCTGTGAGATAGTCAGAAACAAGGGGTTTAACATCACATGACGTAAAACAAAGAAAACTATTGTCTTCTAAAGCAAAGCAATGAATCTGCTACACCAAGAAGCACCCCAGAAACGGAACATAACAGGCCAGCGACATCTTAATGTTAATTATTGACAACAGAGTGCTTTTAAAAGGACATGTTTATGAGTCATCAACCGCAAGCCCACACAGCGGTCAAACGTCTGCGCGTGCGTATTACGGTCAGTCCGGTGGGCGGCCGCGCGAATTTCCCGCCAAAATTTACCTTAAAACATATTACAGTGAACTTCTAAGAAAAATACGTGAAAGTTAAGCTTTTTATTTTCACAGTCGACGGGAAATTGAACAAACTTCAAACTGTGAGTTTAGCCAAATTTTTTTTGTAATTTACCAAAAAAGTTCTTAAGGTTTGAAAACGGATGTGTGAACAGTGACGGCCGCCGGCTCGCTTTGAATTTGTTTTGGAATATGTTGTTGTTGCAAGACTTTTGACGCATGCGCAGACGTTTGACCGCTGTGTGCCGCAAGCCAGTCTTCCAATTTTAGATCTTTCCGTAAAGTCTGGTTTTCACTAGCGACTGATAAACATTTATAAGTACAAGCAACGTATGCAGACGTAGTAATGCATTGATCATTAGCGGCGCTTCTTCTTATCTCACTCATGTGAGAAGAACAAGTACTGCTAATGATAAATATTTAAAGATTTAGATGCTGCATTTCAAGACCTCACTGGTTAGGTCAGTTGGTAAAGCACGGTCTAGAGTGCGGGAGGTCGGGGGTTCGAATCCCGGCCGCGTCATTGGGCACGGGCGTATAAGCCATCGCCCTTGACTCCTTCCTCTTATAATCAATACGAGGGGACGCAAAAGAACATCAATACCAGGGGGACGTAAAAGAACCAGTTGTGTTATTTCCATAAAGAGTAGGGGATTGTCTCCCGACACAACAGTCTGGTATTGACTTATGAATGCAACGTTCTCTAAATATAATCTAAGTGGCCCCGGTTATAGTAGTCGCACAGTAATAGAGACCTTTAGATCCGACTCCGAGTAGGACTATAACTTTCCAGAATTGAGGAATAATTTAAAAAGATACACTAACAAACACCCCTACTAGCTTGTTCTCAGGTCTAGCATTGTTTGGAGGAAGATCCCTACTTTCCTTGCAAATGAAAAATGTTGACTTTAAAAGTCGTACTCGTAGTCGGATTTAAAGGTCTTAATTGTTATAGGTAATACCATAACATGAGGGAGATTAGTTACTAAATTATTGCCCCGCGATCAGCCGAGGGAGGATTTGTGGAAGCGACGGAGGGACTTTTACAAAAAGTAACTCATCTCCCTCATGTCATGGTATTAGTTTGTAATACTATGATCTCCGAGGAAGCAAACTAAATAAATCTGCGAGAAGTTTAGTTTCTCTGCATAAATTGCATAAATCACGACACGTCGCAGTTTGGGT
This sequence comes from Actinernus sp. WN-2022, assembly GCA_030867875.1. NCBI lineage: Eukaryota > Metazoa > Cnidaria > Anthozoa > Actiniaria > Actinernidae > Actinernus > Actinernus sp. WN-2022. The sequence goes on from JAOWCC010000936.1 coordinate 58,837,321, forward strand.
TATGCGTAAATTTTACTTAAGAATCCCACATGGAAGGCGGGGTATTAAGGAATCAAGACAGATTCTTCGCGCTGTCATAAATCAACAGAGGGCGCAGGGTTAGATGAAAAAGCATTACTGATGCGGTCAGGGGGACCTTAACGTTACCTCATCAGCCGCTCTCCTAAGTTTCCCTCGTGCATGCTTATGAGGGAAAATTAGAATTAAATGTTCCTCGTGCATGTTAATGAGGGAAATTAAGTTCAAATTTTCCCTTTTGCATGGTTAATGAGGGAGATTTAGTGAAAGTACGCATGACGATGAGGGATGCTAGACATGAAATGTCCCTGAACTAACAAAGAAAACCGAGGTGATCATGGTATTATCACAGTTAGCAGAAGTGATACCCTAAGTCTAAATACGCAGCTAGACCTGTTTGAATTGATGTGTATTCCTTCTTTGAGTGGGAGTCGTGCTGCTCATGGATGCTATTCTCTCATAGTTAATGTTATCCTCCCTCTGCACCACGTAAGACTGTAGTGTTACGTTCTCATCATTCGGTGCTAGTCGGCACGACTCCACCAGGTTGAACATCGTATCGGAACTACCGCCAAAACACTTGCTGATCCCCTTGCCTTTTGGCTTGGTGGTGATGAAGAAGAACAACATGGAGGCGATCCACTCGTTGATGATAACGCGCATGCGCTCGGGCATGCGCGTCTGACCGCAGTAGTTATACCGCAGGACAACGGTAGTGACGACGATGGCGAAGCAGACGTCGAGCATAATAATTGCGTAGAAGTATCCCAGCAGAGGAATGCTGTCTGAGGTAGAGGGGAGGGTATTGGAGGCGATGTTCAGGAACACTGTCATGGACAGTAGGACGGTGATGTTCAGAGCTATGCGCTCACCAGAATCAGGCGGGAGGCAGAACCCAATTAAGGCGAAGACGACGATCATGGTAGGGGGAATGATGAGGTTGAAGACATAGTAAGCCACCTTGCGTTTGATGTGGAAGGTATAGGTGATATCAGAGAAGGTATCAGAGCAGCATGGATACAGCACCTTTCGCGCATCGACTGGTGTCTTGACGACGTGCCACTCGCCATTCACGATGTACGACGACATGTCAGCCGTTACTTGGGTAGTTAGCATATCCATGTGTTTAGTACTGTATGTCCATGATCTGGAAATCATCAAATGTGTCGTTAAAGTACGTACTGACACGCTGCAACTTGCGCGCAACAACTTCAGAGGTGAACACCCAGCCGTATGTCTGTACCCTTTTTCACCCAATAGAGCGGATTTCGTACAAGTGGGAAAGTTATGGCAATGACTTACAGCACGGTTATTGTACGACATCCGATCCAATCAAATTACAGAGTTACGGTACAGTACGGTTACGGTAAGGCTACGGGCATGCCATATTTTTATTCCACTCATACAAAATCCGCTTATAAGACAAATCATGACATAAGCACAACATAATGCGTGTTCTCATTGGCTTTTTATATGACTTATCATTCCATGTATTGGCGCGCTCCTTAAGACAACTCATGACATAGGTAGGACATAATGCGTGCTCTCATTGGCTTTTTATATTACTTATCATTCCATGTATTGGCACGCACCTTGTGTGCTTCAAAAAACACCAAAGTAAAGAACATGAGACTTTTTATTCCATTTGGTTCCATGTTATTTATTTGAATAGGGATGAATGCTTTTCTAATAAAGCCATTCAGGTCTTTCAGTAATTATTCAAATCAGTCAGTGTTCCTGAGTGTTTCTTGAATTGATAGCTTTGAGCATGCGCATACAAAATCTACTGGACTCTCTTTCCCACGACCTTCAGTCTATGGCGCGGTCGAAACTGGACTATGGTTATATTTGATCCTGGAACCTGGATTAGCTCAGCTTTGTGGCACCGGCCGGCGCGCTTCTGTCTTTAAATCAAGTGGCCCAAAATAAATATATGCAGGACGCCGGCGGCAGACACTAACCATCACACACTGGTTAACATTCAAACTCTTGAATCATTGTATAAAAAGACTTACCCGAATGTCATAAAACAGTATTGCTCATCAAATGGGAAGTAACGGATGTTGATTTTACAAGAAAACAGGAATTGTGTCGCGGCGAACCACTTGACCGTGCCGTTACTGTCGATCACTAACTTGGTCTTGTATTTCTCTGGCCCACCAGCGAATCCCCCAGCCACGCTAAACACACAGAAAATAACAATAGTGTCACATCCACTGAGAAAATAACCCACACATAACCCGCCTTCTGAACAATTTTCATGCTCTGCCGTTGTTTAAAGGGCACTCTCAATCCTCAAATGCTATTTTTTTCATTATGAAAGACAAACATAACTACTCACATTAGCAGAGCATGCTTTCATGGTAAACTGGAGAAAATGTGAGACAATTTTGATGAAGGATGGCAAAGATTCGAGTGTATGAAAAATAGCACAAATGTTCAACGTTAATAGCACACAGTTTCCTTTATTTTCTGTTTGACCACAAAATCCGGATTCTGATTCGATCAAAGGAACATAAAATCCGTTTTTGGATTTCTAATCTTCTCCAAAGGAACACACCCCAGTTAGGATCCAAATCTCGATACCAAGCACTACATCTTGAACCCTAACCCAGTCCACGTGTATAGCACGTGTAAAGTCCGTGTCGTACTGACTTGTTGATGATAATAGGCAGCCAGACCATGTTAGGTTTCACATTAATAGTGTCAATACCATGCACTAGCTTGACCTTGAACCCTAATCCAGTCCACGTGTACAGCACGTGTCATACCACACGTGTAAAGCCCGTGTCATACTTACTTGTTGTACAAGATGATAATAGGCAGCCAGACCATGTTAGGTTCCACATTAATAGTGTCAATACCATCATATTCCGTTGGATTCCACTGTAAGAATGGGTCCTTCCATTGCTGTATTTTCAAAAAACAATGGAATACTCAATGACAATGAAACCGTAAAAGAAAACGATTACAACACCTAGTAAAGTCAAATGAACTAATTTGATAGGACAACATTGTGTTCAGTGATGTTCAGTCGGTTTCAAATAGGACGTTTGCATGATGGCATACTACAACTACCAGAACTCTTTGCGCGGATTCTTTCGTTCCTTTAATTTGGACCATTGTCTTGGAATTCTCAAAAGTGTTGATAAATTTGAATGAGAAAGAGAATTTGAAAAGGATTCTGGTAGTTGTAGTAAAATGACGCCATAATGAAAATGTCCTATTCGGTTCCAGTAGTAATAGTTCCCATGCGAATTGTTCCTGCTGTCTGATTGTTCAAGAGATTTTGGCTGGATATGACGTCCAAATTCCCAGAATTTAGCGGGATATCACGTCACATCACGCCAACATTCCCAAAATTTGGAGGTCATATCCAGCCAAAACCTCTTGACCAATCAGACAGCAGGAACAATTCGCATGGGAACTGCTTTACTGCAGTGGTCTCAAAATTGTTGCATCATGTTGAAGGATGCATATCAAAGTCATTGCGTGCAAAAGTCTTTATACATATCGATTTCCGGTGACTGACTCCGGTATCGGCTCACATCTCACTCGAAAATACATGGTTTTGGGAGCTATTTTGCCTTCTAAAACAAAATAAAATGATTCTTAACTTCTTCTTAGCCTCGAATCCACGTTAAGTAACATCTAATCTGCGACTGATAACCGTTTGTAGTGATTATGTTAAGATTTCGGTATTACTGGTTTAGGAACCATGCACCAAACAGAGAAAGACTGAGTTTAGCTTGAATAAGCATGCTTGAACTGACTTCTTACCGTCAGATCCAAACAGGAGAATAAATTTCCAGCATTTTCCTGTATAGAACGTCGAGATTTCTCGAGTTTAGAGTATGGCAAATCGTTTTTAAAGTGCCAATTGTTACTCTTTCTCTTGTGTTGACGGCAGCTCCAGCGTCCAAACGACAGGATAGCATTCCACTTCGTACACTCAACGGAATCAACAGGTAAGTCACATTATAAACATATAATGCCACTGAATTTGTTCTCTCTCTCTCAAATAAAATCGCATTTACTTTAAAGCGATCACCAATACCAAATATCCTCTTCTTCGCTAGTCGTTCAACAGTACATCAGAAACATTTAAAAGTTTTGAAAAGTTTTTTGATGGCTATTTTGAGGTTACCTCGTTAGTATATACTAAATCAATTATTCGCTTCAATGTCGGTGAATTTTAAAATATTTAGCTCGGTATTCACCTCGATTTTAGAGAATAATCGTTGAATCTTTCACATTGACTAACGAGTGTTATTAACATACCAAGGGATATTGCTTCACTTTATTACTTATATCCCTCCCCCATCTTAAAGCAAACTACAGTCGCACCAAATACAGCACCTACATCTAAATTATCTCTTCCTCTCTACTCACCTGAGTCGTCCAAACATTTACTCGCACATTCTCAGCTTTGCTAGACTAAAATCAAATAAATAAAAGTCAGCCCTAAGCCCGTGGCAAACCACAGGGCGCCCAAGCTCGATATTTGTGCATGTTTTTAAACAGAAACTGAGTGTAAATCATCACAAAAGAAATCTTGGAAATAAAGTCTGAATTTCTTACATATGGACTTGATTGCTTTTTGTCATTGGGGCGAAGTTTTAGCGTCATTGGAGCTATTTGTAGATTAACGGCAAAATTCCCTACCACTCTAGGAATGTGCACAGGAAACCAGGCTTAATTTTTGTGTTGAAAACTATAAGGCTTTGTATGGGAATTTACGATTTGTGAAATATCGAGGGAGAACGAGAGGGTTAAAATTCGTCGAAATCGCTTGGAATCGTCACCAGAGAACAAGAAGGACATCAACTACTCTTCAGGCCATCAACTACTCTTCAGGCAAGTTATATTTACTTTATTGAAATATTTACTGAGATATTTCACAAATCGTAAATTCCCATACAAAGACTTATAGTTTTCAACACAAAAATTAAGCCTGGGCTTCCTGTGATACGAGAATGTCGTTACGCACGAATGGCCCTGGGTACGAGACAAATTTCAAACCTGCCGGGACATTTCCGTGCTAGCAGAGCTTTCTTTTCCTGCTTTTCCATTTTAATCGCTTCGCGGAATGTCAGGGCTAAGGTGGCCTAGAAGAGAGGACATTTATCGGTGCTTACAGTGATGTGGCCCAAACGTGATTCTGTATGGATTTTGTGATGAAAAGAAGTGCGTGGCGATTGAAATCGGTAAATTATTTCTGTTTCCTAACTTCATATACTCTCTATTTGGAAGTGAATTCAAAATAGCTCCAGTAACGCTGAAACTTCGTCTTAATGACAAAAACCAAGCAATAACAGTCCATGTAAGAAATTTTGAATTTATTTCCAAGATTTCTTCGGTTATGATTTACACTGTCAACATTCTACAACTTCTGCTTAAAACTATGCACATATCTCGAGCCTAGGCTCTCGGTGGGCAAACAAGGAAACATTAATGCGGAAACATTTGTGAATTTCAGAGCTGCTTCGGTGAGAAAACGGGAAACATTTTGGGAAACACTAATTCACAAATGTTTCCACAACAATGTTACCTCCTCGCCTTTCGGCGGGTGTAAAGTACAGGTCACAGGTCAGGTTGTTAATTCTAAGACAAATCCTAACCCTAACCACAAACCTAACCCTACCCATCGGACGAGTTCACAGGTAAACGACGAGTTCTCACTCACCTAGAGCTAGGGTTCACAGGTAAACAAGAAGTGACCTGACCTATGACCTGACCTGTAACCTGACCTGTACTTTACTCCCGACGACGAACACATGCTGCAACATGGCAACGGCGAAATTGCAACGTGTGTCTACTACTGAAATTGTTGCACGCAATGTATATGGTTCAGCCACAGGCAGCCCAAGCTAATGATTTGTACAAGGAGTGTATGGGAATTTTTAGAAAAATCAGAAACTGTACTGAAATTATTTATTATTTTTTAGGTAGAGAAGGAGAGATCTGAGAAAAATCGTCTAAACAGGCTAAAATCGTTAGAAAACCAAAGATCAATCAACTTCACAACACACAGGTAATATTTCATGCCTTTATTGACCATTTCAGTACAGTTTCTGATTTTTCTAAAAAAATCCCATACATTCCTTGTACAAATCATTAGCTTGGGCTGCCTGTGGACCGACCGCCTAAGCGTGCAGCAGCGCGCGGAACACTTGAGATTTTCAAGTCCTGAATCAGGTGCTCGATTTTGTTTAGCTATTTAACGCCGTGTCCTGTCCAATCCTCCGTTTATGGGAATTTGTGATTATCTTAACGATCAGTGTATTTTTTTTGCCGTAATGCGTAAAGTATTCAATATGCCAACTTTAATTTCCGTTACATCTTCGCGTGCATGCATACGCGTCATGTTCTTTCTGTTGTATGCCGTCACCTTTTCCGTTACGTCTGCGCGTGCAACTCATCTGCACGTGCAATATTTATTTTCGTAATTATGTCTGCAGACAAGCATTACATTTCCCGTTACATATGCGCGTGCAACTCTACTGCACGTGCACTATTTATTTTCGTAAATTAATTGCCATTACATATATGCGCGTGCATCTCTTCGTATTTGATTATGGGCTTGTATCGCACGGCGGCCATGTTGAGTCCCAGGAGAATAAAAACCTTTGTTTTCGTCCGGTAAACTCGTTCTGAAACCAACCAGTGCGAGGCTACCGGGGCCAAAACTATTGTTTTATCCAAGATCGCCGAACTGCGATAACAGCCCATTGGGAGCTCCGCTCATAGGCTTGCCTATATATATATTAAAAGTTATGGAAAAATGTCCCAAAACGAAATAATTGCGACTGTCATAGCTGTGTTCACAGTGTCCAGGAGCCCATTACCAGGAGCGTACCTATGTGATGGGTAGCGCCCACAGCGCGAAGTACTTAGCCTGCGTTGCGGCTCTGGAGTATCGGAGCGAAGCGAGCGGAGAATAGAGGGATTGGGGCGAGAGAAAAAAGAGAGGAGGGAGGGGGTGGAAGAGATGTTCTAGCTGTACTCCAAACTGGCCATGGGTTTGGAAAAAGTAGGATATTCCAAGCATTCAATAGCGTTAAAGACAACAAAAATGATGGCCGGGTTGTTGTTTTGGTTATTACTCCTTTGGCTGGTGTAGTGAAAGATCAATTGAACCAGTCTAAAACCCGAGGAACTACAGAAGTGCAACTTCAAATTGCTGTTTAGTTCTGCAGAAGAAGTAACGAAGAGCGAATTTCGCGATGAGCTGAAGAACCCTGCATCGGAACTCCACAAGCATCTTGCTTGTATTCGGTCGTCGACGAATCGCACACGGTTGAAACATGGACCGGTGTGTTCGAGGAACAGGCTTGTGCTTCCGAAAATATGAGCTGCTTTGACGATTTCGTAACGCTGCGTGGATGGTTTTTAGCGCTTTTTTTGGCAGAACTTCGTTCCGATGTTATTGTGATCGGCAGTGTTCTTTTCAGACCGATACTTTGTAGGCACCTGCTAGAATCAAGCCTGGGCTCTATTTTCTTTCTGAAGGCTTGAACAGATTTTTGGTGGAAATATTTGAATTCCCAAACGCTACCTTAAAACATACATTATATATCCTGCAAAAGTCGTTGACATTTACAGGTTTGAGTTTAGGCCCTGTGTTCTCATGTTTTTTCGGAGTTTCAGCTGACATTCTTCAACTTCGTATAATTTTTGTTTTGAATTTTATGCTCGAGTTGAGATTCCTTGAGATTCCACGTGAGTTTGGCAGCTATTAAACATGGTTTTCACTTCCGCCGCATGATGATTGGATGAATCGCTCGAATGACTTACTAATTTTATGCATTTTAATTAGTGGGTGGATACCAAAATAACCATGGCTAGCCGGCAACCCCCTCTTTTCTCTCTCGCCCCAATCCCCCTAATCTCCGCTCGCTTCGCTCCGATACTCCAGAGCCGCGACGCAGGCTACGAAGTTCTGATATGCGATTATGTTGTCTTTTGTTCCTCTTGCGCTTTAGTATTTTTAGCAGTTTGAACCGTGTTAATTACATTTTTTCAGTACAGCCTGATTGGTTAAAACTGACGGCCTTTGTTTCTTCTCGCAGGAAACACAAAGCTAAAAATAGCTACATCATCTGTTCTGCTGTTGGACAGACCTAATCTGGGAGATGATAATGGGCTCCTGCAGTGTCTTATTGGTTTATTAGGTCGAACTTTTTTCATTCTGTATACAAAAATACCCTTTAAAAAACCCTGCAAAATCTACGTGCATATTTTCCACCGTCTTTTCTTTTGGGTTAAGCTAGAAGTAACATAGTACAACATGTTGCAGTATTCAAAAGGATTCCCAATAGATATTGTGTAGGAAACAGTCACGTGCTGATATATCACTTCAATAACCAATGAATTGAGCTCATGATCCCATTGGAAAGGCTTGACTGGATGGCAAAAAAAAAATCAAAACACTGTTTTAGGAGTATAGACAATCGATTGGAGGAGAAAAATAGCATTTACAAACAGGTTTTGCTAATAACACTACCGATCTTGTACAAGTGCTTTTACATAAATGAAGTCAGAGTTTTTGCCATCCACTGTAAACCACGTAATTGCATTCCTGCCCATTGTTTTTTCTCCTGCAGATCCAATCAAATTACCGTGTTATGCCACAGCAACATTTCAGTATCGTTGCGACAGGAGTGCGTTCCTACACTTTACCTTCTTACAAGTCAACAAATCTATCACTCACCACATCGACGATTTGAACCAACTTGAGCTCGAAGAACACCCTTAACTGGTCCTCGTTGTTGAGCACAGGACGCACTTCACGATCATAGGACGAGGAGTAGATTAGATCTTGCAGTAGACGATGTTCGGCAGACTTGGCAATTTTCCCGTCGGGACCCCTCAGTGCTGAAGAAGATATACAGACAACTGCTTGAAATTGATTGAGTTAGCGCGGTTTCATGTTTTTTTATTCCCACCAAAAATTCAAATTCTCAATTTCAGACAAAATGGTTTCCAATTTTCTTCAGAGATAAAGGACAACATGCACAAAGAACAAGTGAGTGATCCTATTTTAATCAGTTTCATACGAGAAACCCTGTACATTCACAATAATTTCATGTCGACCGTGGAAAAGAGTGTGGGTGCATCATTTATTTAGGCGCTTGGCTTTAGGAAGGGGAACACAAAGAGAATATCCAAAACGCATCGTTTTGGTGCACAAAACAGCGCGTTCACATTTGGGCTTCCAAGATCTCCTGTAAAGAGCCAAAAAACTAGAACGGCGAGGAGAAAGTGTGTGCTGTAGCCTTCTGTGTAGGAACCTCTAAATATACATCAAGAATGCTCAAGATAATATCTTAATTTCTCTTGGTGGTGGTCCTATGATTAAAATGCGTGGAACGAACAAAACAACGGTTATGGGGGATGAGTTGAGGGAGATAACATCCTTCTTTCATTTCCCTTTTGTCCGCTCCCCGCATTTCTAGACACAGAGTTCCCAGCACACACAACACTGGAGATTCCAATCACTCACGAGAAGGCTCGTGCTTTATCCACATTTTCCCTTCAAATGTTGAATAAGAAGCTGACTTACGTGTAGCAGTAGGTGGTACTGTACTGGTGGTTGTAGCGACTACTGTGGGAGTGTTTGTAGTTGTAGGAGTTTCCGTCATGGCAACGGGAACGTCTGCAAAGAAGAAGAAAAGTTAAGCTCAGTCCTCACTAGCGACATATAAAGCATAAGCATAAGAACATACGCATGCGTATTAAACATCTCTGGCTAAATTTTGTCACCACCCAACCTCGTTTCCAGGGGTCTTTACGCGCCTAACCAAGATGGTGTCGAAAGTACCCCTGGTACAGGCTGGTGGGATTCGGCCGCTGATTGTCTAGAAGCTCCGTGCGCGCTAGCCTGAGAAAACAGCCGACTCTTATCGCGCGACAAGAGTCGCTGTTTGCTCAAGCTATGTGCGCGCTCAAATTGGAGAATTTCGAATAGCGCGTGCATTTTTGATTTAAAAAATAACTGTTGATGTCGTCTTTCGCATTGCGCGTTCCAAATTCGTTGAAAACAACTACGAATTCATCAGAACTTAGCGTTTTTGCCTTTTTTAATACTCACTTCGCAACTGGATACGAGTAGAACAATGTCAAGTGTGATACCAATGAATTCCAACCGTAACCGCTAAACGTTCCTCAGCGATGATGAATCCAAGATGGCGGATGTTCTTCAAAATATGCCCATATATTGGGCATTATTTTGGGTCACATGACCAGCCTGTACCAGGGGTACTTTCGACGCCATATTGGATTAGTCGCATAAAGACCCCTGGGAACGAGGTTGGTCACCACCCTCTCAACAGAAGAAAACAAAATGGCGGACGAGTCGACCCAGAGGTGTTTAATACGCATGCGTATGTGCTTATGTCACTGCTGCACACACCTTGTGCTTATGCTTATGTCGCTGCTGTCCTCACTACCTTATGTTTATGCTTATGTCGTGCGTGTCCTCACTACCTTATGTTTATGCTTATGTCGTGCGTGTCCTCACTACCTTATGCTTATGCTTATGCTTATGTCGCTGCTGTCCTCACTACCTTATGCTTATGCTTATGTCGTGCGTGTCCTCACTACCTTATGCTTATGTCGCTGCTGTCCTCACTACCTTATGTTTATGCTTATGTCGCTGCTGTCCTCACTACCTTATGTTTATGCTTATGTCGTGCGTGTCCTCACTACCTTATGCTTATGCTTATGCTTATGTCGCTGCTGTCCTCACTACCTTATGCTTATGCTTATGTCGTGCGTGTCCTCACTACCTTATGCTTATGTCGCTGCTGTCCTCACTACCTTATGTTTATGCTTATGTCGCTGCTGTCCTCACTACCTTATGTTTATGCTTATGTCGTGCGTGTCCTCACTACCTTATGCTTATGCTTATGCTTATGTCGCTGCTGTCCTCACTACCTTATGCTTATGCTTATGTCGTGCGTGTCCTCACTACCTTATGCTTATGTCGCTGCTGTCCTCACTACCTTATGTTTATGCTTATGTCGCTGCTGTCCTCACTACCTTATGTTTATGCTTATGTCGTGCGTGTCCTCACTACCTTATGCTTATGCTTATGCTTATGTCGCTGCTGTTCTCACTACCTTATGCTTATGCTTATGTCGTGCGTGTCCTCACTACCTTATGCTTATGTCGCTGCTGTCCTCACTACCTTATGTTTATGCTTATGTCGTGCGTGTCCTCACTACCTTATGTTTATGCTTATGTCGCTGCTGTCCTCACTACCTTATGCTTATGCTTATGTCGTGTGTGTCCTCACTACCTTATGTTTATGCTTATGTCGTGCGTGTCCTCACTACCTTATGTTTATGCTTATGCTTATGCTTATGTCGCTGCTGTCCTCACTACCTTATGCTTATGCTTATGTCGCTGGTGTCCTCACTACCTTATGCTTATGCTTATGTCGTGTGTGTCCTCACTACCTTGTTTATGCTTATGTCGTGCGTGTCCTCACTACCTTATGTTTATGCTTATGTCGTGCGTGTCCTCACTACCTTATGCTTATGCTTATGTCGTGCGTGTCCTCACTACCTTATGCTTATGTCGCTGCTGTCCTCACTACCTTATGCTTATGCTTATGTCGTGTGTGTCCTCACTACCTTGTTTATGCTTATGTCGTGCGTGTCCTCACTACCTTATGTTTATGCTTATGTCGTGCGTGTCCTCACTACCTTATGCTTATGCTTATGTCGTGCGTGTCCTCACTACCTTATGTTTATGCTTATGCTTATGCTTATGTCGCTGCTGTCCTCACTACCTTATGCTTATGCTTATGTCGCTGGTGTCCTCACTACCTTATGCTTATGCTTATGTCGTGTGTGTCCTCACTACCTTGTTTATGCTTATGTCGTGCGTGTCCTCACTACCTTATGTTTATGCTTATGTCGTGCGTGTCCTCACTACCTTATGCTTATGCTTATGTCGTGCGTGTCCTCACTACCTTATGTTTATGCTTGTGCTTATGCCTATGTCGCTGCTGTCCTCACTACCTTATGCTTATGCTTATGTCGCTGCTGTCCTCACTACCTTATGCTTATGTCGTGCGTGTCCTCACTACCTAATGTTTATGCTTATGTCACGAAGTTCGGTGCTTCGCGCCTGAGGCAGTAAACGCCCGTCTTACCTTTCCATTTCATCGCTACAACAACAGACCTCAAGTCATCGTTGTATGGTAGAGGCGCTATCTCACAAGACAACTCACTGAAGCACTTCACAAGGTAGCAGATTTCTCCCAGGATGTACGCCCTGTCCCCTTGACCTAATTTGCACACCTTATCAACACAGTCCTGCACATGCTTCACCTCGCCTAGTTTTGAGTAGTCTCCAGCCACTATCCCTTTGCTTAGCGTGACGTTGTTTTGGGGAGTCCCGGGAAGACATTGGCGACGAACATCTAGGAACAAGTAAGATGTTTGATCAAAATAGGTCCTTTGCAGGATACAGCCACGTGCTGATATAATACTTCATTAACGAATGAATTGCGCTGGTGTTCCCATGGGAAAGGCTTTACTGCATGGCAAACAAACTTCAAAACGCAGTTTTAGGAAGATCGACAATCGATTGGAGGTGGAAAATAGCATTTACAAACAGGTTTTGCTACTATGAACACTACCGATCTCGTACAAATGCGTTTAAATAAATGAAGTCAGATCTTTTCGCTATGTAGTACAACCCTGTAACAATTCCTGCAAAGGGCCATTACATATTTAAAACAAATTAACTTCAGATTTCTCGCATTCTGATTGGCTCTAGGCCATGATCAATAAGAGGACAGACAATGATGCTGACATGATATCAATTTGGTCTGTGTCGACTATGATATGAAATTCTGAACTTGAAAGCATAAAAACAATAGCGATATAACTTAGTATTGTTTTTAGCTTGCATAAATACGGAAGCCCACAAGTGCACACCGAATTCCAAAAGCTCACACTGAATTCCAAAAGCCCACACCGAATTCCAAAAGCTCACACCGAATTCCAAAACCTCACACCGAATTCCAATAGCTCACACCGAATTCCAATAGCTCACACCGAATTCCAAAAGCTCTATACAGCACTATACATCGTTATACAGCCCTATACAGCACTACCAGGAGCACTATACATCATACAGTACTATACAGCCCTATACAGCCCTATACAGCCCTATACAGCACTATACAGCCCTATACAGCACTATACAGCACTATACAGCCCTTACCTTATGAAATTGTAGTATACTACAAGTATATTTGAACGTACCTAAAAAGTGTGCTTCCCCGACAAACAAAAAGTGTACTTAAAGTATACTTATATGATACTTTTTTGCACCAGAAGTTGGAACACACTAAAGTATACTTTTTCCCAGAGAAAAGTATACTTTAAGTACACTTCCATCAATATAATTGTGTTATGAATTTCGTCTCGTTGTAGGGGACTATAGAGGGATGTAGTGGGCTGTAGAGGGGTGTAGAGGGATATAGAGGACTGTAGAGTGCTGTAGTCGGCTGTAGAGGGCTGGATAGGGTGTACGGCGCTGTATACTGGAATAGTGCTGTATAGGGATGTATACATGTATATATGGCTCGGTATGGTGCTGTATAGGCTGCAGTGAGCTGTAGAGGACTGTAGAGTGCTGTATAGGACTATAGGGGGCTGTAGAGGCCTGTAGGGGCTGTACCGAGGGGACTGTATAGGGCTCAGTGTATAGTGCTGTATAGGGCTCTATAGCGATGTATATAGGGCTGTATAGTGTTGTATAGCGATGTAGAGTGCTGTAGAGTGCTGCAGCTGTATAGTGCTGTATATGGTTGTATAGGGCTGTATGCGGATGTATAGTGCTATATAGTGCCGCCTATATAGCGGTGTATAGTACTGTATAGTGCTATATAGTGCTGTAGTAGAGCTTTTGGAATTCGGTGTGAGCTGGAATTCGGTGTGAGCTATTGGAATTCGGTGTGAGCTTTTCGAATTCGGTGTGAGATTTTGGAATTCGGTGTGAGCTTTTCGAATTCGGTTTGAGCTTTTGGAATTCGGTGTGAGCTTTTTGGAATTCGGTTTGAGCTTTTGGAATTCGGTGTGAGCTATTGGAATTCGGTGTGAGCTTTTGGAATTCGGTGTGAGCTTTTGGAATTCGGTGTGCACTTGTGGGCTTCCGTAAAGTTGGACTATTTTTACCACTCTATCCGGTTGTGGGTGTCACGTGTCCGAATGGACCGGCGGGCGGCGAGAGCAGAAGAATGTGTTTTACTCAGTAATCAAAGCATTCACAATTTTCTACTTTCACGACAGTTACTCTACAGATTCATATTGATTACGGTGTTGCAAAAGCATGTCCGATTATTTACGATATTATAGGTTATATTTCTAATTTCTTTAGCGAATTGTAAGCGTCTGTTTACGATAATTACAAACTCAGTCAGTCAGTGTTTCAGATTAACTGGATTTATAATTTCGCAAAATCGTGGTCAAAAGTCGATGCGTGCTTGCTTGCTATAAACTGAACGTTTCTAAAATTATTGGCGTGAAATAGAGCAAATAATCCGGTCAGTTCCCTAGGTACGTTATCTAGCTATACATGAATATGAACTACAGGGAACGAGTATTTATAAGGTAAGCGAAGTTTCAATAACGATGCGGGACTGTTTAATAATTTATTCTAATTTTTGGAAGACTTTCCATGCTCGCTCCGGCTACAAACTGAACGGAATACGGCTTCATTTCCTTTGATAGTTTCACGAAATTCAGGTCACTCCAGTTTCTTTTCACGGCTTCCAGGACACGGGTCTGGCTTAATACAGCCTACAGTTTCCCAGTCAAATCCAAACGGCCTCTATTATTTCTCATATATATAAATGACTTACCGAATTGTTTGCCAGATGCAGCTACACGTATGTATGCTGACGATACAACCCTCACCGCCACTGGAAACGATCCAGAGGAAATTAACGAATCTGTCACGAATAACCTGAATGAAGTGAGTAAATGGCTTGCAGCCAATAAACTTTCACTAAATGCATCAAAAACAGAGATACTACTCATTGGCTCAAACCAAAGACTCAAGGAATTTCCCAAAGATATGTCGTTTCCAATTGGTGGTGAAGTTGTAAAGAGAGTTTCGTCAGTGAAGTACCTCGGAGTACACCTTGACGAATGTTTAACATGGAATACTCATATCGAAAAACTCACAAAGAAAATATCATCTGGTCTTGGTGCGCTTAAACGCATGAAGCCATTTGTTCCTTTTGCGACTCTCTTAAGTGTTTATAGGGCATTAATTCAGCCCCACTTTGACTATTGTAGCTGCATATGGGGAAACTTAAACCAAGGACTCTATGACAAGTTACAAAAACTACAAAACAGAGCAGCCCGCATACTAACTGGTCTACCATTCCATACCCATGTTGACGAGCTATTGAGTAACCTAGGGTGGAAAAGACTAGAATCTCAAAGGGCCATTCAAAAAGCAGTCATGGTTTATAAAGCACTGCACGGCCTTGCACCCGAGTATATGACTAAAATGTTTGAAAGAAGAACCGAAGCTATACAATATAATCTCAGAGGCTCGTCGACTAAAATCTCCTTTCCTCGGCCGCGCACAAACTTCGGTAAAAAATGCTTTCGTTTTGACGGGGCAAAGATATGGAATGCACTGCCCGAGGATGTTAGAGCCTCCGATAAAATAAGTAATTTTAAGAAAAGATTATCTATATCGTAACCTAACTTCACTATTTTTAACTACCATACTTCAACACACGACATTCATGTAAAACAGTAGGCATATTTTATTTTTTACAATCTCTGTATTTTGTAATTGTTTTATGCTACTACTGATGTTTACTCGTGTATAAATAAAGTGTATGAAACGGCAATATTTTTAACGGGTTTTCAAATTACACTCCGTAGCTTATATTAAATTCAAAGTTCATTTTCTCGAGTCTTCAAGTCAGATCAGGTCAGATCCGTCCCATACCCGTCCGGGTAGTAAGTTTAGGGAGCAACACATAATTCATAGCCAGTTTGGAAGCTTCGCATCCATCGCCCCTCTTTCTTTGTTGAAATCAAGGTTGAATTCATAAGATGGAGCGATGAAAATCCGTGAGGAGCTGGAACCGAATCTTAAAATAGCATCGTGACGTCCACTAAGCCAAAAATAGATTGGCGCAGACTATCCGTAGGGTACGAGATCAGTTCTCTTAGGTGATGGTCTCTTGTCTATACTCTATACAGTACAGCGCCAGAAAAGTCGAATCAAATGGGGCGGGACTTAATATGATAATTTTATAGGGCATCAACCTTCTCTAAACTCGCTAAATAGAACACCTTTTCCGTAAAAAAACACACCACAGCATTCAAATAACTACTAATCTTTATTTCTTGAGCATATTTAGAGCAAAATATCGCTAAAGCCTGGGTTCATTCATGAAGTAGCGAAAGGGGAGAAAATGCTTTGTTTTTTACCAACTGTGTCGCTAGTTTGAAGGTCTTCTGGCAAGTTCTTTGAACCTTGATTTCTTACCCAAACTAAAGCTGTAAAGCGGAACCTATTATATGCGAATGCGATAGAAGGTAAAGTGAATAATAATCTAGTCAATTAGTGTGTTGAGGTCTTTTGTCTCGCTATATCTTTATTACGATTTCATGCCGTTTATAGGCCTCAAAACAAAGACAACGAGTGTCTTATTCTACACGGATAGGGTGTAGCTTGGGGGATATTAGCGTGCGCGAAGGTATTGAACTTTGAAAACTATAGCGCATACAGTCTCGTACCAAGAGCTCTATCACCATGAGAGAGCTCTGGCAACAGCCATTTGTTGGTCTTTGTTCATTGGCTGAAATATTAACGCATGCGTAGGAAGGATTCGCAATACTCAAGTGTGACTGAGTAATTTGTACTTGTCATGTAAATACGAAAAGTGCGCGCATAGAACCGAGACGAGATGAAAACTGTTTTCTCAAGAAATTAGGTGTTAGTTGTTCCTTTTCTTCGCCTCTTATCGTCTTTTCCCGTATATTTTCGTTTTATAGCGTAAGAACGGTCTTTCCTAAAGGCCGATGGAAATAACATGATATGCTTTCCTCTACAGTTTATTGTTTTCAAGTTCTATTTTTGCAGACAATGGGGGAAATGGCGGCTACTTACATTCTCACGTGCAGCTAGGGAATTTTGCAATAATTAATTAATGCCTTTGTTTTGCGGCATCGTCTTGTTGCGAAAGGTTCCCTTTTGAATTTTAAACAAAATAGAATTACCAATTGCAATTTATTTACGCGTGTAATCTTCTAGCCGACCAAGGAGAGGGTCTGCCAATGCAATCGGGGACACGAATTCTACAGTCGAATTGAAATATTGGTTTTGCCGACGGGATAAGAAAAATCTCTAATTTACCAGGGTGCGAGACTGAACGCCATACAATTACTGTAAAGTTGGGAACTCCACAGAGGGCAAATATTTCTAAGTGCCACACTTCAACTGCGCATGTCCATTCGATTTTTCTGGCGATGATACTCTATACTCCGTACTCTTTCATGCTCTATACTCTGTACTCTTTCATGCTCTATACTCTAGTGTATACTCTAGTTATTAATGATTGTTTCACGGATTAATTGCGCTCTAGCTCTCTCTCACTAGGAATACAATTGGACTACTATAGGTTAAAAGTACTTTCCGTCTCTACTTACTTTGCGCGTTTGTTGTAACCAGCCCAATACAGATCCCAAGAAAGAGAACTGGAAACAGCGTCTTCTTTGTCATATTTAATCTGTGAACTAAATAAAATACGTTAGCATTCCGGAATTCGTTATATTATTTATTTCACCTATTTAATTATTTGGTGTAATGTCACTATAGTATCCTTTATAGTAGACTACAGCTGAAAATAGCTTTTATAACACCTTTTTTTATATGATTTATTTATGTATTTATCTATCTATCTATTTATTTATTCATTTATTTACTTTCTTGTAATTTTGTGTGTTATCGTGTTTTTTTTATATCGGTTGTATGCAACAAGCTTTACCGATTAAATAAAATGGCACTCTGGAATTCCGGCTCATTCGCAACTTAGTAACTAGACAACAGTTCTTTCATTCTCATGCACAGACCATGTTGGCTAAAAAACAATAGATTTTGCGCATCCACGATCATATATATCACTTACTTCAGTAACGAATGAATTGCGTTCGTGATCCCATGGGAAAGGCTTTACTGGATGGCAAACAATCTTCAAAAACGTAGTTTTAGAAAGATCGACAATCGACTGATTGGAGGTGGAAAATAGCATTTACAAACAGGTTTTGCTAATAACACTTCTGATCTCGTAGTAGTGCCTTTAAATAACTGAAGTCAGATATGTTCCCCATCCAGAACGACAACGTGATTGTTCCGGCCTTCAAAAAGCCTATTCAAAACACTTTTATGCTTCTATTTTACAAGTTTGACCATTGTTTCCGTCATCGAAACAATGACCAGACTAGTAAATTAAGTGCACCTGAAAACGTTTAATTGAATAGACCGATTTAGCCTGTACATTTGTTGTCGCAATTCAGATCATGTGACAGCTCTCCAGAGGATTCGGCGCTTTGTTTTCCAATTAGAGAAATTCATAAATTTCCTCTTGGGATACAGAAAAACAAGAAAACATTACTCAAGGGAAAAGTCAGGTGACCTGAATTGGGACAACAAATGTACAAGCTAAATCGGTCAATTGGCCGAAACGTTACCCAGTGACCTGAATTGGGACAACAAATGCACAAGTTAAATAGACCGAGTTAGCTTGACATTTGTTATCCCAATTCAGATCATGTGACAGCTCTCCGGAGGATTCAGTGCTTTGTTTTCCAATTAGAGAAATTTGTATATTTCCTCTTGGGATACAGAAAAACAAGAAAACATTACTCAAGGGAAAAGTCAGGTGACCTGAATTGGGACAACAAATGTACAAGCTAAATCGGTCTATTGGCCCCAGTCTCGCACTGAGCAGTTTCAGAACGAGATTAGACAAAGGGTTTTTTATTCTTCTGGGATTCAACTTGGCCACAGCGTGTGGAGTGATCTAAAGTACGGGCAAACGAGGAACATTGTTAAGGAAACTTTTGTGAATTTCTGTGTTTCACAAAATGTCCACAATCATATGTTGCGAAAGAAAATTTTGCCGTTCCGCAACAAATGTTCTATAGTTTGCTGCGCGCCGTTTTCTCACCGAAACAATACTGAAAATCACAGATAGTTCCTCGGTTACCCGGGACTTAAACTTTACCCGTTAAACACAACTTGTTATTAGTCAGTATCTAGTAGACAGAGTGAAGCAAAATAGACGAACACTGAAATTAGTCTAAAACAATGTCTACTCGCTGTTTCCGACTGGTTTTGTAAAATCGTGCTTTCGTGCTAACTTATTTTTGTTTCACGGGTTAAATAAAATCACTCCGAGCAAATAGCTATCACTTTAACTAATTGCTAGTACTGGTGAAACGCTATAATTACTTTATTGTTGACCGAGAATCCTTTGTGACATTTTACATAAAGTAACACTTTGAGCAGACGTTTTGCCATGAAGCGTTTGCTGTATGTGTTAATAGACCATTTTCTCAGGTATGCGCACGCAATATTGGCCCGCCAAATCGCTTTTTGAACAATAGCCGCCAATTTTTGAACAATAGCTGATAATTTGAATAACAAAGGCTGTCGCATCAGAACGAGTCTAACAAAAGCTAACAAAACTCACGGCCCGCCAAGAAATACTTCATGTAGATAGCTTGGATTTAGACTGGTATGTAATCAACTAAAGTCGATTGAGGTATGCTAACCGCCGTGGAAAGCGAGTAGCAGCTGACGTTTCGAGCGTTAGCCCTTCGTCAGATCAAAAAAGCTTGGATTCAGTATTGGTTGAAATAATAGGGAGGGTTATAGGAAACCACTACGTGATTCCCACGTGAAGTATTTACCGGCCGTCAAGCCTGTTGCGTGCGCATACTTGAGAAAATGGTCTATTAATTTGTGCAGTGTGATTACACATATAGCAAATATCGAATTGACAATTTCATCTGTTATATTAAGAAATTAATTACCAAAATGTACGAGCATCGAATATATTCACTAATCGCTATAATCAATAGAATGTCATTGTTTTCATCCAAGCTTCGTATATCTCGAATAAAATGAAGTGAGAACGTAACATTACTTGCTACAAAAACACAGAATTAAAGCTATTTCTTCATAAGCGTGATTGTCCATTGACTCTATCTGCGCTTGCTTCCACAATATATCTAAAATACTTCAGTATGAACCAAGCGTTTCATTCTTAATATTATAATATCTTCAATGCCGCTTGTTAAACACAAAATGCACTAAAGCAAGAAAATAAAAACGAGTTTGCATTGCTACTTACCCTCCAACTAAAACATTTGAAGACCATAGAATTCTTGTCCAATCGAATTACATAAAAAATACCTCGATACAAAGAGAAGAAAGGGACAGAAGTATTAACTTTGGCTCAATTGGTGCAATAAAATATTAAAAATTTCTGACAAAACAACCTCGAACGTCGTCTACCTGTTGCAGAAGCTATTTTATTGGTCGAGGAAGCAAAACATCTTAAAATCGGACAAGTTAATTTCCCACTAAATCTTTTAATTAATTTAATTATACAAAATGCCATTGATATGCCCTTGTTATGCCCTAGTTAAGATACACGAGCTGATTTTCATGTAAAAAGCATAGAAATATAAGGGAATCATTATAACATTACCCTATAAAAAAAAATCCTAATTTGGACAAGTTATTTCGTAGTTTCTAACTTTTCATTTTGCATATTTTGTCCGTTTCTCTCTGCATTTTATTTTATATGGACGCCAAACTTACGAACATATAGAAAACAAGAACATAAGATGTTGTCTATATATTCTACAAAACCGATTAAGCTGATCCTGAATTAAGGGTGAATCATTAGTTTGATTTGCTAACTTTGTGACTACCGGTTAAATTTGTCTGTAAATTTTCCCGCGGACTTTGAGTCCAGACAGTGTTTATAGAGAGAAATGTATGGAAAACTGAAAACACGATTGCACGCTTCCCAGCACAGATACATCCCTCAAATTTTGATCAGTTAATCTTTTACCTGGTATCTCAAGGTTACAGTATATATCAGAAATTCGATTTTACGGAAATTATTTGGCAACGGATTCCCATACAAACACCGATTGTATTTCGCGCCATGTTTGCACCCCTTTCAAAATGTCGGAATTAACCGCAAACTGGTCTATTGTTTAGGATTATCATGTCATACCGTCTGCATGGTCATTCGGAAGAGTATATTGTTACTGTATTGTCATGAGAGTTTAACCATGGATAAATAAAAGCTGATTTCTCAAATACGAGTCGAATGCATCTTACAGACTTTTCCACAGCCTCACTTGAACACACGTTTTTAAGCAGGCCACAAGGAAACGATATTATATTCGTTGTATAGCACAATTAACAATTATTTCCCGATGCGGCGAGTTAAACATCCACAGGTAGTCACCGACACTGAGGAAAATAATTATTGTTTTAGTATATACCGCACAAGTGAAATAGCATAGTGGCGAAATATTCTAAAAGCTATTCACCGACATTGAAGAGAATAATTGTTTTAGTATATATACCAAAGAATTAAAAGATTGTTGAAAAATATTCCCGCTTTATTCCGAAACAAGACAATTTTCACGCACGGCGCTTATACGGCAAATTCGACTCCAGGAAAAGGAGATCAAAGCACACGAGCTTGAAGTGCTTACAGTTCTAAAAGTGCCGTAAACTTGTCAAAGTTGTTTACTTAATTTTCGAGACGTCCTGGACTTTTTAAAACTTTCCTATCTGAACAGCTGGCAAAAACAAAATGGCCGACATTATCCCATGTTTTCGGAGCTGAATATGGCTCGTTCATCCCATGACTGCGAATCGAGTTGGTATATACTAATGTTGGATATTCCGCCGAGTTTGAGTAGCCAATCAGAGCGCGCGAAAAGCACTATTCACTTGTGTGGTATATACTAAAACAATATGTTTCAGGAATTTATATATACTATACTGCATATATAGCATAGAGATAGCAATGTTTGCATTAAAAACGTGAAACTGACAAAAAAGTGTCAGTGACAGACAAAACAAACAAGACAAAACGTGTTTAATAGCGTTTATTATATAAACTTGCAAATAACGCACGTAGTATGCACAAAAACGCAATAAATACGAGACCGTATTAAAATAAAATAAATAAATATAGGCTATGTATTTCAGCATAGCTGGCGGAGGCCTGCTTTCAACTCCACACACACTCCCCACTACATTCATATATTACATATATTAATTTTTTACACTGACGCATAGTTAGTACTCTCAAACTCACATGTTCATTTTTTGGGGTGAGTGAAATAAAATGGCTTCCCGGTTGCTGGTAGTAGCTCTATAATAAACAACGGATGTGTGTTTTTACTCGTCATTCGCATTTTGGCTCGCCTAAAGGCAACCTCTGTATATATTACTCTATTGTCGATTTCACTGGATAAGTGCATTAATTCTAACACATAAACAGAGTGTTTAGTAAGTATTTATTTCTGCCGAGGAAGCAAAATAAAGCAATTGACATTCTGTCTAAAAGTTCTATTTGATTTAGTGTGTTTTGAAACGGTTGTATGCGTCAAATGCTACCAGTCAACGGTGTCAACAAATATCAAATATTAATCTTTATTTAAATATTTGTCTTAATATTTCTTACTTTTGTGGATACAGTAACAACGCCAGAAAGGCTGATTATACGGTAATGGTTGATCAGTATATTTAACAATTATTCACCGAAGTGGATGAATGGTGGTGGATATTTACCGAGCCGCTTCACCAACACTGAACCGATCAAATTAAAAATGCGTTGTGGTTATGAATTAAAATATGAACATTAGCGAGAGAGCAGGTACTTCACCACATCTTTCAAGTCAACGCCAAAGTCAATCAAGAAACCAAGCGGACTTTTCTTGATGTTTAGAAGCTGGTTAGTTAAGACGACGTGTACTCGCCTCGTTAATGAGTCAGCACACCTCACTGAAGTATTCACGGCTGAACACGATATAAAAGGAGGAATCTGGGAATTACGAGAACTACGAAGCCGGGAATTACGTGGAATATTGGAGTTCTAAGGCTACAAGAGCACAGTCAATGGGAGAGATTTGCAAAGTGAAGCGGAGATACTCAAAACAACGGGACTAGATGCCAAAAACGAATCCGCAAAAGAAGCAAGTTCCCATTCAACGGCGAACTGTTAGGAGTGTTTGAGTCACGCAGTGAAAGGCGCAAAGAAACTGTTTTCAACTTTTTTCTACCAGAGCTTTCTTTACGAGAAAGGCTGACAGAAAGCCATTGACTTAAGACTTAAATTAATAAGGCTTAAAACAGGTCGGAGTAAAACTCGACGTACCCTAAGTGTCAAATGAGATTATAGTACTTTAGCCGACGTCCGACATGGAATTTCGCAAAAGTGTCACGACGTCTGGAAGTAAAATAGAACTGAAGGATCTGAAGGATGTAACCTCAAGACTAGAGGAGATAAAGCTAATGTTGACAGAAATGGAGATAGAAGTGCAATATCTGAAACACGGTTATTGTGGCATGAAGGAACGGGTACGTGTTCTTGAAATGGCATCGAAAAATCATGGCATAGGCAAAACTCGAAACAAAGCATGACAGTGTTATAGTTTCCACGAAAACAATACATGTTAGAGCACTTTTTTAGAGAGGTTTGTTGCTACATCTTGCTATTTCATTTAAAAAAATTATCGCTCTTTCAGAACAGAAATTATACTCAGTGGTCATTTCTGGTAAAGTGAAAATATGTTTTTTGACGGCGTTACATCCATATACATATGATGTGCACATTAAAATATCGTTTGACAAAAAAACTATTCATTTAGTACTTACATATATACTAGCAGTTTAATCACAAGGCTAAGAAAACCACGAATAATTTAATATTTCACGGTTTAAATGCAACGAATTAACATACAAACATGTACGCAGAAATTAGTTTTAAGTACTGTTTAAAACACGAACAACAGTGGCTCGGTAAACAAGTTCGATAACTTCATTAAAAAAAATATCTGTGTATCTCGGTAGTCTCTGGCTGCTGATATTAGTAAATTTAGTGCAAAATTTATTATCTAGGTACCTTATGTTCCGTGTACTTTTTGCTATCTTTGGGTCTTTATCAGTGAATTCTTAATTAGGATGAAACTTTAAATAAAATTTCATGTTCATTAGTATTCTTTATATAAAACGTTCATCCTAATTAGCAATTCAATGAGAAAGCTGAAACATCAATAGAAATTCCATTGTCTCAATCATTAACCCCGTTTCCCCCTGGGACAGAATTAAAATCCCTCCGCGGGCCTTTTAGAATGATGAGATTTTATCAGGTATAAAGGAGCATGCACGTGACTGATTTGCTTCATCTGATTGGACAAAATGCTCATTAATTATTCAAACATATCCATCTGATAATTACAGAATAAAGCGAGCGTTTGAAACAATAGTTTGTTCTATCTATACTATTTTAACATTGAGACTTTTTATATCAGTTATGCAGTTTTTCCAGAAATTTCAGTAGCCTAACCTCTCGGTTAGGAATTTTATTTATTTATTTCATTCTGCATCTTCCACTAACAATTAAACAATTTATTAGTCCTGATCCAATTAAATTACAGATATTTGGCAAAGCTATGGGGCGAGATTTCGCAAGAGTGGGAAAGAATACAGCAGGACAGTAGCTGTGTCATAACCGTTTTAATTACCGTAACTCTGTTATTTGATTAGATTAGAAGGTCAAAAACAATATGGGAAGCAAGAGAGCATAAGTAAGACAGGGGATCTCCGGTTACCGAAACTATATAGTATTCGACATTATCATCGCACACCGCGTGCGCGGGCTACCAATTCTTTTACTTATGCTCTCTTGGCCTGGGGGAAGCCATTTCAATGTCACATCTTTATGGTAACCGTGCCGTAAGTCACTGCCGTACCTAGAGCAGATTTCGTATAAGTGGGACAAACTGCGGCATGTCCGTTACCGTGCTGTACCGTACTTCTGTAATTTGATTGGATCAGCAGGACATAAACAATGGGAAACCATTTCAATGTCACGGCATGCCGCACGGTAACCGTGCTGTAGTCAGTGCTGTGGTTTGTCCAACGATCCTCTCCCCAGGGGAGGCTTTGGAGAAACAACACCCCAACGGCTGAAACCGAGCCTATGCTGTAAACCAGCCCCGGCTGATATGAAACCCGCTCTAGTATGGATACAGTACAGCTACTGTATTTTCCCCCACTCCCGGTTAGCTCCCGGTTAGCTCAGTGGTTAAGCTCCCGTCTGTTGAGCGGGAGGTCGCGGGTTCAAGGCCGGCCGGACCAACACTCAGGGTCTTAAAATAACTGAGTAGAAGGTGCTGCCTTTGTGAAACAACTGCAAATGGTAAGACCTTCTCGGATAAGGACGTAAAATCGTAGGATTAGTGTCCCCAATTAGTTGCAAAGCTAAATACATTTGACACTTAAATAAAGTTACTTACTTACTTACTTTACTAATACGAAATCTGATGCTTGAATGAAAGGGCCTATACCTGCAGTTACATAGAACATATCCTATTCAGGCCACGAAGAGCTCCAGCACATCCGCAATAAGGTCCGCTACTCTTGCTACATAGACCCCGCCCTCATATGACGTCACGGCCAGTCGACTGAAGCCATCAGATGAACCGTGAGAAAAGGCACAACTTAGCAACTGTGCCTTGGGGTCCAGGCTGGAGTCCAGGTTTTTGAACGCCTTCAGCTCATAGCCTGATTTAGGATCCCAAAATCTAGAATTGATTTCATAATGGTTAGCGTTAGATATAGACTTCTTTGTTAAGAATGAAAAGGCCGAAGACTACAGCAAAGCTGATATACAACGTAAAATTCTAACACAGAGCACTACGGTTAGCTAGGCCTGACACGAAAAGCGCTCGGACTAGATTGCAGCCAGACAGCTGTTTCGTTCTTATTAGAACTCGTCAGTATGGCATAGCAAACAGTACGCGGGCTTCGGTGCCAATGCACTACCGACCCGGACTGCGCTAAAGAAGCATCTAGTTACGAGCTCACAGAAAGGCTTGGTTATCGGGTCACACGTCATTACGTGTGGCGAAAAGCCAAAAACCAAGCAAATCTGAACTAAACGTGTCAGTGCTTTGCGAAATATATAGTTATGCTGGCCAGACCAGCTTTGAAAATGATGACAATAGCAGGGATAATCGGATCTATATAAGACCTACGGTACAAAAATCCATAATAGAAAATATATAAGCAAATACCGTGAACAAAACTTCTTTGTTGTCTAATTTTACACTCTATAGACTATACCGATCACGTTATATTTTTTCATACACTTTGCCTGAAGTCAGTGAATAGTATGTTACACTCAACAGTGGAAATCCGCATATTCTATTTGACCAATGCAGTTTATATAGTAGTTGAATGCATTTTTTTTGCCACGTTTGCGTAGTTTTTACGCTATTTCTCTTTGGGATTGTATGTTATGTTTAATTCGATTCATTTAATTTGCAGTTGAGAGTTCGCTTAGTTTATTAGAATTTTCCTGGAATTTTTCATGGCTTTCATAAGGAAAAATTGGTGGAGGGCGATTTCATTTGTTTTGAGTAAATAGGAAAAAAGAAGGTTTTATGATGAATTAAAATTGAGGGTTTTGGTTAATAATTAATAGATGGACACCAAATTTGTCTGCTATCAACCCGATGTGCTCTCGAGTGGATAGTCAAGTAATTAGGTGTGTACTAATTTCATTTTTCCTCTTTTTATTTCATCCTCCATTCTCAATCCTTTTGATACAAATTCAACACTGTAACCCCCCCCCCCCCCCCCCCAAGTTCAGTATGAATATTTTTAATCACTATGTAGCGCTTGCCCTACGTTACCATTTCGAAAAAAAATTCCCATGTAAACGATGAATTCTCACTCACCTTGGGCTAGGATTCACAGGTAAACATCGCCGGGTTCTCACTCACCGTACCGTAACTCTGTAATTTGATTGGATCAGCAGGACAAAAACAATAGAGAAACCATTTCAGTGTCACGGCATGCCGTACAGTATTACGTTCGTCCCACTCATGATAAGAAATCTGCTTTTAATGCCGTTTGTAGTTGAGTGAGAACTCATCGTTTACATGGGACGTCGTAGTTCTCGAATGGTTGAGTAAGTTTTATTGATTCGGAGTTGTGTTAGCTATAGTGCATTTAATCAGTTTAACTGCTTGGATTTTTATCTCGTTACTCCGTTACTCGTTAGGCCATCTCAATAAAATGTTTCGTTTACCACTGCCCTCTGGCTCGTGATGGCGGGTCGGGGTCGGTCGGTCGGTAAAAAAAATTCCTTAGGGGATCTGGACCAAGTCTGCTTGAAGACGTAAAAACAATCATGTATTCCTCGACTACTTTTTTCTCTACTAGTTGTGATTGACAACTTGCACGAGTAAGACAAGAAACTAATACGTAAGAAGTGTAGTTAAACAATATTCTTAAATATTTTTTATTTACTTTTTCCCAAAAATTGGGTAGGTCTTAAACCTTGTTGCTTTTCCAAAAAAAAGAAATGGGTCGGTCGGGCGATTGTAAACGAAACATTTTATTGGGATGGCCTTTAAACCCTTACCCTTACAATAGCTGTCTTACCTTAGTGTTCTGTCACTTGAGCAAGACGCTAACAAGAGGCATTCTTGAATAACGGTGAATGCACATTTCCAGATGATGTTCGAGTGACCACGCATTAGGCAGAGTTGATCCCCTTTGATTGTGTCCCATACTCGGATTGTCAGGTCAGCTGAGGACGACACCAAAACGCCATCATCCAGAGGAGAAAACACACAGGACGTTACCCGATTCTCGTGCCCAGTCAAGACCAGACACTCTACAGGTTTCTGGTAAAAATATTCCTTCCACAATCGAACAGTTTTGTCGCGAGAACAAGATGCAAGGATTGAGCCATCGAACGGTGAAAAACAAATGTCTTCTACGACATTTAAATGGCCTTTGAGTATTCGCAGAATTGTATCTTGAACGAAATCCCAAATAATGATTGTTCTATCAGATGAACAGGAAGCTATGGTTGTGTCACTTCCTGGGTAAAACTTGCATGTCCACACAGTGTTCTTGTGCTTTTGCATCGAGGCAATCTCGGTTTTGTCCTCTAACCGCCAAACTCGCACACTTTTGTCACTTGAACAAGAGCACAAAACCGAGCTATCTGGATTGAATTCGCAGCTCCAGACAGTGCTCTCATGTCCTTGGAGTGTGTACAGATGCTTCGCTTCCACCACATCCCATACGATCACAGTTTCATCCCCGGAGCAAGTCGCGAGGAAATTGCCATCGGACGAAAAACAGCAGCTCTCCACGAATATTTCGTGCGCTGAAAGGCGCGTAAAAACGTCTTCTCGCCTTTTTAGATGTGGCCAAGGTAATCCTGTAAAAGTTTCCAAGATGCGCTTTTGGTTTTCTGTTTCCATTGAAAATAATGTAAACTATGATTTTCAGGGAGAAACGAGCTGTATCCAAGAAGCGGACCTTAGCAACGAAAAGTGATACTTTATGACGTCATGCTTGTTCAGCCAATCAGCTTTCATATAGAAAAAAAATCTAAATATCACGGAGAACCAATCAAATTGGTACTGCGATGAAGAAATCCGCTGCCCAGTAGGACGAGCACACAAACAAATCAAAATGGCTTCCTTTATACATTATCTTTTCTGTATTTTATTGTTATCTCAGAGTTAATCTTCATGCAGCCTGGTTGTTTCCAGTGCTTTGATAGCTTGTGGATGGGTCTACGGAAGTCTAAACTGCGGAGAAACAGGGAGTATGAAGACGACGAAGGACCGGTCGGTGTAGCTGGGGCTCATCAAGTCACCGAGTATGACTCGGTTCACCGCGATGCGGTGACTTGTATAGCAGCTTACTCATCAGGCTTCTGTGTGTCAGGAAGTGCAGATAGGGTAAATAATATATGTAGAATTTAATGAAATGTTCCTCAGCCGTTTGGTGTTATCTGCGGCTCGCCAAAGCCACCACTGTGACAGCTAAATTTATTGTAAGGTAACACAACCTATTATCGGACTGTTTAATTACTTTGATCGCAAAAAAAACATCTCTTGATGGAACAAACTTCCACATGAAATTGTCACACTATGGTCTTAGCTTCAAAAAAGCTGCCTATGGATTGACTAGCTGACAATAACATCAGTTTATTTATTCATTAATTCATGTAGTTTAATAAAATACATGTACTCTTAATCTTATTGAGTGTACTATAGGCACTATACTGGCTAATCACTAATCTAGTAACTGTACATAATTATACTGTGTAGGTTGATGTTGTATGGTTTATTTGTTGACAGACTGTTGCCCTGTTTAATCTGAAGTCTGGTACACTTTGTCAGAAATGGGTTGGACATGAGAGGGAAGTTACTAAGGTACATGTACATTGTAAGAACTCAGGATTCTTGCATCTCATTAGTACTACTACTTTAAAATAGTACTACTTTAAAACCGCCTCCCGGTTAGCTCAGTGGTTAAGCTCTGGTCTGTCGAGCGGCAGGTTGTGGGTTCAAACCGGCCGGCCAGACCAACACTCAGGGTCTTAAAATAACTGAGTAGAAGGTGCTGTCTTTGTGAAACAACTGCAAATGGTTAGACCTTCATGTCTTCTCGGATAAGGTTATAAAATCGTAGGTCCCACGTTTGGTGGAGACAAGCCTCATTGTTTGTTTCCTGTGGCGTTATGCCCAAATGTTGTAAATAAAATAAAATTGTCGTTATTATGATCATTACTATTGTCATTCTCATCACCATCATTATTGTAATTATTCTGATCATAATTATTGATCTCCATCAACATCATTGTATGATCATCATTTTAGTTATTGTCATCATTATACATGTATATTCGCATTATTATTGTCATTGTCATTAATATATATTTAGGTAAGCTCCCAATTATCTGAACTGTGGTAAATAACAACCTGAGAAAAAAACCTGATCAATTAATATAGAGAGAAAACAAAGATAAAAACACAAATTAAAGTAACTGGTAGAATCAAGGCGAATCAGTGCAAAAGGTTTAGAAGAAAAACAATGGAAAATGAATCAAAGAAAAAAAAAATTCACTAGCTACTGGTCAAGGTTTTGATCCTGGCTGCCTAGTTCCAACAGTGCGTGTCAGGTGCAGCACTTCTTCAGGCATGCTGCTCACAATGTGTT
This sequence comes from Actinernus sp. WN-2022, assembly GCA_030867875.1. NCBI lineage: Eukaryota > Metazoa > Cnidaria > Anthozoa > Actiniaria > Actinernidae > Actinernus > Actinernus sp. WN-2022. The sequence continues at coordinate 58,867,690 of JAOWCC010000936.1, forward strand.
GAGGAATGATGGAAACCAGAAGTCTGCCAATTGTTCCTCTCATCCTTTATCTATGGGGTCAGCTCCCCTATCATCATCATCAATAACAACAACATTGTTGTCATCATCATTACCATTATTATTATAATTATCAAGCATTATCATTATTATTTTTACTGATAGGTAGTTCCTGCAGGTGAAGAGCTTATATACAGTTCATCCAGAGACAAAACGATTAAAGTCTGGAAGATTGGTGACTTTGCAAATAATCCAATTGCCACATATGAAGGACATAGACTAGTTGTCACTGGAATAGACCTGAATGAAGGTTTGCCAATTATTTTATCATACATGTAGGCCTTTGTAGGTTTTATCATATTTATTATACAATGCATGTACGTACCGTATATCCAAAGCAAAGCCAAAGCAAAGAATGCATGCAACATGCACAAGAATTAATGTAAGAAGTACATGAAACCTAGTTGATAAAATGCTTGGCAAAATAAGTATGACTGTCTCATAAAAATACACCGCCATAAATAAACCTCTATTTATTTACTGCATTTAATTAATTTAATTTTTGCAATAATTCAGGGAGAAATTGTTTTGACTCTATAAGCTTAGGGTCAAAGATGCCAAAAAATATGCAGTAAGTGCAATACACAGGACACACCATATTTGGTTTTCTCCTTGGCTTGTACTTTATCTGGTTAGTCTACCATAGACTAGTCCTCAAGATTACTGTGGCTTCTAAACTGGGATAGCAGTATTTTCATTTCATTTCTTTATTTGCCACATATAAATACCATGATTACATGAATATACGGGGTTGCAAGTGGCGGGGGAGCCCAAATAGAAACCATTAGGCTTATAAATGTGATTTTGGGCTAACTCTTTGACAACTGATTGTATTAAAAACATTGCAGGAGCAATGAGTACACCCATACATGTACATGTATCGGGTATGGTTTCCAGCTGTTTTAATCTGATATTATTCTCACTGGTCGTCCCACTCACAATGGCCATTAGGGTATATGGGTATAAGATAAGCCTCACGACGCATTGGAACGAGAACTCCAGGATAGAAGGGAAGGGTGAGGATCGAGGGGAAGACCAGTACCCACTCATTCTCCTCTTTCCCATCCATTTACTTGGTGGAAGGACTGCATCTTCTGAACAAGTTCTGCTAACTGCATGGATTACGAGATACATGTATGTCAGTCATGAGATGTGCTAATGTAATAGGTCCTTTGCAGGACATGGTCACGTGAACTTTTTAGCTTGTCAATCAAAAATAATTTGGTGCTAGATCAACATGGATGGATGCCAGAAATGGAAAGAGGACCCAAAATTAGAAAAATGAGCTCATACATGTATCTTTAAAACGACATGTAGGAATGGCAAATTTTTGAAAACACAAAATTTAACAGGGTTTATGAGGCTGGCTAGCATGGCTAATGCTAATTTTGCTCACTCTTTCCATTTCTGGCATCCATATTATTCTAGCACCAAATAATGTTTGATTGGCAAGCTAAAAAGGTCATGTGACCAGGTCCTATTACCAACTGCTTCTGTTTCTTAATATCTGTTTCAATCTGTAGATGGAAATTTATTGTTTTCTGGGTCAAGGGATAACACTGTACGACTATGGGATGTTAACACAGGAACATGTACACAAAAGAATGAAGTTACTAGAAATTTGGTAAGACATGGAACACTAGTATTATGTATTTCATATTAATTACATGACCTTTTAATTTGTGTTGAATTGCTTAAATATTTCCTTTTAGGTATCTTGTGTAAAGTGGATACCCCAGACACAATATGTTGCACAAACAGGAGAAGATAAAACACTCAGGTATTTGTAGATCAAAGTCCCCTTTTTAGAATCTTGAACCAAAAAAAAAACAGTTTGAAAATGTTGAACTGGTTTAAAGAAAATAAACCAGTTTGAAAATTTTGAACTGGTTTAAAAAAATTAAACAGTTTGAAAATGTTGAACTGCATAAAGAATCAAAATAAACCAGTTTGGAAATTTTGAACTACCGTATTTACCCGTGTATAAGCCGCACCCGTAGATAAGCCGCACCCCAAGTTTTGAAGCTTGAATTTAGGAAAAAAACTTTTTTTGAAAAATACAAAATATCGTTAGAAAATCTTTTGTCCGAGTTCATAAACACTTGTACTTGATGCCAAACTTCTTCAAAAAAAGAATAATCTTTTCTTGGAGTTCATAAACACTCGTACTTGAAGCAAAACTTCATCAGATTGTCATAAATAAATATATAATCACAACTTTAATTCGATCGAATATGGTTCAACTTGCCTTGTCATTTCTTGTGTATATTTTAACCTGCAGTCTTTAAATCACTCCAGAATTCTTCCGCATTTATTCCCCAATTAACTAACAACAATTCCAAGGAACCGCTTTCCTTTAATCGCTAGAGCAAGAAAGGTTTTCTGGCAAAACAATACTTGCACGAGTAGGTCAGGTCCGCCATCTTGGATTTTTATTAACTAGTGCCAATCTCCCACGTGTAAAATTGTGAAGAATGCCTGGTTGTTTAGATGCATGCTTTGACAACCGCTGCGAATCAGCCTGTTTTGGAAGGTAAATAAGCGAATTTTTGATACCTTTTCTAGGTGTTCCCGTAGATAAGCCGCACCCCCGATTTTTAACGAAAATTTTGGGTGAAAAGGTGCGGCTTATACACGGGTAAATACGGTAGTTTAAAAAAATGAACCAGTTGGAAAATGTTGAACTGGTTTAAAAAATAAACTAGTTTGAAAATGTTGAACTGGTTTCAAACATTTTAAGCCAAAAACTTTTATGAATCACAACATATACATGTACACACCTTCAAAGCATTTGATATGATCATAATTTCATTGTAAATTACCTGTATTAAACAGACACCATTAAAATATTTTGCATACTTACTTCAACAGGTGAACTAGTTGAAGAAACAAAAACACAAATTGAGAAATATAATTTCATATATAAGATTATGCATGTAAAACTATATGCATGTTCATTCATACAATGTATTCTTGAAATTTATAGTCTTAGCAGTTACAGAGCCCATTTGTTTTGTTATAATAATAATTATAATTACCTTTAGTAGTAGTAGTATTTTTGCCTGACATTATGAAGTGGATAGTACAGTCCCCATACTAAGCAGACATGGCTCAATCACAGTCATTAACGATTAACTATAGTAAGGTTACCGTGCGGGTTCATAGAGTAGGTGTCTCTCGTAAAAAATATCTTGCGTACGTTGTTTTAGGGAAAACTACTTATATACCATTTTAAAGCTTATAAACTGTAGAATGAGCCTGCATGATGTTTAAAATTATGAAAAAAAAATTGGTAAGAATGGTGGACCTAGAAATGCAAAACGGGCAGTGTTTATAAAGCCGAATTACCAGGCCATGCGTTAGCATGCATGGCCGATTTAACTGCATAATGTCAATCAACACATACATGTAGCAGCATTCAAAACGGTGTGCAGGATTTTTTTACATTTTGCTTTGTTCAATTGCAAAATTAAATCAAAGTTGGAACTTCAGAAAATACCCTTGTCATTTGACACCAGACAGCATACCGGTAACTAAAGAACCTTTTCGAATTTCAAAAAAGCTGCACCCCCTTTTTTTTTCAATGTGTGATGAGTCTCTCTCCCAAATTTCAATGAATTCTGTTGAAACCCTGAGCTCCATAATTTGTTCAAAGATTGAGAATACGCATAATTTGGATAATTTGGATAATTTGCGGGAAACTGTAATAGGGTTAATTTGCATATCAATACACAACGCTTGCCATACACAACCTTGCTACACGCTCTGTAGTCTGTAGTGTAACATGTAACTTCAAAAGGTACATTAATTGTTTAGCATAATGCTTGAATCTTATTTTCAGAATATGGGACACAAGAACACTGACACCTGCCATCACTTTCCCTCGTAAACAGTACATACAGGTAAATGTACATGTATGTAATTTAAAGTGTTTTTCCCCCCGTAATTTTCACTTTCATTAATTAGTAACTACTAGGTAATCAATATGCAATTTTTCACTCAATTTGGAATTAATTCACACAAGTGTGTTTTTCAAATACATGTAGCATCAATGTTTTTTGAAAAATACAGATGCTATTTGAAAAATACAAGTTTGAATTAATTCCACATGTAACGAAAAACTATATGACAGGGCTTTCATTAGAAGGCAGGGTTCTAGATTAAGATAACAGGTATAGTTCTAAATAGTAGGTGGTCCAAGTTTTAAAGAGGCAGTCTCAACAGAGGCCACCTCTTTTATTGTGTACATCTGCAATGTCGTTACCCTCCCCCCCCCCAATAATTATTGTTCTGTTGGACTGCTCATTATGCTGTCACTGTTCAGTGGGACTGCCAGCTATTCAAAACGCTTGAATGACCATTTTCCACAAAAGAGAAAATGACATAGTAGTCACAAGAAGGATCACAGTTGAAAGTGGCTATTTAATTATGTGCTGGCATGACCAGCCAATAACAGCTTGATTGAGACAGAAAAATAATGATAAACCAATTGTTTATAATACCGTAATTGTTCTCCTCCTCAGACGTGTTGTGATTGTTCTCAAGATGGGCAATATGTCCTTACCTGTAACAATGGCTTCAACAGAAATGGATGTGAAGCGACAGTAAGTTTTCTTGCATCCTATAGATGCATCTTGCTTTGCATGCAATGTACAGTGTACATGCATGTCATCTAAAATTCAAAATCTAAACTTAAAAGTCCTACAAAACATTAAAAAATATATATTTCCTAGACATCGATAATAAAAATCTACACAGCAAATTTCATGTCAATTCCAGGGTAAACACGTTTTGAATTTTCTCACAGAATGGTCCAGCATGTTTTTAAAATGGCATAAAAATCCAAGTACTTATGCCATTCTCTTTTTCTAGTTGATAAATCCTTATAAGTTGTATCCAAAGAGTTTTAAAGTGAAACACAATGATCTTGGTGGGAAATTAAGCTTCATTTGTATTACTGTTTTAATATTGGCCACCATAATTATTGGTATCCCAAAGAGTGACACCAAGATGGCAGCTGCATACAAAGTCATAGAAAATTGTCATATGTACATGTACATGTACATTTATTGACCCACTGCTCCATTAGGAAGTATTCTAATGTTCCAAAATTCAGGTATAAATGTATTTTTGGTAGTTCAATCTGCAAGGACCATTGTTTCATGTGTTATTTAATTTCACGCATCAATGCACACCAATTTTGTGATCAAGTGTTATGACGATGAAAACTACCAATAGAAACCATGGTCTCACCAGCTATGACCTTGCTACCTGCATACATGTATTGGGTTATACTTCATACTTTATTCATCTTTCCTTAAAAAGGATTTTCAAAGACAAAATACAAATACAATACAACTACAGTGTACATGATAATTTGAATTACATCTATTAATTTAACCTATTTTGAGTTTGATGTAATTTGCTCTTCAGCTTTCGCTTGAAACTTAAAACGTCTTTACTTAATTTCAGTTCCTTATCTAGTGAGTTCCATATTTTTACTGTTCTGTAATACTGTTCTGACCACTCGCAGATTTGAATAAGGGGATTTGTAATAATTGCGAGTTTCGAGTTTCACGACCACTAATATTGAAGTGCTTCGTGAATTTAGATATTAAATAATCTGGTGTGGAATCAGTCATGCATTTGAATACCAAAGTGGCACTTCTAAAATACACTAGCTCAGTGAGTGATCTACTGGGAGCCAATTTAGCTCTTTTAGTATACATGTACATGTAGGTGTAATATGGTTATATACTTTTTGGCCCCGCTAACAATACAACAGGCATAGTTTTTACATGATTGTAGCTTACGTATGTTTCTATTAGATGCATTTGCCCATACATTTGAGCAGTAAAACAACTTACTAAATACTAATGTATTAATAACAGTAATTAAAATGTTCTTATTAAACACGTGTTTAACACGGTTTATTTGTGCTAGTCGAGAAAAGCATGAAGAAACGGTCTTAGTAATGTGTTCATCGTAGGTTAAGTTTGTGTCTAAGATCACGGCCAAGTCTTTGGCACTGGATACTGGTAACAGCTCCTTTCCTAGCAATGAAATCTTAAAATATTCTAGTTCAGCTATCTTCTGTCTACTACCAAATACTAAGAGTTTAGTTTTATCTGGATTTAGTAATAAGCGGTTCTGACAGCACCACTTGCTGACGTTAAATAAATCTTCTTCTATATCAGTTATTGTAGATGTCCTCTCTCTCAGATTGAATGATATAAGTAGTTTGGTGTCGTCCACATAACTCTTTGCAATACATTTCTGTGGTACAGAGGTGAGATCATTCGTATATATACTGAATAGGAGTGGTGCCAGTATGCTCCCTTGAGGTATGCCGCTGACCATAGTAAGAGGCTCAGATAGGGCTGAGTTAATTCGGACAACTTGTCGTCTGTCACTCAGGTAGCTACGAAACCAGTCTGTGCATGAAGGTGAAGCCCCTACATCTTGTAGTTTAGAGATCGTCAGTTTGTGGTTGATGCTGTCGTCTCAAAGCCTTACTCATGACATAACAGTCCTACATTGTATAATGGATGTATTTATAATGTACTGAGGTCACTCCATTATGTCTGAGACGTTAAGTGTTATATTGATTGTAGTTATGGGATGTGAGACAGCAGAAGCAACTCTTCCATTACACTGGTCACACTCAAACCACTTCAGCTTGCATTTTCTTACCTTTCTCTGAGAGTTTGTCACCACATGCCCTGTAAGTACACGACTTTTTGTATGTAAAGTATATATATACATGTATAGTCGTCTACATTGTACACACAACAGTTTTCGATTGAGTGTCGAAAGTAATAAGTGATTGCTTTGGTTTTATGTTTGCTTAACTTTCACATTGGTTGTGAATGTCAGCCAATAGAGCAGGTTTCAAGTGAGTGTCGAAAGTTTTTGGTGATTGCTTTGGTTTTGCGTTTACTTGAATAGCTTTTCTATTGGCTGGGGAAATGTTTTGTAATCAGTCAGCGAATCAAATTCCAGAGTAAACCCAATTGTGGTTTTGGTTTTGGTCCGTCACGATTGCACGATTGCGTTTACTTTTCCTCCTGATTGGTTGCTTTGTCATGCCAGTGAAATTAATTGGTATTCACTTTAGTTCACAATTGGTTCGTTGTAATTGCTTTGGTTTTGGTTTTACTACTGTCAATTGAAACCTGCTCTAATGAAGTTATAAACCAAAACCAAACGTTGTTTTGGTCCCTCGCACCATCAATTTTCATTTTAGCAAGAGCTATCCTGATGATTGCATTTACTTTTCCTAATGATTGGTTCAAATACATGTAGAGTGGTTTACAATTGAGTGCTGAAAAGTAATTACTTATCCATGATTGCTTTAGTTTTCCTCCAATCACGAATTACTTCAGTTCATGATTGGCTCATTGCATTTTTACTTGCAGCCATGATTGGTTCAAGTAAAACCAATCACAAATTACTTCAGTTCATGATTGGTTCATTGCATTTTACTTGCTCATGTGATTGGTTCAAGTAAAACCAATCATGAATTACTTCAGTTCGTGATTGGCTCATTGCGTTTTTACTTGCTTCTGTAATGGTGTCTGTAATTACTTTGGTTTTGGCTTTACCATGCTCAGTCAAAACCCGCTCCATACATACATGTACATGGAATGCAATCACGTGGGTTGTACTCGACGTTTTACTTCATCTATTTTAAAGGCACTAATGTGCGAGATCGGTACTGTTACTAGCAAAACCTGTTTGTAAATGCTATTTTCCATCTCCAATCGATCTTTCTAATACAACGTTTGGAGGTTTGTTTGCCGTCCAGTAAAGCCTTTTCCATGGTATCATAAGCACAATTCATTAGTTATTGAAATTGTGTATCAGCACGTGACTGTTTCCTGCAAAAGAGCTGTTGGCTCGGATTGTCTGTTAGTGTTTACAATAGTAGCACAGCAATGCATGGGTCCCATTTTGGAATTTCACCAAATAAAATTTCATTCCGCTGCAGTTTTTTCTCAGTGTAATCTTGCATATTTTCTGTTCACAGGATCGCTACTGCATCTCATGATTGCAGCTTACGAATCTGGAAAAGAGACACCCAAGGTAATTATTACTCTATGGCTCTATATTTTTCGGTTGCAATCAATCCCAGGAGATTCAAAAGACAAAGACATGGCAGCCATGTTGGAGGACGGAACAAAAGACACTAATGAGGAATATTTTGTTAACGTTCCTCCAACATGGCCGCCGTGACGTCATGTGCAACCCAAGAATTGTTTCCACTTTGTTTATTCGGTTACCTTTGTTTCCTTTCTTAATCGAAAATTATCAACTATTGGTTGCACAATCATATTCAAATTTGTCCAACGCACTTCCCATAATCTATAATTACTCCTAGTTGATTAAAACTACAGAAACTTGAAACTTACAATATCTATGCATCCCCTCACAGCACTTCACTTTCTATTAGAAAATTCTAGTTATATGAAGTACATGTATGTCATCCGTTTTTCAGTTTATTTTTCTTTGTTTATGACGTAATATATTTGTGCGGCACGAGTAGCCTACATACATGTAGTCATTATCCCACCCTGTTAGGTGTGAACCTAATTTCGATTTCTGGGTACGGGTTTTCGTAAACTGAGATATGTCGAATTCTGGGTCATCTGTAGATGATTCAAAATATTCAAACAGGGAGAAAATGCGGGTTCGTTTTCACAATAACTTGGGAATTCGGGTTTTGTAGCATTTTTCTCATAAAATGGGGTCTAGTTCTGAACGTTCCTTGTCAGAGCCGATCAAAATAACTTATCCCTGACTAGGATAAGAGTCCTCAACATTAGATCTGGGCAAAGGACTAGCTCAATTTGGAAGATCGGAAAGTCTCACTCCCGGGGGGAGGGGGGGGGGGGGGGGGGGGGGGTGGGTGTTCGTCGTCTTTTTTAGGGTTTGTCCAAGTGAAATCCATTTTTCAGGGTGATTTTTAGACCATGAGGTACATTTTAGGGTGGGAAATTTTTCACAGTTTTGTATTTTTCGAGGTGTTCCGACGGTCACTCCTACCATTTTTACTTGAAGATCCCCCACCTGGGGTCTCACTGTTTTCCTTATCTGTTTTCCTTATCTGTATCATACATACCAACAGCAGGTAAAAATATTATTTGGTGTAAGATAGACAAAAAAATACTTCTCAATTCAAAAGGACATCTATATCGGAACAGTATATTTTAGCCCAACTAATTATGAACAAGCCAACGATGAAGATTTTATGAACGAGCTAGATAACGAAATTCTCGAGTTCTCACAGAAAGGCGATATCTTATAAGGGAGATTTTAATGCCCGTACGGGAGAAATACAGGAATTTATTTTGAATGACGACGGACAATTTCTAAATTTACCAGACGACTATCAATCAGACATACCATACAAAAGGCAATCCGAGGACAAAAGCACGTCAGACAAACGAGGGAAATTGCTGATCGAACTCTGCACAGCACATAATCTGAGAATATTTAACGGAAGAGTCATGGGAGATCATTTAGGTAAAAAAACATGTTTTACGTATAATGGCAGTAGCGTTGTGGACTACGTAATTGGCCAATCAAATCTACTTGATAATGTTCAATATTTTAAAATACATCTGTTGAAACCACGTATGTCCGATCACTGCCAATTATCATACGCAATCCAAATCAAAAATAAAGCAGATCAAAGCACCGAGGTTAACTTTGAAGTAAGGCAACATATAAATATAATCTGGAAGGAAGAAGCCAAAGTAAAAATACCAGCACTCCTGGAGTGCGAGAATACGAAGGACAAATTTGAGGAAATATTTAAAAATTGCACAGGTGAAACGAATTATACAGAAAAACTAGTAGGAAATTTTACGAATATTCTTCAAGATATCAGTAAGCAAGCAGAGTTATGCTACCAAAACAGCAATACAAAAAAAAATTCTGATGAAAACAAAATGTGGTTCGACCTAGAATGCCAAACCGAAAGGCAAAATCTCGAATCTTTGAGAAAACAGATTTGTCGCGAACCACAGAACCCCGAATTAAAGAGGAGCTTACAAACAAAGAAAAAAAACTTCAGGAAACTATGCAGGAGTAAGAAAAATTATCACTACAGAAATAAACTAGAAAATATAGATTTTACGAAATCCCGGGATACTTGGAAACAACCAAAAAATCTTTTTGACTTACCGAAGAAGTAAAAGCCAAACCAATCAATAGGAATTAAAAAATGTTATGATTACTTTAAAGAGCAAAACGAGAAGAGAGATACGAATGAGCAAGAACCAACAGGTACAACGGAGAATACAGAGGAAGATGAAAATGTTACCGGCCCATTAGACGACGAAATAAGTGAGGAAAAGATAATCAATGCAATCAACGGGCTAAAATATAAAAAAGCTCCGGGAAAAGATAATATACTAAATGAGATACTGAAATATGGAAAAGAACAATTAAAAGCACCGCTGAAAAGTTATTCAATGCGATACTTAACTCAAGTAAATACCCGAAAAGCTGGAGACTGGGACTCATAGTCCCTATACACAAAAAAGGAGACAAATCTAATATGGATAACTATAGAGGAATCACGCTCCTGTCTTCTCTCGGTAAATTGTTTACATCAATTTTAAACGGAAGATTATACAACTACCTTAACGAGAAAGGAATTCTGAAACGCGAACAAGGTGGATTTCGGAAAAGTTTTAGTACGACCGATAATATATTTATCCTAAAAACAATGATCGACAAATATGTAAAAAGTAAACCTAAAAAGAAAAGTAATCTCCTCTTTACGTGTTTTGTTGATTTCAAAAAAGCATTCGATAGCATTCCAAGAGATAAATTACTTGACAAATTAAAGAAAACCGGAGTGAACGGACGCTTCTATGCCATTATTAATTCGATGTTTTCCCATGACTCTTCAGTAGTTAAACTAGACAATAAGGTAACACCCGCCTTTAGATGTTATACAGGTGTCAAGCAAGGGTGCATGTTATCCCCCACCCTGTTTAGTTAATCTCTATTTATACACGACCTTCCTGAAACGTTAAATGACGCAAATAATAATGATATCACAGCCGGTGGCGCACCACTAAGTTGCCTTTTATATGCAGATGACTTAGTTATTATGTCAAAAAGTGCTGTTGGTTTACAAAATTACTTAAACAAACTAGAGAGTTTTTGTAATGAATTTCAAATAGATGTGAACCTCGAGAAAACCAAAGTGCTTAATTTTAACAATAACGGCAAAAGAATGAACAATTACTGCTTTTACTATAAAGATAAGGAATTAGAAAATGCAAGAACTTATAAATATCTTGGCCTGCATTTTAGTACCTACGGTAACTTCAACATAGCCAGAGAAGAGTTAAAAAAGACTGCTCTGAAAGCACTTTATAAACTCAGAAAAGAAATGGGACGTTTTTTTAGAACAAATCTCAAACTTACAATGTCACTTTTTGATACATTAGTGAAACCTATAATCCTCTATGGAAGTGAAATATGGGGTGCAGACTAATCAGAAATATCAAACAGATATAACTTGGAGGTCGTTCACATCAAATTTTGCAAGATGTTACTTGGAGCCGGAAAATACCCAAGCAATAACGCGTGCCATGCAGAGCTAGGTCGATTTCCCCTAAATGTGGATGCAAAACATAGATGCATAAAATTATGGATAAAACTTGTTGATCTAGATAAAGTCCAAAAATTACCTTACTGTATCTATCATGAAACAAAAAAAACGAAAATAACAAAGCGTACTGGAGTAAGAAAGTCAAAGAAATAAACAGAGACTAAGAGATAATGAATTCCAACACTGGCTAAGCGAAGTGTATAATGGCTGATAGGAAAAGACCCCAACAGCGAAATAAATTAAGAACATACCGCTTATTTAAAACAACATATACATATGAGAATTACCTTACAGAAGTTAAAAATCTGAAACACAGAACGGCCCTAACTAGACTAAGAATCAGTAATCACAACCTAGCAATAGAAAAAGGCAGACACGCAAGGCCATACAAAAAACCGGAAGAACGAATCTGTTTAAAATGTCAAAAAGATATCGAAGACGAAATGCACTTCTTGATAAAATGCCCAATTTATAATAAGCTAATAGCAAATTTATTTTAAACATTTAGACTTGCCAAAAAAAACGCCGAGACAATGACAGAGAAACAATTGTTTCTCGCACTGATAAACCCACAAAAAATACTGAAAAAGGCATCAGCTAAATATGTTTACGATTGTTTAAAAAAAAAAGAGGAAACGTCCGATAATATTATTTAATATATAGTTGTCCCTGATAGAATTTGTAAAACTAGTTATAAAGTCAAATGTAAATTATTGTAAAATTATCTTTTTAAATTATGGTAACACTAACGTTATTTGGAACAAACAATCAATGTACAACGTTTGTACACGATCAAATAAAACCCATGTACGTATGTACGTATGTCTGTGTTTTCTGGATGAAAATGAGGCTTTCCTACAGAACACAATCGAACTGCTTCGTTTATGCGGGAAATGGTAATTACTGTAGAAATCTAGTAGCTTGTCAGGAACACAAAGGTCACTCATTGAAATATCGTTTTTTGTCGCTTTTATTCTTGTAGTATATTTCTATGTTACTGTAGTTTATTGTCAATATCCACATTCTTATTTCCTCAGAATGCGTTTTAGTCGAAGAGTTTCCTGGTTCTGGTCCCCTGACAGGACTAGTGGCATGGGATGATGGGAGGTGAGTGGGTCTGGGTGGTATTTCCATACGATGGAAAATACAATAATGTTGGAAATGCTAATTTACAGTATTTTCTCATACTTTCAAAAAATTGGAAAAATCATGGAAAAACTCTGTAAATTGAAATTTCCAACTGATTATTGTATATCTTCATAGTATAGAAAAAACATGAAAATTCGAGTTTCCATGTTTTTTTCATACTATGGAAATTAGTAGACTGAGCGAGGGACCACGCGTCTCTCCTCAATCCCCTTTTCTCTGGCCGCGTGGCTTCTCGTCGCTTTGTAGTATAATAATCCTATAACTTCTAGTACATTACATATACATTATATATATATATTCCTCATAAACTTCATCACAATTCCTTTTCCATAGTGTTTCCAAACTTCGATCTTCTTCTTTTCTATTAATTCACCAAACTACATGTAAACAGTAGCCAACTCGAAAGCTTATGCTACTTTGGCTACTGTGCACACTTATATAAATATAGTAACTTTTCTTTTTTCACTTTTAATTACTGTTATTATGTCCTTATATTTATAAATTCCACCTAAAATGTATTATATATGTATTGTTCAAAAATAAACTTGAACTTGAACTCGCCCGTCGGCCCTGTTTCTCGACTGATTTTCGCGATCTGAAAGGGTTGTTTTACAGTCTGTGAAACGGGAGCGTAGGGAGGTCTTGAAAATTGGGGGTAGGGGGGGGGGGGGGATGACGAATTCTGGGACATTTTCATTGATGACGTCTGTCAATATCTCTTCTGCGACTGGGCAGAGAAGGGGGGGGGGACAACTGCCCCCCCCCCCCCCCCCCCCCCCCATCCCTACGCCACTGCTAGGAAATTGGTTGATTTCCAGTGAATTAAATTATCTAATATACTCAAGAGAAGAAGTGAAGTAACTATCATCTTCGTGTCTTTCAGTTTGTGTGTGTCAAGTTTCAACGTAGGAATCTACAACCTGTCGTTGCAGAGGAAAGAGAGTGGTCTTCATCTGACGAGGATGATTCACTTCTGATTAACGTTTTTTAACTATCAACAGACAGAGGGGATTTCGTATGAGTGGGAATAAACTGCGGTGTTGTCGTTACCATCATACCGTGGTTAGTACCATAACTGTGAAATCTGATTGGACGCGTGAGAGTGCAAACATATTAGGGAAGCCATTTCGATGTTATGGTATTGCCGGATGCTCATGGAATGAGTGATTAAGAAATGCGAGGCCTGTTATTTGTCAAATTTCCTCAAATCTTGCATCAATACCTCACTGAATCTTGCCTAATCCTTATCTCGCCGATTTATAGACATCCAAAATTTACTTTTTCCGTCTAATCTTGCCTAATCCCCCATCTCACTTTATGTTATTCCTCTCCTCTAATGACGAGATTTGGACCAATCACAGGCCTAACGCAACATGGCGTACGGTAACCGTGTACTGTGACTGGACCAGAAGGACAAAAACACTGAGGAAACCACTGATTTCAATGTCCGCCAAGCCATACGGTAACCGTGCCGTAAGTCATTGCCGTAACGTTCCCACTCATACCATCCGTAACTGTTCACATTCACACGAGATCCACCTCGACGTTCGAGGTCCTCAGACAACTTAAACCAAGTGTAAACTGGCGTTTTTTGCTGCGATTTGAGCAGCCATTTCAAGGGAGATTTCAAATCGCCCGTGGAAACTACTGGTGATTTCACGGCGACTTGAAAATTTCGAAATCGCTGCTCAAATCGCAGCAAAAACTCCAGTGTAAACGGGCCTTTAATTACAATGACTTGGATAGTACTTTTCTTAGAGTTCACGCGCGATCCAGTCTTTCCTTGAGAATGTATTATACAAAAGGGAAAGGCGATATAATGTTAACATGTTAGTGAAAGAGCTGCAGTATAGCACTTCTACCCTCTTGGCAATGCGCATCTAGAAGATCCATGGTGGTTCGCCTGGTCATTGATGTCGTAGACGACGGAGGTCAGACTACATACGCTGTATCTTTGAGCATAGGTGATACAAAAGTAAATATTATTGACACTATATTAAATTTCATTGATAGTCAACAACAATTTATTAAATAAGCAGAAGATAAATTACATACAAACTTCCACCCGCAAAAAGGCAATCTAATCAAAGCGGGGGAAGAAAACACTATTTACAGGTACATATAAGGAACTTACATAGGTATAGCACAGAACTGACTGATATAAAAGTATTGAAAAAGAAAGAGAGAAGGTGTAACAATATAATAAGTCGGTAAGGAAAATACAACAGTGATAAGTAATAGATAAAGAATGAGCGTCCCATCTTTATCCGATTTACAAACTCGAGCTGAAAGCGAGATTTTGTAAATCGCATAAAGATCGGACGCGAATTCTTTATCTTGCTTATCAAACGTCTAGATGTAGAGAGTCGTGTTTTCAGTTATTTTGGCGATACGACTTATTATGGCCGAGAAAATCGAAGCCAAAGTTTATGTAAATCAGGACGAAATCTGTATCAGATTTACAGATCACTTATCGGTCGGTGATTTCCTTTGTTTTTGCTTCATGAAATATTAATGAGTTTGATAATGTGAATTATTAGATTTAGTATGAAGAAAAAGGAATAAGGAGATTAATATAATTCACTGGCGGGTCCAGGGGAGGGGTTGCAACCCCCACTATGATTCCTGTAAACCACTGTAATCACTGTAAATACAATCTCTTCATAGAGCGGATTTCAATTGAGTGTTGAAAGTGTTTTGGTTTTGCGTTTACTAAGCTCTCCTATTGGCTGAGAAAGTAAACCAACCAATCAGAATCCAAAGTAAAACCAAACGCAAACTGGTTTTGGTTTTGCTTTGGTTTGTCATTGGCTCACAGGGAAGCCATTTACGAGTTACTTGTGATTACTCGCTCCTATGATTGGCTGGCTGTGGGTAATTTGCGTTTGGTTTTACTACACTCGATTGAAAACCGCTCTATTAACTGTTGAAGTATGCACACCGCCTGGAATGGTCGAAATCAAAGCAAAATGCATCCTCGGATACCCAGGGGCAGTTAGTAAACGACGGGCAAAAAAGGTACCTCTCTTCCTCCTCCCCCTCCGTCCGTTTTTTTGCTGGTCTCGCACTAACTGACCCTGGATATCCGAGGATGATCAAAATGCAAATATGACTTCAATACTGTGTACATCAAGTCTTTAAGGGAAGTATTACATATTCGTTGGATCAAACTTTGATGGGGACTAAAGCAATAGGCCCTAATGATGTCACGCTTTTGTGATCCACCACCAAGCCTCACTTTAGTGTTGAGAGGAAATGTGCCAAAGTTTGGCTTGGTGGTGATGACGTGCATTAGGCCAATAGACATTACATAAATGGCGTCCAATTTAAATATGTATTGTACTGGAGGCTTTAGCCTCGTGTTCATGTTGCCACAAAATCGTTTTTACATGAATGCGAGGCTAGAGATAATTAAACAATCGTTATTAAAATTGAACGCCATTTATGTAATGGGTATATATATTGAACATTGACTCGCGCATACGAACCACAATGACGAAAACTCCTTTCACTATCTCACGGACAGTATCGTGAGATATAGTGGCATTGTAGTGCTAAATGTGACTTTTAAATTTTAGTTTTTATTAGTAGGTATTGTATTTATTCAGGGCGTTGTCTGTGAAAAAAGATCTAACACGTTGTGTCAAAATTATTCCTATTTATATTCCAGCAGCAACTATAATTTAATTTGAACTTTATGAAGTTTCTCTATGGAATTATACTTTTTACGTGTTTTTTTTTATAAAACTCAAACTGTACAATTATGTTGAAAATGTTCATTCCGAATGATGGTTAGGATATTTGCATGATACTACAACTACTACTTTGCGCGGATTCTTTTGTTCCTCTAATTTATACCATTGTCTTTGTATTCTCAAAGGAGTTTAAAAATTGAATAAGAAAGAATCTGAAAATGTTCTAGTAGTTTTAGTAAGTTGACGTCATAATGCAAATGTCCTATCATGTACATAATGTCTACCTTATTTATTTTATAGTTTTTTTTATAATTTAGGTACTTAAACAGTTAGAACTTAAATTTTATTGAAGTATTGAAAATAAAGTCTGTAAAACTGCTTTCGATCAATCTTCTGCCACTTTCGAGGTGGGCTCGGCTTAACCCTAGGGTAAACACTACCCTAGGGTTAAATCGCTCACCCAAGGTTAAATTGCAGCGATAAAATTACCCTTGCTTCGAACATGCGGGCCTTGAGTTCCAAGGGCTTTCCCCCGATTGTTTTTTAGGCCGCAAGGGATTGAACACGCTACCGGTGGGGTTGACCTGTGAAGTTTCTCCGTGGAAAAATTGATAGTTTTCAGAAATATCACCTCATATCCCGCGGCGATATGTAAAGACTCCTGAAGAGAAATGGCAGATTGCGGTTGTCTCACAGCTATCGCATCTAATTTCCGGCTACGTTTTTGAGAACTCCTCGACATAGATAGCAGTGAATTCAAAAAAGAAACTTCGCTGGACCATTCTCAGGCTCGTGACGCTTCCCTTGAGAGGTGCAGGGGCATACTTGCCAACATCGTAGAATTCAAATACAGGACACATTGGTGGATCATCATTTCATCTCATTTCATTTCTTTATTTGCCACAGATATAAATACCATGATTACATGAATATATGGGGTTGCAAGTGGCGAGGGAGCCCAAACAGCCCAAATACCTCTTCGACAACTGATTGTATTAAAAAACATTGCAGGAGCGGCGCGAAAGAACATGTATGGTAAAAAAAACAAGCATAGGACTAGTATAGACTAATTTTTTTAAACAAATAAATATATAAAGTTGAGAGAAAAAGGGATGGATTCAAAGACGGGAGAAAAGATACACTTTCAGTTTCGACTGAAACAAGGAAATGGTCGTGGCATTACGAATGTCGGAGCTCAGCGTGTTAAAGAATTTTGGACCCTGGTAATTAGCAGAAAACTGTCTTGTATAGTGACTGTGTACTTGATTGGTTCGTAAAATTGAATTGTCAAAGCTTCGAGGAAGTAAATTGTTTTATACGAATACATAAACTTTCCTAAATGAAATAAGTAGATATGTTCGAATTTCAGGAGCATGAGCTCCTTGAATATAGCCAGGGTCGGCGTGCGCGTCAAATGCCTCCTTGTTAATGATTCTAATTGCACGTTTTTGAAGCATAATGAACGATACGATTAAGGTTGGATGGATGGATAAGTTGAGCCCCAGACCGTAACACAATATTGAAGATATGGACATACAAGAGAATAGTATAAAGTACGTAAGGATGGCTTGGAAAGGCAAAAACTTGATTTATATATGATTCCAACTGATTTAGAGATTTTACTGGCAACGTGGGAAATATGCTCATCCAAAATTACACCAAGGAATACGACCTCTGACCTGATCGATCCAATGATTATTTATATCTATCGATATTAAAGTCAACTGTTTGCCTTTTTTGCCTTGGTTTAAAAACCATATAATTGGATTCTTTACATTGATTGACAGCTTATTAGCCTTAAACCATACAGATAACTTGTTCATTTCAATGGCAATTGTATTCATCAGACAGGGTAACTCTATGAGAAAAAATAGATTGGTGTCATCAGCAAATAAAACTAGTTCAAAAACATTTGAGGCACTACAAAGATCATTAATGTATATCAAGAAGAGTAGGTACTCCACACTTATTACTATTAAATGAGGAACAAGTGCCATTATATTGACAACATATTGTAACCTATTGGAGAAATAATTCTTCATCCAGTCAAGGGCCAACCGCGGATACCATCTGATAATGCTCAAGTTTGTCAAACAAAATCTCATGGTTCACAGTATCGAATGCCTTAGAAAGGTCAAGAAAAATTCCCACTCTATATATTTTCTGGTCGATTGCTGATGTTATTTTATCAAATAAATGTAATAGAGCCGCTAAAGAGGTTGAATAGTTTTTTCTAAAACCGTATTGGTTTTTAAACAGAATATCATATTTATTAAAATATTTAATTAAGCGGTTATACACAACCCTTTCTAACAATTTAGAAAAGATTGGCAAAACCAAGACTGGTCTATAATTGGAGAAAAGACTATTGACACCTAATAGATTCAATAGATAAATTAACAATATGGGTTAAAGGTTCTGAAATAAAGTCAATTGAGTCTTCACGGACCACATAGGAATCTTATCACAACCTGCGGCAGTCCCTGAACGAAAATAATTTGCTATTTCATTTATTTCCTGTTGTGTATACGTAGCTGACTCTAGGAATAAAGAATTCAACAGGATATGGCTTCAAGAGGAATCAATCGTGCGAGATGCAGCTCATGAACATTTGGCTCAGTTGAGCATGGGATTCTTGTAGGATATATCAGAAAAACTGGCTCAAGCAAATACAGAGACGTGCTGCTCGCTTTGCTACTAGGACTTTAATATTCTAGAGGGGAAGGTTGTGTTACCCGCGTATTGAACCATCTTAACTGGACGACATTATAAAACGTCTACATGACCAAGCCGCAATTAATGTTCCATATTATTTGCAATATACATGTAACAAGACGCCCGCTGGGCGTTTACTCGGGCTGTCACTTTTAGGTACGAGGCCAACTGTTTCTAAAATAAATTCTGCCAAAAATGGACGACTTCGTGAAAATCATTAAAAATTACATTAAAACGTGCAGAGGTTGAGGAGCTAAAAAGAAATCCTGCCAAAAACAATTGTCACCTCTCCACGAGGCAAACTATGCTTGCAGGCTCTGGTTAATTTGGGGTTCCTGTGGTGGGAGAGGGGAGGGGGAAATAGAGAAAGGAGAGCCAAGAGCATTCGCCCCATCATGTCACCACAGGCAGCCCAAGCTCTATTTTTGTGTCATTATTGCGAGATTTTGGAGGGAAAAAAATCTGGCAATGACACAAAAATAGAGCTTGGGCTGCCTGTGGTGACATCATTAGGGCGAATAACACAAGGTCTTGCCGCAGGCTCTCCTTTCTCTATATCCTCCCTCCACAGGAACCCCAAATTAACCAGAGCTTGCAAGAAATCTATACAGTACTCAAATAAATACATAAGTCTTTAAAGTTGTGTTTTTGATTGTCCTGTGTACTCCTGGGGTCATTTTAGCTACTTTAACTAGATTTCCAATTCACTGTCCCAGCTGTTATATGTAACCTTTATTTGAGTACTGTATAGGTTTCTTACATTTTATTAATTTCTGCAAAATCTCGCAATAATGACACAAGAATAGAGCTTGGGTACAATCACAATCATGCTGTGTACACGTGAAGAGCATGTAATGTGATTGTTGGTGCTGTGTACATGTGAACAGCATGCAATATGATTGGTCGGCGGTGCTGTGTACATGTGAACAGCATGCAGTGTGATTGTTTGATGGTGCAAACAGTTGACACAGAAAATGATAATACAAATAATAATAGGTTGTAGGCAGGCTGTATTTGGGCCATATCAGTCAAGTCACAGGCATTTAGGCTTGGTATTTTTTGTGATTAGGTTGATGTGATTGCTGTGGTTTGTATTGGTTTTTGATGAGCCATGATGTCACAAACCATTGTGATCACATTAACACAATCAGAAAAAACCTAGCCAGAATAACCGGGAGTAGGCTGGTGACACACATTAGCAATGTTGTAAATGATAAAGGATTCGGTCTGAGTATGTAAAATATTATTTAATCGAATTTAAAAATACCACTACAACATTAAGATCACATCAAATTTAGTATGCTGACTAAGTTTGAAGCAAACATTTTAAAATTAGCAATCACCTAAGGCTATGTATACGTCTATGTGGTTCTATTTAGACGAGTTCTGCAGTTATATTTTATCATGTCTGTAAACTTTCCTTTCAATAATTATTATTTCATACTAATTTTTCTTTCAGGATGTTAATGATCATAAATTCAGGTGTTGTTGAAGCAAGTGAATGGTTTTCCTAGAGTACAGCTGTCAGTCACTATTTTTGTGTTGCTATTTTATCTGAGTTCTTCCATTCACAGTTTTTTTTCCAGAGTCTATGAGATTCCCTTCCATGTCACTGGAAACAGTTATTTAGCTGTAAATTACCAACTATTCCATTGTGAACTGTATGCAGCTTTCCTGCCATTGAACTGGTAATAATAAAGTTCTGTGCTGAACTGATATGATGATGTGCATTGATGGTCATTTGTTGTTGAAGTCAGCCAATTGATAGTTTTCCTAGAGTATTGCTATCACTCTTTTTTATGCTCCTATTTTAGTTAGGTCCTCACTTTGATCAGATTCAGCGTGTTGTTTCAGGCTGCTTTAAAGTTCCAAGTTTTTTTCATAGTCTAAGGAAATTGTCCTCTATTTCCATTGTCAGTATTATTGAATGTGCCATCTCCAAATAGGTGCATTCATGTCCAGCATCTGATGAAGACTGAAGATGTATATATTATTGATATGTATACATATAATAGTTGAACTGCTACTTTTGATTCCAGTGAATTGGTACAAAGTTCTATGTATATGCTTAACTGGTAATATGATGTACCTTGTAGACATGTGTAATATACAGGCTCAGCTGGTCACGTTTTTGGACTTGGTCAATCAGCTTTGATGAACAGTACAGGAGTTCAGTAGTTTTATTTAGAGCATTTCTGTAGCTATATAGTTGTAAACTCAGGTGTTGTTGAAGTCGGCTAATGGTTTTCCTTGAGTATAGCTGTCACTTTTGTTGCTCCTATTTTAGTTTGGTCATCACTTTGATTAGATTCAGCCAGTTGTTTCAGGTTGCATTAAAGTTCTTTTTTCCCCCAGAGTTATGAAATTGCCCTCTATCTTGTTGGAAACAGTTAATTAGCTGTGAATTACCAACTATGTCCACTGTCAATTGAATGTACCATGTCTAATTTAATAGGTGCTTTCATTTCCAGCATCTTGGTGAAGACTGGAGCATTGATATAGATGTAGTGTATATATATTTTTGGTTGTCCTGTGATGTTTAAAATTCAGAGCAACATTTGCTCAGTGCTTTGGTACAAAGTTATATGGTTAACTGCAGGTAATATGATGTGCCTTGTATGGACATATGTAATCTGCAGGCTGGTCATTCTTTGACTGCACTGAATCAGCTTTTTGGAGAACACCAACAGGAGTGCACTAGGGCAGCGTCACTGGGAAGTGTACAGCAGTGGGATAATTATTATATATTCCTGCAAATATATAAAAAATATGGGTGTGTAAATATATTTATTGTTTTTTTGATAGGCAAAAAAAGCTTGTTTAAACACACAGAAAATATAACCCTCCCTCTCCCTACATTCCCTATTGAAAACCTACCTTTGTTACAAGCTCCTGGAAGCTCCATATGTGGATCCTGAGGCAATATGGCTAATCTGGTAATATTGTGTGCTTTGTTGACACATGTAATCTGCAGGCTGGTTATTTTTCTGGACTGTATCAGCTCTAACTATTGGAGAACACTTTAACAGGAGTTCAGTAGGCCAATGTCACATGGAAGCATGTGTACAACATGTAGGAATAATTATGCCTGTAAAAATAAAAATGTGGGCATGAATATATTATGCTATTTGACAATGAACCAAACCTAGTTAACATACAGAGAGAAATATGACCGCCCTTAATTCCCTCCCCCTAATTCCCTGTTGAAAACTTACCTTTATGAGCTCCTGGAAGCTCCATGTTTGGGCCCTGAGGCCATAATAATTTATTACATGTTTATTAAATCATACATATACTGTATATGTATATCTTTGCCATATTACTTAAATGTTTTTTGATAAACTGATTTGCAAGATTCTCTAATTCCAGTAATAGTGATTTAGTTATTAAAGGAATAATTATTGGTGATATTTGTTCCAACAGGAAAATTAATTAAAAGCAAATGTAGTGTCCAGTCTACTTAATGCTACAATGCATGCACATGTACAGTAAGTGTATAAATTATGATAACATTAATATAATTATGTTAATATATGACATTATGTTAATAAGATTTCATACTTGTAAATTTACTTTAACAGCTTCATGATCAGAATAGTAAACACTTATCACCGAATTTTGAATAGTATTGAATTGTTGTGGTTTGATATATACATGGTCTAACAAACTTCCTGCTGATACAAATGTTGGGCTTTCTACAATTTGTTGATAACCAAGATGTTCCATCACTGTTTTTAAATGGCTGGATTCCTTATCATCAAAGTAGTTGATGTTGAAATCCCCAAGTATCATGTCAACAGAAGTGTGATCAAGGATATAATTAATGGCATCACAAAATTGGTGTATATTAGAGTTGTGTTTTCTATAAAGTAAAAGAAATGTAATTTGTTGCTGGTAAGTTTTAGAAAAAGCAATTAGTTTAAGTCCATTTATTGAAGGAAAGTATTCTTTTTCAGATATCACAATAGTGTTTCTGTAGCATACAGCTAAGCTTGAGTATTTATCTTGATTATCTTGCCTATATAATGAAAGAGGATGCAGATTCTTTTTTATGTCATTGTCTAAATCACATAATTGAAGCTGCGTTTCTGTTAGAAATACGATATCACAATTACAGATGTTAAGGTCAGACTTGATATCAATGCTGTGCTTTCTTAATGATCTTATATTTAAGAGAGCAACTGACACCAGTTTTTTTTCATATTGGATTTCAGACTCTATAACCATTGATGACATGTTTAAATGTTGTAATCTCTGGTATTCTGCGTGCACTCTTGGATCTGACCGTACAAGTTTGCTCTCAATTTTCCCAAGAACATGAATGCCTTCCAGGCAAGTGGCACGACTCAAAGCAACATATATCTGCCCAGAGTTGAATGACCTTTGTTTAAATAACTCAAAACTAATAACAATGTTGTTCAATGTTAATCCTTGAACTTTGTGAACAGTGCAAGCCCATGCCAAGCTGAGTGGAAATTGGATTCTCTGTATTTCTGGAGATGAAGGTTTACCTGTCCTCAGTTTTATTTTAGCAAGTACTGGTGAAATAGGCACAAGTTTGTTCTCTTTAGCAAAAGCATCAGTGCATTTCTCCGATAAGATATTCCCAGCTTTTTCATCATCAAATTTAATGTAGAGAATAGTGGGCTTCTGGGTAATTTGATTAATAGAGATTCTGGTAACAGTGCCCATTTGGCCATTAATAAGTCTGTCAGAAATATCAATATTTGTAGTAAGCATCACCCGTGCAGTTTCTTTGATAAGGATCTCAAAATCAAGACCACCAGTGTCAGAACGACCTCTTGACAATACCCTGTCAATATCTTGTTTAGTAACATTTGGTGGATATTGATCAATAGCTCGAAGTACATACAATGGCAAAGGAATTTGTTGTAGATATTTATTGTTGTGTTCTGTAACTGGTTTATTTTCAGCCCATACATGCAATGCATCTGAAGGGTAACCATTATGATCATCTGTTTGAGTTACTGATCTGGCCTGGATAATCTGTATATCTTCTTCAGTATGCTGAGCAATTCTAAATCTGTTTAAGAGCTCAGTAAATTTACGATCATCCTTTTGTCTCATTATTTGGGTAAGTTCTATCATTTTGAATTCTTGCCATGGGTGACATAAATTATATGTTTCATTTTTGTAACTGGAAAATATAGGCTTTTGGCGAATTGGTGGCAACTGATATAAATCACCAACAGCAATAATACTTATACCAGCAAACAACTGAGAGGTGGAAGCACCAAAAATTTCTTTCAATCTTTGATGGATATGGAGTAACCTAGTGTTTGAAACCATAGAAATTTCATCAATTATAATAAGCTTCAGTTCAGATAATGACATTCTTAGTAATGTTTTCTTCTGATCTGATAATGCAGGTAAATTATCTCCAATTTCTTTTGGGATGGCCAAAGCAGTGTTGATAGTTGTACCATTTATATTAATAGCAGCAACACCTGTGGGTGCCATTAAGAGCACTGTAGGCAACTCAGGATTTAGTGGTCCATATTTAAATGTTTTCACCACAGTGTGATAAATTGATCTTATTAGATGACTTTTGCCAGCACCGGCACCTCCTGTAACAAATAGATTTATAGGCTTCACTTCCTCTGGCTTCAAGGAATTTAAGTTCTTAACTTTATTTCTACACCATGAGAGAACAATATCATATGCAGAACGCTGTTCAGCATTCAAAGATCTAACACACTCATGTAATAAATCATCAGTGATACCTGATGGCTGGGTCTGAGTCAGAAGTGCTGGTACTCTTTGTTGTATTTCTGAACCTGGGGCTAAATGATCAGGTGACTGTTCATTAAATGGGTTATCAGGTGTTACATCATTGTCCATTTGAGACTGTAAATCTTGATTTTCTTGATCATTGATAGAATCATATGTGTGAAGGTTTCTAACTGGGTTGTCTCTCAGCATTTGTAGTGCATCATTTACTTCTTGTGCATTAGGTTCAAATATTGCTCTGTTCTTTTCAACCAAAGCTTGTACTGAAGGTTCATGAAATTTCATCAAATAAGTTTGATCTAATCCAATGAGATCAGTAGACTCGTCTCGCCATGGAAAATATAGCATGAGTAAATGATGAAAAAACCTCTCTGGCTGCTTATTTTTGCTTGGTGTGTGGAATCGTATTACGGCCCTAACTTTTCTACACTTCATAATTTCATTGGTATTTAGCAATTTAATCTTATGAGGAAGTGTTGTTTCATTATTAATATTTGCATGCTGTGATTCAATAACATCATCAGAAAGCACATCTGGCTGATCATCATTGATTTCATCGGGATCAGCTTTGTAATCTTTGTAGTAGTGGGCTGCAAACTCAGCTAAGCATAATTGATCAACAGTGGAGTTTAACTTAGGTCTGTTACAGTATCGTTCAATGATATTTGATTTATAAATATCAGTACTGTCATTATCAAGTGCTTCCAACTCTTCTTGGCTTTTTCGCATGCGTACTCTATTTCCTGGCAAATCGGTACTCACAAAGATTGTTCCTGGAAATGTTTTTCTCAACCAAAGTTCAGGCATGCATCTATAAACACACTCTTGTGCACTAACTTCTCGAGAGGAGAGAAAAGTGGCACCAACTTTTTTCAAGCTCTCTCTAACATTCAAGTTAAGGTCCCTTGCTTCCTTTGCTGCATTTGTAATGGCCTGCGAGCATTCAGTTTCATCTTTGGAGAAGTAGGAACAAACATAAGTTATGCATTTGTAATGATTGTAAACAGGTTGCAAATCTACATTTGCTCTAAACCCTTTTATTCCAGCAACAAAGTAGTTATTTATAAAGCAACTATCAAGTGATCTCTTTAGATGCAAGTCATAATCAGAATCAGCAGAAATAGACAAGGCCCAGTAATATTGTTCTTCAGAAACACCAGAAGAGGCCAGAACTTCTGCAGTAGTCCTTTTTGGATCATAATCCGATGTGCTTGGATTTAAAGTATCATTTATTTTCTTTTTTACAGAAGTGAGAATTTCATTTCTTCTGTTTATTATGTTCACTTTTTCATTATCAGCAATATCATCTGACACTGGTTTTGCAACAATTGTTTGATCTGTAAAGAACTGACCAAAGTTAAACCTACATGGAATATTCTTGTACTTTCTACAAGTTTTAGAATGATTGTGCTTTTGATATGTTTTCACTAGATGATGCAATTCTGGTTCAGTTTCTTCATTTGGTAGGTTTGCTTGTAAATGCTGATCTATGAACTTTATGTAGGCCTCCTCATTATCATCTGTTAGTGCTGGACAGTCAGAAGTCCAAATTAATGAATGCAGATGTGGTGACCCTCTCATTTGAAACTCAATTCGAAAAGCATAATAGATTATTTTGCCAATGGGGTTAGCATTGCTCAGTAAAACATCTTTGAAGAATGTTTCAACTCTATATTGGAAGTGCTTAGCAACAATAACAGGATTAAGATTAAGCAAAGAACACTTATCATTGTAAGAAAGAGCTTCAACTTCATCATCTGTCATATTTATTCCCTTTGTACGAGCAATAATATGAAAAAGTTCAGGCCACCTAAGATCAGCACACGATAATGTCATAAACCATGTAGGAATACCAAGTTGCTGTACCATGGCAACTACTTCGTACATAAATTTCTGCCAGTAAGGTGGAGAGCCTGGAATTTGCCTCAAGAATAAATATGCCTGGTCCTTAGAAATAAGATTCTGAAGGCCATTTTCATTTGTTCTAACCTGAGATGCTGTAAATGACTGTCCGTGAACTTTTTTCAATGCAATATTAATACTGTCTGACACTTTTTTTTGTTCAATAATAAACTGTGCAAAAAAGAGGTACTCTGGATTTGTAGCAAATCTACCACTGTAATGCAATAACCGGGCATTGAAATATTTAACTGGTGTTAGTTTTATCTCTCTCTCTGCTTTATATCCAAATCTGCCCTTTGGGAATAGGGTTGGAAATGCTAATTCTTCACAGTGTTTGTCAGTCATTAATGAGACAGGATGTTTGTTTTCCCCAGGGGCAATATTATATATTTCATTTCCAGCTGATGAAGAGTTGTTGTTTTCTTGCTCAACAAGTATAGGGTAATCTGGAATTACAGACTGTAAACAGGTTTCACTAGTTGCTGCTCTGTGTTCATCAAGTGGATCATCTCTTTCAGGAATATTTTCTTGCTCACAGTTTCTCTCAACAGCTGTCTCACCTTCACAAGCATTAGAAATGTCTAAAACTGGGTTTTCTTGATATGGATCAAGAGTTTCAAGTTGTTTATCAATGTTTTGCATGTCAACAGTTATGTTATTATACAATGAATTATTTAATTGTAGCCAATTCAGAGCATTAAGTATTAGTTGTGGGCGAACTGCTTGAAAATAGACATGTCCTCTAAACTCCAGTTTTCGTTTTAGCTTCAGCATTATGATTCCAGAACTTTCCGATGGGCGTGGCAAAATATCACATACTTGTTTGCAGCTAACTGGCACATTACAAATTGCACCCTTGATCTTCCTTTGTTGGCCTTTTGGCATTATTACTATTTTTTCAAAAACTATTCGTTGAGCTATCAATATCTGTTCCAGTTTTTCTAATACAGCAAGTTCAGAAGGAATCTCATCAACACCAAGATTATTGTATACAGCCTGGCAAGGAACTATACTTTTTTTAATCTTCAAATGACAGGTTTGGCATATGTACTCTTTACTATCAAATGATTTAGTATTAGTAAAAAGGTGTTTTGTGTTATATTTGTTCCTTTTTAACTCTACTACAGATTTCCTGTAGAGTATTCTATTACACACTGAGCAAATATAGTATGGTCCTTCCCTTATAGATTTATTGAACAATGTAATGTAATATTCTAAATCCTGTGATGATTTAGCAGACTTCCTTCTATTATCAGTTGCCTCTCCTCGTTTTGCAAGCAATACCTGTTTTTCCTCTAGATCCATTGATCTGTATTTTTCAGCGTCTTTAGAAAGCAGTTCTTTTTTTTTCTCGAGATCCATTGATCTGTATTTTTCAGTGTTTTTAGAAAGCACTTCTTTCTTTTTCTCGAGATCCATTGATCTGTATTTTTCAGCGTGTTTGGAAAGCACTTCTTTCTTTTTCTCGAGATCCATTGACCTGTATTTTTCAGTGTTTTTAGAAAGCAATTCTTTCTTTTTATCAGGATTTATTGACCGATATGTTTTAGCTTGGTTATCCAAGTGCTGTCTTTTCTTTGCTGGCTCCATTGTAGCATAACTTTCCTTCCGGCGTTTAGCTATTAATTCTTTACGTGATGCAGATTTATGTTTCCTCACTATTACTTGTCTTTCTGTCTTTGACAAATTGCATGTGCACTTGATAAACTGTATTTGAAAAACCGAGTTTTGATCAAGCTGAACATTTTTCACAAGGACTTTATGAATGGCATCAATGAGGTTGTTAATATCATTGACAACATTAAAGATACATGTGCTCTGTTCACTACTGTTAAGTCCAAACACAGCATACTTACATTTAATTTTTGATTGTTGTTGAAAAATACAACTGACCCAGTAACTGGAAATCCCCAGCAAGAAACCTGTATTTTGGTTCTGGTTATCAGAAATTAACCTGTGTAGTATTAGCTTACTGGAAAATGAAGTTGAGGTAATTATTCCTTGAAGTTTTGAATTAAACACAGTTTCAACATTAGCATTGTATATTGTAATGTTGCTTGGTAAATCAGTAATACTGCAATGACTACATGTATCTAAGTTTAATTTGTGATAAAACTTGTTCCCATTCTCTATTACTGCATCTAGTGTATCAGAATTCCAATTGCTAATAATGGTCTTTATGGTAGAGAAGCAAATAGAATAAAAAGATATGGCACAACACTGTTTGCAAGAGCAAATCCCTTCAGTGGTCTGAGTGCTCTCAGAATGTACGTTTTTTTGGTCATATCTATCCTGGTTTCCACCACTGTTTTCACATGTCATTCTAGATATGGGCTGATCTGCAATACTATGTACAGTAGAAACATAATGAACTTCATCTACATGACCAATATGGATTATCCTAGCTTTTGCAAGAGGAACAACTGGCTGTACGATAGTTGTTTCTGTAAAATGCTCAGCAGATTCTGTTATATGAATTGTACATTTTAGAGCATCAGCTACAGCCTGAACAATAATACCATCACACCATGTACCTTGTCTTGACATGTTATTAATATATTGTAACCAGGACTGATCAGTATTACTTTCAATAAATTGTTCTGGGTGAGATATAATGTACTGAATGCCTGCAGAACGTACTCGCGAATGATAAATAGCATCTTGATACATTTGATGTGAAACAGCTTTAAAGAAACAGTCTCCGCCACCACCAACATCTAAAGGTTTTAATCGTAAGCGAGATAGTCGGACTGTTAACCTAAACATATCAGGACTTATTATTGAATCAAAAGGGCCTGGATTAAGTTCAATATCATTAGACAGCATGATGTTGCAGTGATTCTTTTTATGATTCAGATTTTTGAAGAGAACTGCTCGGGTATGTGAACTGATTGGAGATACTGTAGAATGAAATTTACATTTTCCTCTGGTTCGCTTTGGCTTCTTGTTACAGAGTTTTCTACGTGTTTTTACAAACAAATTATTTCTCAATTCTCTGATTTCTCTCTTCTTCCGAACCGTGTTTTCATGCTGACGCGTAGTGAATTTATGTTTACACCTAAATGTGCAATTTCTAAATACGTGTTTTGCTTTTCGAAAGTAAAATATTTTAGTGTATCGATGAAGTTTTGATGACTGTGGAACATTTTTACGAATATGTTTTCGAACTACTCGCCTCACTTTTCTACTTTTTCCTAAAATTCGTCTTATTTGTTTCACAGGAATTCGACTTGGTTCGCGTGAACGACTGCGACTCATTTTATGACAATGAGTGTTTATAGTACAAACGAATATATCGTGGCGAGATCTACAAACCGGCACTTCAGTGAAAATGTCCGTGTGATTATTATTATTATTCATGTCTGGTTCTTCGACATTGCAGTTATCTTCTGCTAGTGTTATGTCGGTTGCATTCTTCCAGAAATTCAGGAATACAATCATGATCACAAGGATAACACTCGATATAATTAGACTTCGTAAAAAAATACACTGACTACAAATAAGATTTACTTGCATATCGCAAAAAATCAACAAACAAAAGCAGATATAAGCACACAATGATTTCAATCTCACCTTCATAGCAGATATTTTAGTTGTTCACGGTTCAGCACTCTGACAAACAAGGTCACGGTTTCAGCTCTTGTCGGTTACTTGAGTTGGTTACTGGAGAGTGGAGACTGGAGTTGGCTTTGGTCAAGAGACAACTTTTCACTCAGTATGAACCTCAGTATATTTGGCAGTATATTTGACAGTATATTTGAGTATATTTGAGTATGTTAAGTGTTATCTGCTATAATATTTGAGACGGCGGAAAAAGCTCGATTCAAAATGATTCGCTCGATGTGAATGGGGCCAATGAATGTGAGAATTTAGGTGAGCCTACCGCCGACCTCGTGTGCGCTGGTAAGTAGAGAGCGACTCAAAAATATCCAAAAAAGAAATACAAACCATACAAACCAGTCCTACAAACCTTTTTCTTCCGTTTCCGAGGATTATCAGCATTGAAATTGAAGATGAATACGATTACTCCTTCTCGCTTCGAAGTCCGCATGCAAAGAAAGAATCGAGATGGCGCAATGTGTCACGTGACCAGTGCAATCTGATTGGTCGACCGCGCCAACCAGCGACACAAAAAATAAAAATAAAAAACACTTGCGAAACTTGACTCGTGCCTCGGCCGAAGGCCTGGGCCCGAGTAACTAGGTATTCCCATCCAATGACTTTTCACCTGGTGGCCATCTTGGATTCAAAGCGAGGCAATCCTTTATTTTCACCAGTTTAGCCTCGTAGTGAGGGATAGTCAAAACGAGGCTATCCTGGCAAAAACAAAATATTTGGGGCATTTTCATGAATGGTTGGGCTCCCTGTGTAATTTCTTTCAGACAGAGCCTGCAGTCCACATGTAGCGGTTTTCCCCAAGCACAACAGTTGATTTTCAAGATGGCGGATTACGAGGGGACGGAGCAGTCACCGGAAGAGTTAGAAGAATTCTTTACAGAGGCAACAGAATATGTTAGAACACTGCGTGGATTAAGTGATCAACATAAGCTTCTATTCTATGGCTTATTTAAACAAGTACTTATTTATTATGGTTCTGTTTTAGACTGTCATGCTTGGCGTTTGTTGAACCGGCTGACGTGATAATTTTTCGTAAAATCATAAGGCAGAGTTATCTAAAACTTTGCGATTTCATTGCAGAATAGTTATATCCACGCATCATGAGGTATAGGTATTACTCAGTCTTAGATCATAGCACATTATGCGAATCTTGTTAAATTTATACAGGCCAAGGAAGGTCCCTGCAAAACATCCCGGCCAGGATTTTGGGACATGGTTGGAAGGGCAAAATGGTAATAATGCCATTGATTTTGAGAAACTACAGAATACCCCGCCTCTCCAGCTCCTCTATTGTTATTCAAATTACTGATGCTCAGAAAAAAGTAGTGGGGTATTCTGTAGTTGGGCTCATGTATAATACATGTATGTACAAGCTTGTTTTTTTGTGGAAAAGCCTTCATTTTTCATATTTCTCTATTAATATGTGTACTATCTTTCAATAATATTGTAACTTCAATAGCCCACTTGTTACACAAATTATTATACGACTTGGCATTTTCGAGTGCAAGTACCGGACGGGAAAATATTTGGCTCGAGGTCATGACGTACAGATCAAGCGTAGCGAGGTCCATACAAAATGACCGAGAGCCAAATATTTTCCCGTCCGGCCCAACCTAACTCAGTCAATAGGTTTTTTATCATATGACCATATTTTTTTGTAGAACAAACTGCAAAACAGCAAGAAAAAAATGTGCAGGGCCGGACAGCTTTTTCTAGCCCACTCACACCATACACATCCAGCCCTCATCACATGACTTTTGTAAATGGTTTTGAAAGGAAAGCGCGCATGGGGCCACATGGGTCATATAATAAGAGAGCGTATTACATGGGTCACAAACAGGTTTACACAGGTTTATTCAACACTTAAATGGTTTTGTAAGTGCATGAGCCAATCAAAATGAGGCTGTTTAACTAATAGCCAATCAGCTTTTAGCATGCAAAAACAGTTTTTTTCAGCACAAGCACCACTATCATTTGGTTTCCTAAAAGGCTGATATAGTTTCTGCTCTCAAGGTAGTTTCTTCAAACAGAGCTGTAAGGTTAAGCAAAAATAAACACTTTTTTGTGTTAGACGACGGCGGTATAATAAACAATTTATTACACAGAAAGTTGTGTAATACGACAGAATTTTTACTCATCAATTTTATTTTTTCTCACCTGCTCTAAAAATAAAACTGACACGTGAAAATACCCAGCTGTATTACACAACTTTCCGTGTAATAACCTCTTTGTACCCAGTGGTAAACAACCAGTAACTGGCTTCTAATGAAACCTCTGAAATAATGTTTACAGGGATTCTTGGCATCACCTTGGTGACATGTCTAATGAAATGGCCATGAAGAGTTACGTCAGGGAATTATTTACTGTTGATGCTGAATGGGATATCAAATATGTTACAGCAGACAAGAGTGTGAGTATAGGTACCACTGAACTCTAGTTGTTTCATAAATTATACTTGTGCAGCAATTTGACAGTTGCACTCAATGTTTTAAAATAAATTTATGTCTCGGTTCTATATGTTGTAGCTCTGAATTTGACTCAGTTGGTGAGATCATGGAACAATAGGCACCAGCGACTTCACAGTGATGTCTTGTGTTTTGATACCTACATGTAGGGTTGCAGAGGTTCGATCTTGACTACTGCCCTCTCTAAGCCAAAATTTAATTGACGAGAAGGCTGGGAGAACCTCTGGGTGCGCAAAGTATGCATCTCACTTCCATGCCAGACTAATCCCTTTTGATTGACATCTGGGAAACCTTTTTCTAGCAAATTGATTAAACTGGTTTTGTCCACATAGGCTTAATTCCCAACAGTTTATGAAAAGCCAGCACTTTCAGACAGCTGAAATATTATAAAATTACACTTTCCTCTCCCAAGGGCCAAAGCACTACACAGAACCTACAGAACAGGTCAGCTGGTTTAAATGGCCTTTAATTCGGCCGTTTTCTGAAGTGTTATAGAGCTCGAGGGAACTCGTGCAAACTCCAGCGACGCGACGGGTTCAACGACATGGAACAGGTAAACAATGGCGCCCTTGGAAACTGCTATGGCGTGATCCAATCGCAGCAATCGTTACAAATGAATTGGATCTAGGCCAATCAGAGGGCCAGGGTCAAATTCTGACTCTGTCATACTTTGCGCACCCAGTGGTTCTCCCAGCCTTCTTGTTGATCCTAAACTTTGGCTAGAACCTCTGGCACCCAGGGTAGAGTTTTGAAGAAAGGGCAGCAAAAGCTCCAGAGATGCATTAGCTGAAAAATAGATGAAAAGCGATTAATTGAATAAAATGGAGACTACTGATCAAGCACAGATTGAACCCCGGTTGGAATAACACTCAGGATCTTAAAATAATTGATTAGAAGGTGCTATACCTTTGTGAAACGATTTCGTTCTCGAGCTGCACATGGTTAGACCTTCATATCTTCTCGGATAAGGACATTAAAATGTAGATTCATTAATGGACGAAGAGCCACCTTGTGCATACAAAAATGTATGTTGTAGTTCAAATTTAATCTCAGTTCAAATTTTTTTTAACTAGGGAATATTTTATGAACTAGGGAATATTTTTTGAACTAAGGAATTTTGGTATACATGTACCAAAAATGAATCCACCCTCCCTCTGTTTTCCTACTTCCTCCCTATCAATTTCTCCCCCTCATCTTATCTCCTTACAGTGCTACATGTACATTGTACCCACATAATCTGACATCTACACTAATACTAATGACCATATTATATATTTCACTGTCCGTACCTGAACCAGCAACCATCAGATCTATTGGTCAGGTCGATGTGAAGCACCATAATCATTTACTATACTGTACATGCACACCGCAGCAAAACGTTACGCGCATGCGTATTTGCTATTTCTTATCGGCGCGCGGCCGCCCCCAGTTTCCCGCGAAAACTGAAATGAAACAACAGGCACATACCCGTGATTTTAAAATTTCTGCGTAAAAGTACTATTTGTGAACTGTTTTGTCAAAAAATAAGAAAACTACTTAAAAGATAAGCCTAAGACTTTAACAGGTTGAAGTTTTCTTAATTTATAATTCACTGTGAGTTTACTAAGTTATAAAATTATTTACTAAAAAAGTTGAAACCCTCGGTAATTTGTATTTGATAGCAGAGCCTTTGTTCTTTTGGCCAGCGGAGCATACCGTTTTGCCGCGGTGTGCTGTACATGTATATGGCAGTGCTACTAGTACCCAGTCCCCAATAATCTAATCCAAATTTGCATAATTTATGTACAGTAAAACCTTGTAATAGCTTGGAATTTTACTAATAAAAGCTATGTACACAGAATTTGATAACACAAACATTGAACCCCATTGAACATAAAATACAGTACTATACAAGTGAACAAATATGTTCTGGCAAGCACTGGCAGAGACTACAGTTAGGTAAGTTCCTAGTTCAAAAAATGTCCCTAGTTCAAAAATAAATAACTGAGTATTTTGAAGTACAACAGATATATGCATAATAAATTTCCACTGATTAATCATATTATTATTATTATTTATTAAACAGGAAATAACCCATCTGAATTCTGGTCCCAAGCAATCTATGGGCCTGGCTGTGAGTACTCTCAGGGGTGGGGAAGTGGATGACATTATCAGGTGAGAGAAAGGCATTTTCCCTTCTTTTTTAGTCAAATTGGTCATCAAAACAGTCACACACATACATGTACATGTACATGTACATTTTCCCTTGAGCTTCACTCAGAAACGTTGCTTCTCAGAACAGATCATATCTGGGAAACAAATTTGACTTCATATTTAAATGGCACAAGTAGGTCGTTTATAATATATAATTTTGTGGGGTAATTTTGATGACTGGTTCAAATATTTTTGAACTGGGGCAGATACATTTGAA
The DNA here is from genome assembly GCA_030867875.1 of Actinernus sp. WN-2022. NCBI lineage: Eukaryota > Metazoa > Cnidaria > Anthozoa > Actiniaria > Actinernidae > Actinernus > Actinernus sp. WN-2022. The sequence continues at coordinate 58,903,084 of JAOWCC010000936.1, forward strand.
CTGGGGCAAATACATGTATGTTTGAACTGGGGCAAATATGTTTGAACTGGGGCAAATATGTTTACCTGTGAGCTTATGTTCACTGACCGGTCAAAGTCTCTCTTTGTTGGGGTAAGCAATTATATTTTGATAAATACAGCCGACAAACTCACATGTTTACCCGTGAACTCTAGACACCAATTAGCCCTATAAACCCATTGTTTACCTGTGAGATTATGTTCACTGACCGATTAGAGTCTTTTTTTTATATTGGGGTATAAAGCTATTGTATTTTGATAAATACCGGTACAGACAAACTCGCATGTTTACCTGTGAACTCTATAGTCACCAATTAGCTCTAAAAACCTGTTGTTTACCTGTGAGATTATGTTCACTGACCGGTTAGGATTTTTTTAAATGTAGGGTAAGGGTTTGGATTAATTCACAGAAACATTTAAGAAGCATCACACCCAACAGTGTTGTTTAGTGATTACTAAGCCCTAATTAGAACCCTAAATTAGTGAGCACCCATTGTTGACGGTTAGGGTTTTTTAAAATGTAGGGTAAGGGTTTGGATTAGTTCATACATGTAAGACCATTAAATCGATTTATAATAGTGTTAGGAATGAGTTTGCCTGGAAAGGGGTGTTAACTGGCTTTAATAAATCTACTTGTTATTGGCCCTAATGTTCCGAATGGAAACAGCAAAGTGCAACATAATTGTTGTTAGTTCTCTATCATTAATCCGTTTATGCGTCTTTTCACATCCTCTGTGGGCGATTCTTTGATGAGAGAACAAGATAATACAATACAGCATTTCTTAGTGTTTTTATATTCCATTTGAAAAGCTGAGTCAGTCATAAACAAGCTTACAAGGGGTTACTTCAAGATCCTCTGCACTCGTGACTTTCCTGAGATACTGTTTCGCTCTTTCGTAAAAGTCTTAACTATAGCTAAGTTCTAGATAACATGTTAGAGGTGATTCGCTTTTCTTTTGCCTTTACTTTAGCTCTGTCAGTGATCTGGGTGATTACTCTGTAAAAATCGATTCATTTGACACAGTTTGTTTCGAAGTACGAGTGGCACCGTAATAAAGTACACCTGATCATCTATAAATTATGTATTTTTCTGGATTTAGCTTTCTTACATATACTTCCTTGAGTTGCTGCAGTTTTCATAAAAGAATGCAGTCAACACAAACTTCATCTGTGTTATACATGTAGTTTCATCCAGGTTTTAATATTGCCCATGTCACATTTTCTAAAGATGTTTCAAAGTCCGATTTTGTTAGCAGTATGCATGCATGCGTGCATAATTAGAGGGACTGGGTTCGACGATTAGTCACTTATAGAATAAACGGTGGTGTTGAAATCAACAAGCGCTTGTGTGTCGCAGTGCGTTAGTCAGTGGAAAACTGGGCGTGTCAAGGCAGAGCTGCTGAGTTCGAATCCCGGCCCAGTGAGTTCAAATCCCGCTGAGTTTGGTACATTGGTATTACATCTGAATGAAAGGTAAGTGTAAGTATAAGTATAAGGAAGAGAAGGGTAGGAAGGGAAAGAAGGAAGGGAGTGGATGGTGAAATAAAATCACCCTCCCCAGGATTTTTTTTTTCTTTTGAACCCCCCCAAAAAAACTAAACCCCTTTTTTTTTTATATGAATCCCAAAAAAATAAAATCCCTTTTTAGAATCTTGATAATTGCCCCAGTTCAAACATATTTGCCCCAGTTCAAAAGTATCTGCCCCAGTTCAAAAATATTTGCCCCAGTGTTCAGAATTGCTCCATAACATATACATAGGCAGTGCTCCAGTTGTTATATTGATATGTCATACACGACTTTCATAATGGCAGCCTCCGGCCACCTCCTAATTTGCATAATTTGGAAGATAAATCTGTAGGGGGAAACCAATGCTACTACATGCAAGATTACATTAAAACTAGTAATTGTTTTGAGTTTTGGAGCAATGTGGAAAATTGCTGTTGAGCTATAAGCATTTGTAATGCAGAAAAATATGAAAGCGAGGCTATAAAGGCCTCCGTTGTTTTTCTCATACAAATCTCTCTAATTTCAATTGGATGTAACTTCATTGCTTTATAAGCTACAGCACTCAACTTTCACAAGTTCACTAATGTCGACATGCTCTTTCACATGGCAATGTTCATATTTTCTATACATGTGGATAAACTACCGAAACGGGAAATCACATATGCAAATTAGGAGGCGGCCATTATGAAAGTCGTGTATGTACATGGTACAAGCAGAAGTGGCTCAAGTCCCAGATCCCCCCCAAAAATTTTTGAGAAAAATACCAGAATGATTGAGGAAAGAAGTCTCAGCTTCATGTAAGTTAAAATACGATATTCAGCTGAGGGTAAAAAGGGGAAAATTTCTTTGTCTTGCTCCCACAAACTTGTGAACTGGGAACTCTTAAAGTTGATAGTGCATTCTGTTGGCTGAGCCATCATAATACAAATCTATTTCTTTCTACAAATAGTAGAGGTAGGGTGGACTGAGGGTATCATGTGGCGGTTGAACATCTGATGGACGAAAAGATAGCAATTTTTTTTTTAGCCTGAATTTCAGCCGTCTCCTCTGGTTCGTTCCTCCCGATAATGCCGTCCAGTGACGTCAAGGCTGATTAACAATTTTATTTTTGCAAATAAACTGTCACGGCGGTAGTAAGAGTTCGTGAGAAATATTTATTTGAGATTATGCCGACCAAAATAAAAGCCTTACCTACATTGTATATTATATATCTCCATCCCATTTGCTTCTCAAGTGCCTCTTATGTTTTGAAAGCCTTTCCGAAGCAACAAATCGTTATATTATATTTGGAGGCAAAGTACAGTTGATCTTTGTCTTGCCGTTGATCTTTGTACATGTCTCGCGATCTGCCGTTCGAATCGACACAGCTACGAGGTATTACCTATGTAAATGATGCAACAGAAAAGTAGAAAAACATGAAAGGATAATGGAGAATTTTCGAAGAAATACGAAGACTCTTTTACGGGAAAGAACGGTTCCTTGAAAAGAGTAGCGACATTCTTTACCACTGCGAGTGCGAACAAATAATCGATTGTCAACAACCCAGCGGCCGCGACGCGATAAAATGTACATGTTTACAGGTTAGTCGGCCGGTTATTGTGCAGGACACTTTCAATCCATTTCCAGATGTTTTCCTTACGAATTCAAGGTCTTTGCCAAAGACAATCACTCCACTGAAACTCAACGATCAACAATCGCGAGTCCAAAGTGAATCCTGCCGTCTTCTCGGCTGATAATTATGATAATTATGCGAAATTATAGAATATGAACCAATCAAAAATCACTACCAGGTTTTCTGGTAGTGACGTCACTGGACGGCATTATCGCTATTCGATTTGAACAGACGTCTCTCTCGGGAGGAACGAACCCAGAGGAGACGGCTGAAATTCAGGCTATGTTTTTTTGATCACTCACTTTGTGTATGGTGTTTGATTCACTCAGGCAGGAGCTCTACTATTGTAATAATGTTAACTGTATTTTTCAGTGATGATAGTAAGACTATCTTTGACTGGTGTAAGGAGGGCAATGTGAAGAGAATGAATGTTATGCTCTCTACAGGGAATCTGAACATCGACAGCAAAGATAACCAGGTGATTAGTTACATAAGTTAGTTCTGACATTATGTTATAACAGAAATCAAGACATAAGAAAAGGCAACCTGATTTAATAGGGCCATTTATACGAGATCAAGATAGTCACTGCTTACATTTTGTATCTAAGCCACAGCTACATGTATATGCCATGATGTTCACAAAAAAATGCTATTTATATGAGGGCTTCATTAATCTGTGTCTTGAATTAGTCGCAAACTTCAGTTTTTGACCCATTTATACGAATCGTTTGCAGCTTAGATAAGCTGCGGCTAACGTCCTCTTATATAAATGGCCCTAATGTTGCTAACTCATGACAGTCTGGTGAGACTGATAAACTTGATGCAGACGTAGGACCCATTATTTTACAGCCTTATCTGATAAGATGTGAAGGTCTAACCATTTTCAGTTTGAAGAGATTGTTTCACAAAGGCAGCACATTCTACTCAGTTATTTTAAGACCTGAGTGTTGATCTGGCCAGAGTTTGAACCCTCGACCTTCTACACATCAGACCAGAGTTTAAGCACTTGAGCTAATGAGGAGGTGCAGGTTAAGTACAATGTACTTGGATGTTTGATGCTACTGCACTTGAGCTAATGAGGAGGTGCAGGTTAAAGTACAATGTACTTGGATGTTTGATGCTACTGCACTTGAGCTAATGAGGAGGTGCAGGTTAAAGTACAATGTACTTGGATGTTTGATGCTACTGCACTTGAGCTAATGAGGAGGTGCAGGTTAAGTACAATGTACTTGGATGTTTGATGCTACTGCACTTGAGCTAATGAGGAGGTGCAGGTTAAAGTACAATGTACTTGGATGTTTGATGCTACTGCACTTGAGCTAATGAGGAGGTGCAGGTTAAAGTACAATGTACTTGGATGTTTGATGCTACTGCACTTGAGCTAATGAGGAGGTGCAGGTTAAAGTACAATGTACTTGGATGTTTGATGCTACTGCACTTGAGCTAATGAGGAGGTGCAGGTTAAAGTACAATGTACTTGGATGTTTGATGCTACTGCACTTGAGCTAATGAGGAGGTGCAGGTTAAAGTACAATGTACTTGGATGTTTGATGCTACTGCACTTGAGCTAATGAGGAGGTGCAGGTTAAAGTACAATGTACTTGGATGTTTGATGCTACTGCACTTGAGCTAATGAGGAGGTGCAGGTTAAAGTACAATGTACTTGGATGTTTGATGCTACTGCACTTGAGCTAATGAGGAGGTGCAGGTTAAAGTACAATGTACTTGGATGTTTGATGCTACTGCCATTTATTTATTTTAATGTGATACATTATGTTATTTAGTAATTGTAACTTAATTGCAAAGCACATATTGCTGTGACTGATCCATAGCCATGTGTTATTAGAATACAGATGCACAGATGGAATCACACTTTGCATGAAATAATTTGGCTTATGCTCCTTTTTCTCACTGATCGTTGTATAAATGATGTCATTTTGCTGTGGTTCTTGTCCTCTTAATGCATCTCCTCATGAGGTACACTTCTTTGTTCTCATCATATTTTCACATCATCTGTGCTTGTACAAGAGGACAGATGCATGTTTGTTTTTAATATTGATGTATATTTATTAAGGCCAAACAAAATAAACGTTGTTTCCAGTTACGAGATAAAAAGATTGCTTTTTTATATGCATGCATATTTGCAAGTTAACCCTGTGTTTATGTTGTTGTCATGGTCCTGCGATCGTGCTGAAGATACTGCAACAAAAAGTAATTGTTTAAGTACTTCTTAGTGTTTTAAATATGTTTTATATTTTTGTTTATTTTATGTTTCAAGTCTTGGAAAATAGCAATAAAAAGTTTGAAGTCAGCATGAAAAAAAAAATGGAAACAGTACAATATCTATTTTGTTTTGGCTTAAATGTTATATTTGTTAAATATCATGCATAATCTTATATATATTGGGTTGTAGTACATTATTTATAAATATAGTGTACTAGGGTTGTGCATTGTCAGTATCAATACAAAAACTGATAGGGCATTATTGTACAACTATGCTAATCACTGGCTGTCTACTAATCTTGTAATCGAAGGAAGCTGCATGTGGTTCAGTAATAGGACATTTGCAGTATGATGTCACATACAATACTACAACTACCAGAACTCTTTGCGTGGATCCCTTTGTTCCTCTAATTTGAAACATTGTTTCAGGTTGAGTAATCTTAATAACAAAATAAATTTGAAAAGGATTCTGGTAGTTGTAGTTAAATGATGCAAAAATGTTCAATTAATATGGTCAGTATGTGTAGTTATGTATGGTTAAATGTGTTCTTACTTCTAGGGCTTGTCTTTGCTCCACTGGGCATGTGACAGGGGTCATGAACATGTTGTTCATTTCCTTATTAAGCACAATGTGGATGTTAATGTTAAGGTGAGTATATTAATGATCTCTACCAATCTCCTGATAGGTTCATAGCAAGAAAGGATTAACTAAAGTTGAAGCAAGAATTTCAGAACAAAATGAAGGCAGTGTTAAAAACCTTACATTTTGGACAAAAATAATTTAATGTAAAAAACACTAAATGTACTTGAAAAATTATATACATGTACAATAAATTGTACATGTGACACCGAGCTAGTATAAGAGACTGCATATGCATATAGCAATCAATTTTCATTATTAGAGCTACATGTACCTAAAGTTAACTTCTACTCAAGCACAAGGACTACACAAGGTACAAATGTAGTTTGGTCACTGGTTATCTTTGAGTGGTGTTGAAATTGTGTTTGAGTTTTATTTAGTTTCCGATATTGACAAATGATATTTCTCTTTGGATAAAAGAAAAAGAGAAATGAGTTCCTTATCCTAAAGACTGTATTGGTATCCCTGTGGATCAATCCTTATATGGTCAGCTAAGTTTTGGCGGGAACTCTAGTACTTAATGATGTGTCAGTTACATTTCATCATTCGTGGTCCTGACTCTACGTGTAACCTTTAATTATAGACCCTTCAAACATTTAATTTTCATCGAGCCTTCATCTTTACCGTATCCTGACTGTAATGTCGGGTCGGGGACACTCTCGGGGACGTGACCGTTCGTCACGATCTACAACTTCATATCGCTCACCAAGGTCAAAGAATTCTAGAAGAAGTAAGGCTAGAGGTATCCGGTCGTTTCGCCCCCAAGTCGTTTCGCCCCCAGTCGATTCGCCCCCAACTCCAGGTCGATTCGCCCCCAATCTGTAGTCGATTCGCCCCCACTTCAAGTCCATTCGCCCCCACTTCAAGTCGATACCATAAACCAAGTTGAAATTGAAATAGTATAAACTTTGAATAAAGTCACTTACGATTCCACGTATGACCGTGATGTTTTTGGCCAAGAATCGAGCTCGAACGGATCACATCGATTCAGGGCTTCACGCCAATCACGGCCCAAAAAACATGGCAGTCGAGATGTGGAGGATCTAACTCCAGAGTGGGCGAAACAACTTCTTGCTACACAAGATCGAGAAGCCAGAGACAAGGGTTCTGAATTACGTAATCTTCGACGAGAAGTAAATTTACTGAAACGGAAACGCGACGATGACAAAGATTTCGAATGGAAGTTTAAAGGTAATAAACTTCAACACAAATTTAATCTGTCAATTCTAAACCAACTCGCGGATGTGAAGGACTCACACAATCTTCAAGAAGCAAAACAGATTGTGGATGAAGGTAATAAACTAATCCAGAATAGGAATAAGTTATTAAAAATAGCCGATCGGGACGGTTGGGACACAGTAACTTGCTACGAAGACGATCCGTTAGCTGGGAACGAAAGCGACAAAAGAAAATTACGAAGAGCGAGGAAGGACGCTGAGCGTCTTCGGGTTAAGAAAAAGTCAGAGAAAGATGCCCAATCCGTGAAGAGGACCAAAGCCTTCAAACCAAGGGGCGGTTTTAACGGACCGCGAGGGTCAAGTTACCCACAATTTCAGGGCTTTCAACCAAGAGATACCAGGATTGTTTCGTCTAATGCTTTTCAAGATAACAGGCTGTCCATTCCTCGTTGTTTTCGTTGTAACAAACCAGGCCACATCCAGAAGGACTGTACGATGCCGATGAGACATTGACTACAGAACGAAAATGTTTACAATTCTGAAGAGTGCAGTGTTGATTGTTCCGACTCTCACAAAGCCGAAAGTTTTAAGGAGTCTGGTGAATACGTTGCAGATCAGGATGTCCCCCAGGTTAGGGGACGCTTAAAACGTTGCTTCGACCATTGGAAATCCATAGGAACATCTGCGTGGGTTCTTCGTGTGATTACTGATGGATATCACCTGCCCTTGATCTCTATTCCACGATCACGGAAATTTAGTAATCACAGGAGTGCTCATCTGAATACTGATTTTGTGGAACAAGCCATTCTTGATCTATTGGACTGCGGCAGTATACAAGAAATTCAGCTGTGTGATTTGTGGATTTGTAATCCCTTGGGGGTTGTTCCAAAGAGAGATAATAAACTTCGCCTTATATTGGACCTGAGATATCTGAATTCACACTTATCGGTTGCAAAGTTTACCTATGAGGATTTACGCACTGTGTCATCAATCTTGGATAAGGGTGATTGGTTTATTTCATTTGATTTAAAGAATGGCTATCACCATATTGATATTGGTTTGGATCACAGGAAGTACCTAGCATTTTCGTTTAGAGTACAGTACAGCTCAAAAAGAATGCACCCGCAAGAAGTCCCGCAAGAACTTCTTGCGCCGCAAGAACCCGCAAGAAGTTTATAACCCGCTTTTTGCGGCTCACCCGCAAGAACACGCAAGAAGTTTAAGAAGTTGATAGCCCGCTTTTTGCGGCTCAGCCGCAAGAACGCGCAAGAAGTAAAGAGTGGATAATCCGCTTTTTGCGGCTCAACTGCAAGACCACGCACAAAGTTAAACAATACAAAAAGTTTCAAGTCCAAACTTCGAAACGCGAGTACAATGCACGCTCGATCGTGGTTTGTTTACAAGTGTATACGGCAAATTTATTTAGAAAGACTTTCGGTAATATTTTTGAAAAACTTATTTTCAAAGACATAGATGTATTTAACAATTTGCTTTGATTCGTTTATGGTAGTGTTTATTAACTGTTTCTTTCGCTTTGCCAGGTTTCCCAGGTTTTGCAGTTCGATCCAACTGCTTTGATTTGCGCGTTTAGCGATTATTGAGTCGATCGCAATATGCAAATTACCACTTCTTTTTGACCTGTAAAATTTTGGGAAGACAGTCACTCACTATTCTACGAATTAAGGCGCATTTAGTTCAAAAGGATTCCACTTTCCCAGTAGAAGTTTTCTGGTAAGACTAAGAGTATAGTTTTACACGGTTTCATTGCCAACTTGGCTTCAGAAAGTGCAGCGATCAACTCAGACTGACACGTTCACGCCTGACTGATTTGCACGTGGAGAAATTCAGACGGCAAGAACTTGAGATTTTAATTTCGAAAATATGCCTTATATTAGGACTGCGAACATTTGCAATGATTTGAGCCGAAACCTTGAGCAACACAGGGATGTGCTATAAATGTGAAACTACAGACGCTAAAGTTTATTTGATGTTATGCTTTGCACGGCAAACTATAAAGCTGGCCTCGCAACACCGGTATTTATAACGGGAACTGAAGCGATCGAGCGGCCGTTGTTTGTTATTATTTTGTGCCGAAAGCTCAGGCTTCCATATTACATTTTAAGTAACGATTTTCAGTAAGGTTATCAGAATATATGGGAGGATGCGTCATAAGCGAGCTGTGAAGCAGCAAGGAGGTAAGTGCTTTCGCCGATATACACAAACGGCGGTGATAAATATTATAAAGAAGTGTGAATTAAAGGCGAAAATATTTTGGGCTGCTGTCTCGGAGTTTTTACGTTTAATATTTCTGAAGTGTTTGTCTTATTTAATAGTCAGCTGAACACATGAGCGGCGGTGGGATTCAATAAAGAACACAACTCTTATTAGGGCCATTTGTCATATAATCAACCAAGCTATTATTAGCGAATTGCACTTAGATTTAAGAGTCTGATGTGAAATTTCACTTCCAAAATGCGATAAATTTGCTGCATAGTTTGTGTTTGTTGTTCTAATATATTTCTTTAGTACTTTAATTTGATGTTTCCCGCAGAACGTGAACCTCAGTCTGCAAAATGTAACTTAATTGTTTCTTTCCAGTCGAAGGGACGACTTCGCGTTAATAAGTAAGAGAGTTTCAACCCGTTTGAATTAAGTTGAACTTCTTGCGGTTGAAGTTCTTGCGGTTCTAACTTCTTGCGTTTAAGAAGTTCTTGCGGGTCTAACTTCTTGCGGTTGATAATTAATTATAAGCGCAAAAAGAAGCGCAATAATCAACTTCTTGCGTCCGCAAAAAGAAGTTCTTGCGCGTGCATTCTTTTTGAGCTGTACTGTACATGGCTTATTACGGTATTTCTGGTTTGCCTCACTACCTTTTGGATTGTCCACTGCCCCTTATGTATTTACCAAGGTTCTTCGCCCTCTGGTTAAGGATTGGAGGTCTAAAGGCCATAGGACCCTGTTATATCTGGACGATGGTATTGGTCTATGTTCTACAAAACATGTTGCTTCAGAGCTGGCCTATCTAATGCGAAGCGACTTGGAAAACTGTGGATTTTTGATTAATCAACACAAGAGTAATTTTACACCCAGACAAATTGGAGAATTTTTGGGATACATCCTGAACTTAGTAGATGGTATCTTTACTGTTCCAGAGAGGAAGGTCAATCAGTTGTTGGAACTTTTGGATTTTGTTGTCTCTCATAATTATCATGTATCAGCCCGTACTATTGCTCGGCTTACTGGAACCATTATATCTATGGGCCTAGCCCTGGGTCAAGTTTCTCGGCTGATGACCAGATCTCTATATGCAGACCTGAACGGTGTTCCTTCATTGAGTTATTGGTTTACGTTATCAGAAGATGCTGTTAAAGAGATCCACTTCTGGGTCGACAACTTTGCGGAAGTTGTTGGCCAACCTATATGGAAATTGTCCCCTAGGGTGGATGTTATATCTTTTTCAGATGCAAGTGGCACTGGTTGGGGTGGTTATATGGTTAACATGAGCGAGTCTATTGCTAGAGGAAACTGGTCAGCAGAGGATGTACACGAGAGCTCAACATTCAGGGAACTGAAAGCGGTCAGACTAGTCTTGGAGTCTTTTGCTTACCTAATTATCAACAAGGAGTGTGTTCATCGAACTGACAACCAAGCTACTTGTTCTGTTCTTTGCAATGGGAGCCGGATTCCAAAGTTGCAAAAGGAGGCTATTCGCATATTTGCTCTTTGCCGTGCACAAGGCATCAGACTCACTCCGGAATGGATACCAAGGCAACTTAATCAGAAAGCAGACTATTGGTCCAAAGTTATTGATGTTAATGACTGGATGCTCAACCCTCTACACTTTCAGGAACTCGATAGTCTTTGGGGTCCACATTCTGTGGACCGTTTTGCTAGCTACAATTCTAAGCAGTTAGTACGTTTCTGTTCAAGATGGCCATGTCCAGGTTGTGAGGTAGTGGATTCCTTTACAGTTGACTGGGGAAATGACAACAATTGGCTGGTCCCTCCAATTTATCTAATCCCTAGAGTTCTAAGACATATGCGTTATGGCCGTGAATTCGGGACTCTGATTGTACCACTATGGCAGTCTGCTCCTTGGTGGCCCCTGCTTATTACGTGGAACTTTAATTTTCACCCATGGGTCAGATCTTGTTGGGAGATACCTCTCCACAGGTTCACGTTCCTTCCAGGCTCGGCAGACTCTGACCTTTTTGGCAATGGGATACCTTCATCTAGGATTTTGGCACTTAGGATTGACTTTAGGAATCTTGAACTTGATGCCTAGAGCTTTATCATCTATCATTGGGTGAGCTACCTCATGGGGAGCCGTATACCAGTTGCTGCTACTTGTGACCTTGGTGAGGATCATTCATCTGTGGTGGCTAGAATCCTCGACCTCAAGGAGGTCTCTCGCCACCAGCAATATGGAATTATGAATTCAAGGAAGTCTTTTCCATTGACCTCAAGGAGGTCTTCTGCCAATGATTGGAATCATTGACCTCAAGGAGGTTTAGCAGTTATCACCTCAAGGAGGTTCTCTGCCAATGATTGGAATCATTGACCTCAAGGAGGTTTAGCAGTTATCACCTCAAGGAGGTCCTCTGCCAATGATTGGAATCATTGACCTCAAGGAGGTTCAGCAGTTATCACCTCAAGGAGGTTTTCACCATTAGCAATTGGAATTTCTGACCTCAAGGGGGTCTCTCACCATCCGTGTTTTGGAGTTCATGACCTTATGGAGGTCTTCCATGGTGGGCAGTAGGGAACTTATTACCTCAAGGAGGTCTCCCATTGGCAGTATGGAGATAATTGCCATTATCAAGAAAATTAGGCCTCAAGGAGGTCCTGTTGGCTCAGACACATATACATTAGTTGCTATAATTGAAAGCATTACAGTGGCCTTATTATTGTTAATGATTTGTTGACTCATTAGAACTATTGTTTCTTCCACTATGGTCCAGATTGTTAATCATTATTATAACAAACTGTGTTATCCCCCTAGATATTTTCTCCCATCAACCATGGAAGATGTTAAAGGAACTGAAACATCCAGAACTTTCTTGCTTGGTTGAAGAGATGAAAGTCAACTGTCTTCGGGATAGAGCGCCCTCAACGGTAATCAAATATACAAGATGCTTTCATCGCTGGAGGTGTTGGGCTTTGAAGTATAACCTCCCTTATCTTCCTGCCGAGTACAGTCATTTTGCATTGTACCTAACACACTTAACCAAGATATCTGCTAGCCCTAGCCCAGTTGTTGCTGCTGCTTGTGCTGTGGGCTGGGTACACAGGAAGGCTTGTCTTCCAAGTCCAGTTGATCATCCACTTGTGTCTCAAGTCATCGGTGCTGCTAGACGTTTGTTGGCTAAACCGATCCGGAGAAAGCAACCAATACTTCTAAAACATGTGAAACAATTGTTTACAAAATACGGTGGGCCTACAACTGAACTTCCCGATCTCCAAACCTTAACGCTCATTGTGCTGGGCTTTGTTGGGTTCCTTAGATGGAATGATTTGAGCAACATCTTAGTTGAGAATTTGCTTTTCCACTCACAATTTGTATCTATCTCTCTGAAGCAGAGAAAGAATGATCAGTTCCGCAATGGCCAGACCATTTTTGTGGCTCGTTCTTTTGGAGTGACATGTCCAGTAGCTCTTTTGGAAAGATTCCTGGCAAAAACAGTTATTATGGAGGGTCCCCTATTTCGTTGTGTGAAAGCAACTACACAAGGATTTGAGCTTACACCAAGACCTCTGTCTTATGGAAGTGCCAGGGAACGTGTGCTGGCTATGCTGTCTTCCATTGGTCTGAACAAGAATAATTACGGTCTACACAGTCTACGTTCTGGTGGAGCTTCTGTTGCCTCATACCATGGTGTCTCAGATCGTCTGATCAAATGTCATGGTGGTTGGAGGTCTGACATCGCAAGGGATGTTTATATCAAGGACTCTTTGGAATCACGGTTATCTGTATCCAGGCTGATTGGCCTATAGTATACACTGAACACTCATGACTGTTGGGCAAATCTTCAAGTTGCAGTATTTGACATTTATATTTAACCTATGCTTTTGCATTCGTGTGTGCGGTTATCTGTCAGGACCGCCTCCCGCATATTGTGTATGTTATCAGTATTGGGAGAAGGAAATGATATTTCTCTTTGGATAAAAGAAAAAGAGAAATGAGTTCCTTATCCTAAAGACTGTATTGGTATCCCTGTGGATCAATCCTTATATGGTCAGCTAAGTTTTGGCGGGAACTCTAGTACTTAATGATGTGTCAGTTACATTTCATCATTCGTGGTCCTGACTCTACGTGTAACCTTTAATTATAGACCCTTCAAACATTTAATTTTGTTACAAAGTTTTCCTGACATTGCCCAGTTATTACGGTTTTTATAGTAAATTCAGACTTTCACCCCCCAGAAGTCAGTACTCCTGCATTGGGCTGGGGAATACGTTTCCACTAAGTTTTTACCACATATAGTGTGGAATTTTTTGTGGTTTTTCGTATCCGGCAGAGTACATCAAATTATCAGACTATATTTATGTAATGTCTCCACTTACCACGTTGTGTGGTTTTCGTGATAACAGTCCGAGTGTAATAGCATACATTGTATCTTTACAATTTTACATGCTGAGGTTATAATAAATTGTGTGTGCGGTTATCTGTCAGGACCGCCTCCCGCATATTGTGTATGTTATCAGTATTGGGAGAAGGAATTTCGTTTTCTGTTTTGCCATGTACATACAGTCAACTGTTGCCACTCATATTTGAATTGATCACATATGCGAATATAACACATCCATCTGAAACTTTGCACAATAACATAGAATACCAATACCAAGGTCTTCAAAACCGTGTCAGTAAATGTTGGTATTGTATATATTGTAATTAAACTAAAGTGAATAACTCCCATTGTAGGACGCAGATGGACAAACCGCTCTTCATTATGGTAAGTTAATGTATCCAAATTTTGAATGTTGATCACTGGAGTAAGGGAAGCTCAAACTGGGAGTTACCCTACCAAGTGTCAAAAAATAATCTGATTAGGATCAAGAAAGATCTCACTAAAATTAGTAGGTGTGAGGAAGATTAGTTTGATAATAAAAATGTGACAAGCTTTCAAAAATCGCCAAAATATGAGAGAATATTGGACTGTGTCCCCCAAAACCATACATTCTCTCTTTTTTTGGCGAATTTTGAAAGTTTAATATTGCTATTCAGTTTGATCGTATTAAGCCAGACGTTCTCGAACTCTGTAAACGTACTAAATAATTTTAGTGTGATGTTTCTTGTGATTAATTTGTTAATCAGAAATTTTTGACATTTGGTTCCAGTCGCTATCGAGGGATTAATGCAGGCTGCAGGTCATATTTTTTGTTTTCAATTGGAAAAATGCATGTACCAATTGTAGCAGCACCTTAGTGTAGACAAAAAAAAAACATGAGTCTGTAACAAACTGGCTTATTCAAGAATAATATAAACTACCTGAGCCGAGTTCTAAGTACCATTTCACCCAGCCCGGGATAGAGGAAGTCAGTTAAAGGGGCAATGTCAACCAAACTGAACCTCATATTTTCTTTAAAACGAAATTGAAAAAATAACGTTCCGGGATAGAAAAGAAATACCTTGTGGAAGTTCAGGTATGGTTTCCAAACCATTTTAGTTGAGGAATATGGCAAAGATTTAAAATGATTACAAATTTTATTCTGGCAACTTGATTTCGGTCCACGGTGGACCGAAATCAAGTTGCTCTAAATTTCTCTATAATGAAGCATTTTTCATCCACTCGAATCTTTGCAATCCTTGGTCGAAATTGGCTCAGATTTTCACAAGTATTCATGGGATACATACTCTACTTGTCTGAGTAGTTATTTTTGTCTTTGGTGACGAAAGCAACATGCCCTTTTTGGTTGACACTGCCACTTTAAGCTCTGGTCTGTTGAGCGAGAGGTCGCGGGTTCAAACCCCGGCCAGACAAACACTCAGGGTCTTAAAATAACTGAGTAGAATTCAATAAACTAAACTAAACATACTAATGCTAGCATATTAGTATCCTGTATCATTCCATACAGGATTTGAGTTGGCTTATAGTTAGTAGTACACTTTATCATTTGATACAGAATACTACTAGGCCTTATTAGTATTCTGTATCATAGATACATAATACTAATAGACTAACTAGACTTTTGTATGGGGTTTAGAATGTATCCACGTGACCTGAATGCTGGGTCTGGATTGGCTAGTACCTTTATGAATTATTAATGTCAGAATATTAATGCATTTTACCAAATTATATATATATTCTGACTCCAAAGAATACAATATAGAATTATAGTGTGACTACTGACACCGGTGTCACTTAGACAACAAGAACCAATCACATTGCAGAATGAAAACAAAGCATTTCAACTTATGGTTATTTGAGCCAATCAGTGTTGATTAAAATACAATAGCATTTCAACTTGCTCGAGTTTGATCTGGTAAAATGTGAATATTACATGGATATGCTAGAATTTATACTTACATGTAATAATGTTTAATAATACAATAATGTTTATTTCACTCTAGATGTCAGAATTAAGTACAATGATGGCATGCATTATGTTCGTTTTGCAATGTGTTTAGCTCTCATTGTCCAAGTGTCCCCAGGTACCGTTGACAAACTGTAATATACATGTAAGTTGTCTCTGAGCTTTGTATTGAAACCTTTGTATGTGACAGGTGAAGTATACAGTTGTTGTCACTAATGGGAATTATAATATAGATACGATAGTACGCGCGCTCTGATTGGCTAAGAAGCCATGTTTTATCAGAGTATATAACATGGTTAGCCGTGTTATATAGTTTTCAACTGGCGGTTTCCTTTCATCGCGCGCGTAAATCTATATTATAAAACAGATAAAGAAGCCTTAAACCATGTTTTATACTATCATAAAACACTCTGGTCATTTGAGAACACTCTAGAAATGTTGAAAGCACGTGCCTTCGGCTTGTGCTTTAACATTTCTCTCATGTTCTCAAATGCCCATCGTGTTTTATGATAGTATAAAACATGGCTAAGGCTTCTTTATTTGTTAATTACAAATGGAAATGACATTCTCAGGCCGAAATGGATTGTGGTTGAAGCTTAGTCTTGTGAATTTGTTTGCTTCTGTGGTCAAAAGCTATAAGATGAATATTAATGGTTTCCTTCTGATTGATTTTCGAATAGTCCAATTTGTAGAACTTTATCAAAAGGTAACCAAGCCTAACCTCGCATGGAAGATGGAGTTGAGTCTGTACAACCCTTTTTATACAAATGTATGACTTTGGATAGATTTTGATTATAATGCAAACTACCAGTATGATGACTTAACTCCAGCCTCGACGTCACCAAAGGCTTGGTTACCTTTCAAAATGGTGGTCAAGAACTACGAATTGCAACACAGTTTATTGATTCAGCATGGATAAACAGTTATAACCACATTTCTATTTTGATCTGGGAATGTCGTTTGTGGTTTGCCATTAGAGATATAGAGGATATTACACTAT
>JAOWCC010000936.1:58919895-59080911 GCA_030867875.1 Actinernus sp. WN-2022
GGTGCAGGATGATGCAGGATGGTGCACGATGGTGCAGGATAATGCAGGATGATGCAGGATGGTGCAGGATGATGCAGGATGATGGAGGATGATGCAGGATGATGCAGGATGATGCAGGATGATGCAGGTTGATGCAGGATTGTGCAGGATGGGTGGATGATGCTGCAGGATGGGTGCAGGATGATGCAGGATGGTGCACGATGGTGCACGATGGTGAAGGATGGTGCAGGATGATGCAGGATGGTGCACAATGGTGCAGGATAATGCAGGATGATGCAGGATGGTGCAGGATGATGCAGGATGATGCAGGATGATGCAGGATGATGCAGGATGATGCAGGATGATGCAGGATGATGCAGGATGATGCAGATTGATGCAGGATGATACACGATGATGCAGGATGATGCAGGATGATGCAGGATTGTGCAGGATGATGCAGGATTGTGCAGGATGGGTGGATGATGGTGGCAGATGGGTGCAGGATGATGCAGGATGGTGCACGATGGTGCACGATGGTGCAGGATGGTGCAGGATGATGCAGGATGGTGCACGATGGTGCAGGATAATTCAGGATGGTGCAGGATGATGCAGGAGGACGCGTTGTATTTATTTATTCATGTATTAATTTCCCTATGTATTTCTATTTCGTTCTATTAATTTCAATTTCTTTCAATTTCTTTCTTTCTTTCACTCTCTGTCTTTCTTTCTTGCTTTCATACTTTCTTTCCTCTCTCTCTTTCATTCTTTCTTTCATACTTTCCCCCCCCCTTTTTTTCATGATGTGCCAGGAAGCGCTAGCATGAATCAGGATGGGCCAGAATGTATCAGATTGATGCAGGATGATGCAGGATGATGCAGGATGATGCAGGATCATGCAGGATGATGCAGGATGATGCAGGATGATGCAGGATGATGCAGGATGATGCAGGATGATGCAGGATGATGCAGGATGATGCAGGATGATGCAGATGATGCAGGATGATGCAGATGGTGCACGATGGTTCAGGATGATGCAGGATGATGCAGGATTATGCAGGATGATGCAGGATGATGCAGGATGATGCAGGTTGATGCAGGATTGTGCAGGATTGGTGGATGATGGTGCAGGATGGGTGCAGGATGATGCAGGATGGTGCACGATGGTGCACGATGGTGCAGGATGGTGCAGGATGATGCAGGATGGTGCAGGATGATGCAGGATGGTGCACGATGGTTCAGGATGATGCAGGATGATGCAGGATTATGCAGGATGATGCAGGATGATGCAGGATGATGCAGGTTGATGCAGGATTGTGCAGGATTGGTGGATGATGGTGCAGGATGGGTGCAGGATGATGCAGGATGGTGCACGATGGTGCACGATGGTGCAGGATGGTGCAGGATGATGCAGGATGGTGCACGATGGTGCAGGATAATGCAGGATGATGCAGGATGGTGCAGATGATGCAGGATGATGCAGGATGGGTGGATGATGGTGCAGGATGGGTGCAGGATGATGCAGGATGGTGCACGATGGTGCACGATGGTGAAGGATGGTGCAGGATTGTGCAGGATGATGCAGGATTGTGCAGGATGGGTGGATGATGGTGCAGGATGGGTGCAGGATGATGCAGGATGGTCCACGATGGTGCACGATGGTGCAGGATGGTGCAGGATGATTCAGGATGGTGCAGGATGATGCAGGATGATGGAGGATGATGCAGGATGAAGCAGGATGATGCAGATGATGCAGGATGATGCAGGTTGATGCAGGATGATGCAGGATGGTGCACGATGGTTCAGGATGATGCAGGATGATGCAGGATGGTGCACGATGGTTCAGGATGATGCAGGATGATGCAGGATGGTGCACGATGGTGCACGATGGTGAAGGATGGTGCAGGATGATTCAGGATGGTGCAGGATGATGGAGGATGATGGAGGATGATGCAGGATGAAGCAGGATGATGCAGGATGATGCAGGATGATGCAGGTTGATGCAGGATGATGCAGGATGGCGCACGATGGTTCAGGATGATGCAGGATGATGGAGGATGGTGCACGATGTTTAAGGATGATGCAGGATGATGCAGGATGGTGCACGATGGTGCACGATGGTGAAGGATGGTGCAGGATGATGCAGGATGGTGCACGATGGTTCAGGATGATGCAGGATGATGCAGGATGAAGCACGATGGTGCACGATGGTGCAGGATGGTGCAGGATGATGCAGGATGGTGCACGATGGTGCAGGATAATGCAGGATGATGCAGGATTATGCAGGATGATGCAGGATGATGCAGGATGATGCAGGTTGATGCAGGATTGTGCAGGATTGGTGGATGATGGTGCAGGATGGGTGCAGGATGATGCAGGATGGTGCACGATGGTGCACGATGGTGCAGGATGGTGCAGGATGATGCAGGATGGTGCAGGATGATGCAGGATGGTGCACGATGGTTCAGATGATGCAGGATGATGCAGGATTATGCAGGATGATGCAGGATGATGCAGGATGATGCCAGGTTGATGCAGGATTGTGCAGGATTGGTGGATGATGGTGCAGGATGGGTGCAGGATGATGCAGGATGGTGCACGATGGTGCACGATGGTGCAGGATGGTGCAGGATGATGCAGGATGGTGCACGATGGTGCAGGATAATGCAGGATGATGCAGGATGGTGCAGGATGATGCAGGATGATGCAGGATGGGTGGATGATGGTGCAGGATGGGTGCAGGATGATGCAGGATGGTGCACGATGGTGCACGATGGTGAAGGATGGTGCAGGATTGTGCAGGATGATGCAGGATTGTGCAGGATGGGTGGATGATGGTGCAGGATGGGTGCAGGATGATGCAGGATGGTCCACGATGGTGCACGATGGTGCAGGATGGTGCAGGATGATTCAGGATGGTGCAGGATGATGCAGGATGATGGAGGATGATGCAGGATGAAGCAGGATGATGCAGGATGATGCAGGATGATGCAGGTTGATGCAGGATGATGCAGGATGGTGCACGATGGTTCAGGATGATGCAGGATGATGCAGGATGGTGCACGATGGTTCAGGATGATGCAGGATGATGCAGGATGTGCACGATGTTGCACGATGGTGAAGGATGGTGCAGGATGATTCAGGATGGTGCAGGATGATGGAGGATGATGGAGGATGATGCAGGATGAAGCAGGATGATGCAGGATGATGCAGGATGATGCAGGTTGATGCAGGATGATGCAGGATGGCGCACGATGTTCAGGATGATGCAGGATGATGGAGGATGGTGCACGATGTTTAAGGATGATGCAGGATGATGCAGGATGGTGCACGATGGTGCACGATGGTGAAGGATGGTGCAGGATGATGCAGGATGGTGCACGATGGTTCAGGATGATGCAGGATGATGCAGGATGGTGCACGATGGTGCACGATGGTGCAGGATGGTGCAGGATGATGCAGGATGGTGCACGATGGTGCAGGATAATGCAGGATGATGCAGGATGGTGCAGGATGATGCAGGATGATGCAGGATGGGTGGATGATGGTGCAGGATGGGTGCAGGATGATGCAGGATGGTGCACGATGGTGCACGATGGTGAAGGATGGTGCAGGATTGTGCAGGATGATGCAGGATTGTGCAGGATGGGTGGATGATGGTGCAGGATGGGTGCAGATGATGCAGGATGGTCCACGATGGTGCACGATGGTGCAGGATGGTGCAGGATGATTCAGGATGGTGCAGGATGATGCAGGATGATGAGGATGATGCAGGATGAAGCAGGATGATGCAGGATGATGCAGGATGATGCAGTTGATGCAGGATGATGCAGGATGGTGCACGATGGTTCAGGATGATGCAGGATGATGCAGGATGGTGCACGATGGTTCAGGATGATGCAGGATGATGCAGGATGGTGCACGATGGTGCACGATGGTGAAGGATGGTGCAGGATGATTCAGGATGGTGCAGGATGATGGAGGATGATGGAGGATGATGCAGGATGAAGCAGGATGATGCAGGATGATGCAGGATGATGCAGGTTGATGCAGGATGATGCAGGATGGCGCACGATGGTTCAGGATGATGCAGGATGATGGAGGATGGTGCACGATGTTTAAGGATGATGCAGGATGATGCAGGATGGTGCACGATGGTGCACGATGGTGAAGGATGGTGCAGGATGATGCAGGATGGTGCACGATGGTTCAGGATGATGCAGGATGATGCAGGATGGTGCACGATGGTGCACGATGGTGCAGGATGGTGCAGGATGATGCAGGATGGTGCACGATGGTGCAGGATAATGCAGGATGATGCAGGATGGTGCAGGATGATGCAGGATGATGGAGGATGATGCAGGATGATGCAGGATGATGCAGGATGATGCAGGTTGATGCAGGATTGTGCAGGATGGGTGGATGATGGTGCAGATGGGTGCAGGATGATGCAGGATGGTGCACGATGGTGCACGATGGTGAAGGATGGTGCAGGATGATGCAGGATGGTGCACAATGGTGCAGGATAATGCAGGATGATGCAGGATGGTGCAGGATGATGCAGGATGATGCAGGATGATGCAGGATGATGCAGGATGATGCAGGATGATGCAGGATGATGCAGATTGATGCAGGATGATACACGATGATGCAGGATGATGCAGGATGATGCAGGATTGTGCAGGATGATGCAGGATTGTGCAGGATGGGTGGATGATGGTGCAGGATGGGTGCAGGATGATGCAGGATGGTGCACGATGGTGCACGATGGTGCAGGATGGTGCAGGATGATGCAGGATGGTGCACGATGGTGCAGGATAATTCAGGATGATTCAGGATGGTGCAGGATGATGCAGGATGATGGAGGATGATGCAGGATGAAGCAGGATGATGCAGGATGATGCAGGATGATGCAGGTTGATGCAGGATGATACAGGATGATGCAGGATGATGCAGGATGATGCAGGATGATGCAGGATGATGCAGGATGATGCAGGATGGTGCACGATGATTCAGGATGGTGCACGATGGTGCACGATGGTGCAGGATGTGCAGGATGATGCAGGATGGTGCACGATGGTGCAGGATAATGCAGGATGATGCAGGATGGTGCAGGATGATGCAGGATGATGCAGGATGGTGCAGGATGATGCAGGATTGTGCAGGATGGGTGGATGATGGTGCAGGATGGGTGCAGGATGATGCAGGATGGTCCACGATGGTGCACGATGGTGCAGGATGGTGCAGATGATTCAGGATGGTGCAGGATGATGCAGGATGATGGAGGATGATGCAGGATGAAGCAGGATGATGCAGGATGATGCAGGATGATGCAGGTTGATGCAGGATGATGCAGGATGGTGCACGATGGTTCAGGATGATGCAGGATGATGCAGGATGGTGCACGATGGTTCAGGATGATGCAGGATGATGCAGGATGGTGCAGAATGGGTGCAGGATGATGCAGGATGATGCAGGATGATGCAGGATGATGCAGGATTTTGCAGGATGATGCAGGATGATGCAGGATGATGCAGGATGATGCAGGATTGTGCAGGATGGGTGGAGGATGATGCAGGATTGTGCACGATGGTGCACGACTGTGCAGGATGATGCAGGATGGAGCAGGATGATGCAGGAGGACGCGTTGTATTTATTTATTCATGTATTAATTTCCCTATGTATTTCTATTTCGTTCTATTAATTTCAATTTCTTTCAATTTCTTTCTTTCTTTCACTCTCTGTCTTTCTTTCTTGCTTTCATACTTTCTTTCGTCTCTCTCTTTCATTCTTTCTTTCATACTTTTCCCCCCCTTTTTTTCATGATGTGCCAGGAAGCGCTAGCATGAATCAGGATGGGCCAGAATGTATCAGATTGATGCAGGATGGTGCACGATGGTGCAGGATGGTGCAGGATGATGCAGGATGGTGCACGATGGTGCAGGATGATGCAGGATGGTGCACGATGGTGCACGATGGTGCAGGATGGTGCAGGATGATGCAGGATGGTGCACGATGGTGCAGGATAATGCAGGATGATGCAGGATGATGCAGGATGATGCAGGATGATGCAGGATGATGCAGGATGATGCAGGATGATGCAGGATGATGCAGGATGATGCAGGATGATGCAGGATGATGCAGGTTGATGCAGGATGATACAGGATGATGCAGGATGATGCAGGATGATGCAGGATTGTGCAGGATGATGCAGATTGTGCAGGATGGGTGGATGATGGTGCAGGATGGGTGCAGGATGATGCAGGATGGTCCACGATGGTGCACGATGGTGCAGGATGGTGCAGGATGATTCAGGATGGTGCAGGATGATGCAGGATGATGGAGGATGATGCATGATGAAGCAGGATGATGCAGGATGATGCAGGATGATGCAGGATGATGCAGGATGGTGCACGATGGTTCAGGATGATGCAGGATGATGCAGGATGGTGCACGATGGTTCAGGATGATGCAGGATGATGCAGGATGATGCAGGATGGTGCACGATGGTGCACGATGGTGAAGGATGGTGCAGGATGATGCAGGATGGTGCACGATGGTTCAGGATGATGCAGGATGATGCAGATGGTGCAGGATGGTGCACGATGGTGCACGATGGTGCAGGATGGTGCAGGATGATGCAGGATGGTGCACGATGGTGCAGGATAATGCAGGATGATGCAGGATGATGCAGGATGATGCAGGTTGATGCAGGATTGTGCAGGATGGGTGGATGATGGTGCAGGATGGGTGCAGGATGATGCAGGATGGTGCACGATGGTGCACGATGGTGAAGGATGGTGCAGGATTGTGCAGGATGATGCAGGATTGTGCAGGATGGGTGGATGATGGTGCAGGATGGGTGCAGGATGATGCAGGATGGTCCACGATGGTGCACGATGGTGCAGGATGGTGCAGGATGATTCAGGATGGTGCAGGATGATGCAGGATGATGGAGGATGATGCAGGATGAAGCAGGATGATGCAGGATGATGCAGGATGATGCAGGTTGATGCAGGATGATGCAGGATGGTGCACGATGGTTCAGGATGATGCAGGATGATGCAGGATGGTGCACGATGGTTCAGGATGATGCAGGATGATGCAGGATGGTGCACGATGGTGCACGATGGTGAAGGATGGTGCAGGATGATTCAGGATGGTGCAGGATGATGCAGGATGATGGAGGATGATGCAGGATGAAGCAGGATGATGCAGGATGATGCAGGATGATGCAGGTTGATGCAGGATGATGCAGGATGGCGCACGATGGTTCAGGATGATGCAGGATGATGCAGGATGGTGCACGATGTTTAAGGATGATGCAGGATGATGCAGGATGGTGCACGATGGTGCACGATGGTGAAGGATGGTGCAGGATGATGCAGGATGGTGCACGATGGTTCAGGATGATGCAGGATGATGCAGGATGGTGCACGATGGTGCACGATGGTGCAGGATGGTGCAGGATGATGCAGGATGGTGCACGATGGTGCAGGATAATGCAGGATGATGCAGGATGGTGCAGGATGATGCAGGATGATGGAGGATGATGCAGGATGATGCAGGATGATGCAGGATGATGCAGGTTGATGCAGGATTGTGCAGGATGGGTGGATGATGGTGCAGGATGGTGCAGGATGATGCAGGATGGTGCACGATGTGCACGATGGTGAAGGATGGTGCAGGATGATGCAGATGGTGCACAATGGTGCAGGATAATGCAGGATGATTCAGGATGGTGCAGGATGATGCAGGATGATGGAGGATGATGCAGGATGAAGCAGGATGATGCAGGATGATGCAGGATGATGCAGGTTGATGCAGGATGATACAGGATGATGCAGGATGATGCAGGATGATGCAGGATGATGCAGGATGATGCAGGATGATGCAGGATGGTGCACGATGATTCAGGATGGTGCACGATGGTGCACGATGGTGCAGGATGGTGCAGGATGATGCAGGATGGTGCACGATGGTGCAGGATAATGCAGGATGATGCAGGATGGTGCAGGATGATGCAGGATGATGCAGGATGGTGCAGGATGATGCAGGATTGTGCAGGATGGGTGGATGATGGTGCAGGATGGGTGCAGGATGATGCAGGATGGTCCACGATGGTGCACGATGGTGCAGGATGGTGCAGGATGATTCAGGATGGTGCAGGATGATGCAGGATGATGGAGGATGATGCAGGATGAAGCAGGATGATGCAGGATGATGCAGGATGATGCAGGTTGATGCAGGATGATGCAGGATGGTGCACGATGGTTCAGGATGATGCAGGATGATGCAGGATGGTGCACGATGGTTCAGGATGATGCAGGATGATGCAGGATGGTGCAGAATGGGTGCAGGATGATGCAGGATGATGCAGGATGATGCAGGATGATGCAGGATTTTGCAGGATGATGCAGGATGATGCAGGATGATGCAGGATGATGCAGGATTGTGCAGGATGGGTGGAGGATGATGCAGGATTGTGCACGATGGTGCACGACTGTGCAGGATGATGCAGGATGGAGCAGGATGATGCAGGAGGACGCGTTGTATTTATTTATTCATGTATTAATTTCCCTATGTATTTCTATTTCGTTCTATTAATTTCAATTTCTTTCAATTTCTTTCTTTCTTTCACTCTCTGTCTTTCTTTCTTGCTTTCATACTTTCTTTCGTCTCTCTCTTTCATTCTTTCTTTCATACTTTTCCCCCCCCTTTTTTCATGATGTGCCAGAAGCGCTAGCATGAATCAGGATGGGCCAGAATGTATCAGATTGATGCAGGATGTGCACGATGGTGCAGGATGGTGCAGGATGATGCAGGATGGTGCACGATGGTGCAGGATGATGCAGGATGGTGCACGATGGTGCACGATGGTGCAGGATGGTGCAGGATGATGCAGGATGGTGCACGATGGTGCAGGATAATGCAGGATGATGCAGGATGATGCAGGATGATGCAGGATGATGCAGGATGATGCAGGATGATGCAGGATGATGCAGGATGATGCAGGATGATGCAGGATGATGCAGGATGATGCAGGATGATGCAGGATGATGCAGGATGATGCAGGATGATGCAGGTTGATGCAGGATGATACAGGATGATGCAGGATGATGCAGGATGATGCAGGATTGTGCAGGATGATGCAGGATTGTGCAGGATGGGTGGATGATGGTGCAGGATGGGTGCAGGATGATGCAGGATGGTCCACGATGGTGCACGATGGTGCAGGATGGTGCAGGATGATTCAGGATGGTGCAGGATGATGCAGGATGATGGAGGATGATGCATGATGAAGCAGGATGATGCAGGATGATGCAGGATGATGCAGGATGATGCAGGATGGTGCACGATGGTTCAGGATGATGCAGGATGATGCAGGATGGTGCACGATGGTTCAGGATGATGCAGGATGATGCAGGATGATGCAGGATGGTGCACGATGGTGCACGATGGTGAAGGATGGTGCAGGATGATGCAGGATGGTGCACGATGGTTCAGGATGATGCAGGATGATGCAGGATGGTGCAGGATGGTGCACGATGGTGCACGATGGTGCAGGATGGTGCAGGATGATGCAGGATGGTGCACGATGGTGCAGGATAATGCAGGATGATGCAGGATGATGCAGGATGATGCAGGTTGATGCAGGATTGTGCAGGATGGGTGGATGATGGTGCAGGATGGGTGCAGGATGATGCAGGATGGTGCACGATGGTGCACGATGGTGAAGGATGGTGCAGGATTGTGCAGGATGATGCAGGATTGTGCAGGATGGGTGGATGATGGTGCAGGATGGGTGCAGGATGATGCAGGATGGTCCACGATGGTGCACGATGGTGCAGGATGGTGCAGGATGATTCAGGATGGTGCAGGATGATGCAGGATGATGGAGGATGATGCAGGATGAAGCAGGATGATGCAGGATGATGCAGGATGATGCAGGTTGATGCAGGATGATGCAGGATGGTGCACGATGGTCAGGATGATGCAGGATGATGCAGGATGGTGCACGATGGTTCAGGATGATGCAGGATGATGCAGGATGGTGCACGATGGTGCACGATGGTGAAGGATGGTGCAGGATGATTCAGGATGGTGCAGGATGATGCAGGATGATGGAGGATGATGCAGGATGAAGCAGGATGATGCAGGATGATGCAGGATGATGCAGGTTGATGCAGGATGATGCAGGATGGCGCACGATGGTTCAGGATGATGCAGGATGATGCAGGATGGTGCACGATGTTTAAGGATGATGCAGGATGATGCAGGATGGTGCACGATGGTGCACGATGGTGAAGGATGGTGCAGGATGATGCAGGATGGTGCACGATGGTTCAGGATGATGCAGGATGATGGAGGATGGTGCACGATGGTGCACGATGGTGCAGGATGGTGCAGGATGATGCAGGATGGTGCACGATGGTGCAGCATAATGCAGGATGATGCAGGATGGTGCAGGATGATGCAGGATGATGGAGGATGATGCAGGATGATGCAGGTTGATGCAGGATTGTGCAGGATGGGTGGATGATGGTGCAGGATGGGTGCAGGATGATGCAGGATGGTGCACGATGGTGCACGATGGTGAAGGATGGTGCAGGATGATGCAGGATGGTGCACAATGGTGCAGGATAATGCAGGATGATGCAGGATGGTGCAGGATGATGCAGGATGATGCAGGATGATGCAGGATGATGCAGGATGATGCAGGATGATGCAGGATGATGCAGGATGATGCAGATTGATGCAGGATGATACACGATGATGCAGGATGATGCAGGATGATGCAGGATTGTGCAGGATGATGCAGGATTGTGCAGGATGGGTGGATGATGGTGCAGGATGGGTGCAGGATGATGCAGGATGGTGCACGATGGTGCACGATGGTGCAGGATGGTGCAGGATGATGCAGGATGGTGCACGATGGTGCAGGATAATTCAGGATGGTGCAGGATGATGCAGGAGGACGCGTTGTATTTATTTATTCATGTATTAATTTCCCTATGTATTTCTATTTCGTTCTATTAATTTCAATTTCTTTCAATTTCTTTCTTTCTTTCACTCTCTGTCTTTCTTTCTTGCTTTCATACTTTCTTTCCTCTCTCTCTTTCATTCTTTCTTTCATACTTTCCCCCCCCCCTTTTTTCATGATGTGCCAGGAAGCGCTAGCATGAATCAGGATGGGCCAGAATGTATCAGATTGATGCAGGATGATGCAGGATGATGCAGGATGATGCAGGATCATGCAGGATGATGCAGGATGATGCAGGATGATGCAGGATGATGCAGGATGATGCAGGATGATGCAGGATGATGCAGGATGATGCAGGATGGTGCAGGATGATGCAGGATGGTGCACGATGGTTCAGGATGATGCAGGATGATGCAGGATGGTGCAGGATGGTGCACGATGGTGCACGATGGTGCAGGATGGTGCAGGATGATGCAGGATGGTGCACGATGGTGCAGGATAATGCAGGATGATGCAGGATGATGCAGGATGATGCAGGTTGATGCAGGATTGTGCAGGATGGGTGGATGATGGTGCAGGATGGGTGCAGGATGATGCAGGATGGTGCACGATGGTGCACGATGGTGAAGGATGGTGCAGGATTGTGCAGGATGATGCAGGATTGTGCAGGATGGGTGGATGATGGTGCAGGATGGGTGCAGGATGATGCAGGATGGTGCACGATGGTGCACGATGGTGCAGGATGGTGCAGGATGATGCAGGATGGTGCACGATGGTGCAGGATAATTCAGGATGGTGCAGGATGATGCAGGAGGACGCGTTGTATTTATTTATTCATGTATTAATTTCCCTATGTATTTCTATTTCGTTCTATTAATTTCAATTTCTTTCAATTTCTTTCTTTCTTTCACTCTCTGTCTTTCTTTCTTGCTTTCATACTTTCTTTCCTCTCTCTCTTTCATTCTTTCTTTCATACTTTCCCCCCCCCTTTTTTTCATGATGTGCCAGGAAGCGCTAGCATGAATCAGGATGGGCCAGAATGTATCAGATTGATGCAGGATGATGCAGGATGATGCAGGATGATGCAGGATCATGCAGGATGATGCAGGATGATGCAGGATGATGCAGGATGATGCAGGATGATGCAGGATGATGCAGGATGATGCAGGATGATGCAGGATGGTGCAGGATGATGCAGGATGGTGCACGATGGTTCAGGATGATGCAGGATGATGCAGGATGGTGCAGGATGGTGCACGATGGTGCACGATGGTGCAGGATGGTGCAGGATGATGCAGGATGGTGCACGATGGTGCAGGATAATGCAGGATGATGCAGGATGATGCAGGATGATGCAGGTTGATGCAGGATTGTGCAGGATGGGTGGATGATGGTGCAGGATGGGTGCAGGATGATGCAGGATGGTGCACGATGGTGCACGATGGTGAAGGATGGTGCAGGATTGTGCAGGATGATGCAGGATTGTGCAGGATGGGTGGATGATGGTGCAGGATGGGTGCAGGATGATGCAGGATGGTCCACGATGGTGCACGATGGTGCAGGATGGTGCAGGATGATTCAGGATGGTGCAGGATGATGCAGGATGATGGAGGATGATGCAGGATGAAGCAGGATGATGCAGGATGATGCAGGATGATGCACAATGGTGCAGGATAATGCAGGATGATGCAGGATGGTGCAGGATGATGCAGGATGATGCAGGATGATGCAGGATGATGCAGGATGATGCAGGATGATGCAGGATGATGCAGGATGATGCAGATTGATGCAGGATGATACACGATGATGCAGGATGATGCAGGATGATGCAGGATTGTGCAGGATGATGCAGGATTGTGCAGGATGGGTGGATGATGGTGCAGGATGGGTGCAGGATGATGCAGGATGGTGCACGATGGTGCACGATGGTGCAGGATGGTGCAGGATGATGCAGGATGGTGCACGATGGTGCAGGATAATTCAGGATGGTACAGGATGATGCAGGAGGACGCGTTGTATTTATTTATTCATGTATTAATTTCCCTATGTATTTCTATTTCGTTCTATTAATTTCAATTTCTTTCAATTTCTTTCTTTCTTTCACTCTCTGTCTTTCTTTCTTGCTTTCATACTTTCTTTCCTCTCTCTCTTTCATTCTTTCTTTCATACTTTCCCCCCCCCCTTTTTTTCATGATGTGCCAGGAAGCGCTAGCATGAATCAGGATGGGCCAGAATGTATCAGATTGATGCAGGATGATGCAGGATGATGCAGGATGATGCAGGATCATGCAGGATGATGCAGGATGATGCAGGATGATGCAGGATGATGCAGGATGATGCAGGATGATGCAGGATGATGCAGGATGATGCAGGATGGTGCAGGATGATGCAGGATGGTGCACGATGGTTCAGGATGATGCAGGATGATGCAGGATGGTGCAGGATGGTGCACGATGGTGCACGATGGTGCAGGATGGTGCAGGATGATGCAGGATGGTGCACGATGGTGCAGGATAATGCAGGATGATGCAGGATGATGCAGGATGATGCAGGTTGATGCAGGATTGTGCAGGATGGGTGGATGATGGTGCAGGATGGGTGCAGGATGATGCAGGATGGTGCACGATGGTGCACGATGGTGAAGGATGGTGCAGGATTGTGCAGGATGATGCAGGATTGTGCAGGATGGGTGGATGATGGTGCAGGATGGGTGCAGGATGATGCAGGATGGTCCACGATGGTGCACGATGGTGCAGGATGGTGCAGGATGATTCAGGATGGTGCAGGATGATGCAGGATGATGGAGGATGATGCAGGATGAAGCAGGATGATGCAGGATGATGCAGGATGATGCAGGTTGATGCAGGATGATGCAGGATGGTGCACGATGGTTCAGGATGATGCAGGATGATGCAGGATGGTGCACGATGGTTCAGGATGATGCAGGATGATGCAGGATGGTGCACGATGGTGCACGATGGTGAAGGATGGTGCAGGATGATTCAGGATGGTGCAGGATGATGCAGGATGATGGAGGATGATGCAGGATGAAGCAGGATGATGCAGGATGATGCAGGATGATGCAGGTTGATGCAGGATGATGCAGGATGGCGCACGATGGTTCAGGATGATGCAGGATGATGCAGGATGGTGCACGATGTTTAAGGATGATGCAGGATGATGCAGGATGGTGCACGATGGTGCACGATGGTGAAGGATGGTGCAGGATGATGCAGGATGGTGCACGATGGTTCAGGATGATGCAGGATGATGCAGGATGGTGCACGATGGTGCACGATGGTGCAGGATGGTGCAGGATGATGCAGGATGGTGCACGATGGTGCAGGATAATGCAGGATGATGCAGGATGGTGCAGGATGATGCAGGATGATGGAGGATGATGCAGGATGATGCAGGATGATGCAGGATGATGCAGGTTGATGCAGGATTGTGCAGGATGGGTGGATGATGCTGCAGGATGGGTGCAGGATGATGCAGGATGGTGCACGATGGTGCACGATGGTGAAGGATGGTGCAGGATGATGCAGGATGGTGCACAATGGTGCAGGATAATGCAGGATGATGCAGGATGGTGCAGGATGATGCAGGATGATGCAGGATGATGCAGGATGATGCAGGATGATGCAGGATGATGCAGGATGATGCAGGATGATGCAGATTGATGCAGGATGATACACGATGATGCAGGATGATGCAGGATGATGCAGGATTGTGCAGGATGATGCAGGATTGTGCAGGATGGGTGGATGATGGTGCAGGATGGGTGCAGGATGATGCAGGATGGTGCACGATGGTGCACGATGGTGCAGGATGGTGCAGGATGATGCAGGATGGTGCACGATGGTGCAGGATAATTCAGGATGGTGCAGGATGATGCAGGAGGACGCGTTGTATTTATTTATTCATGTATTAATTTCCCTATGTATTTCTATTTCGTTCTATTAATTTCAATTTCTTTCAATTTCTTTCTTTCTTTCACTCTCTGTCTTTCTTTCTTGCTTTCATACTTTCTTTCCTCTCTCTCTTTCATTCTTTCTTTCATACTTTCCCCCCCCCCTTTTTTTCATGATGTGCCAGGAAGCGCTAGCATGAATCAGGATGGGCCAGAATGTATCAGATTGATGCAGGATGATGCAGGATGATGCAGGATGATGCAGGATCATGCAGGATGATGCAGGATGATGCAGGATGATGCAGGATGATGCAGGATGATGCAGGATGATGCAGGATGATGCAGGATGATGCAGGATGATGCAGGATGATGCAGGATGATGCAGGATGGTGCACGATGGTTCAGGATGATGCAGGATGATGCAGGATTATGCAGGATGATGCAGGATGATGCAGGATGATGCAGGTTGATGCAGGATTGTGCAGGATTGGTGGATGATGGTGCAGGATGGGTGCAGGATGATGCAGGATGGTGCACGATGGTGCACGATGGTGCAGGATGGTGCAGGATGATGCAGGATGGTGCAGGATGATGCAGGATGGTGCACGATGGTTCAGGATGATGCAGGATGATGCAGGATTATGCAGGATGATGCAGGATGATGCAGGATGATGCAGGTTGATGCAGGATTGTGCAGGATTGGTGGATGATGGTGCAGGATGGGTGCAGGATGATGCAGGATGGTGCACGATGGTGCACGATGGTGCAGGATGGTGCAGGATGATGCAGGATGGTGCACGATGGTGCAGGATAATGCAGGATGATGCAGGATGGTGCAGGATGATGCAGGATGATGCAGGATGGGTGGATGATGGTGCAGGATGGGTGCAGGATGATGCAGGATGGTGCACGATGGTGCACGATGGTGAAGGATGGTGCAGGATTGTGCAGGATGATGCAGGATTGTGCAGGATGGGTGGATGATGGTGCAGGATGGGTGCAGGATGATGCAGGATGGTCCACGATGGTGCACGATGGTGCAGGATGGTGCAGGATGATTCAGGATGGTGCAGGATGATGCAGGATGATGGAGGATGATGCAGGATGAAGCAGGATGATGCAGGATGATGCAGGATGATGCAGGTTGATGCAGGATGATGCAGGATGGTGCACGATGGTTCAGGATGATGCAGGATGATGCAGGATGGTGCACGATGGTTCAGGATGATGCAGGATGATGCAGGATGGTGCACGATGGTGCACGATGGTGAAGGATGGTGCAGGATGATTCAGGATGGTGCAGGATGATGGAGGATGATGGAGGATGATGCAGGATGAAGCAGGATGATGCAGGATGATGCAGGATGATGCAGGTTGATGCAGGATGATGCAGGATGGCGCACGATGGTTCAGGATGATGCAGGATGATGGAGGATGGTGCACGATGTTTAAGGATGATGCAGGATGATGCAGGATGGTGCACGATGGTGCACGATGGTGAAGGATGGTGCAGGATGATGCAGGATGGTGCACGATGGTTCAGGATGATGCAGGATGATGCAGGATGGTGCACGATGGTGCACGATGGTGCAGGATGGTGCAGGATGATGCAGGATGGTGCACGATGGTGCAGGATAATGCAGGATGATGCAGGATGGTGCAGGATGATGCAGGATGATGGAGGATGATGCAGGATGATGCAGGATGATGCAGGATGATGCAGGTTGATGCAGGATTGTGCAGGATGGGTGGATGATGGTGCAGGATGGGTGCAGGATGATGCAGGATGGTGCACGATGGTGCACGATGGTGAAGGATGGTGCAGGATGATGCAGGATGGTGCACAATGGTGCAGGATAATGCAGGATGATGCAGGATGGTGCAGGATGATGCAGGATGATGCAGGATGATGCAGGATGATGCAGGATGATGCAGGATGATGCAGGATGATGCAGATTGATGCAGGATGATACACGATGATGCAGGATGATGCAGGATGATGCAGGATTGTGCAGGATGATGC
This sequence comes from Actinernus sp. WN-2022, assembly GCA_030867875.1. Taxonomy (NCBI): domain Eukaryota; kingdom Metazoa; phylum Cnidaria; class Anthozoa; order Actiniaria; family Actinernidae; genus Actinernus; species Actinernus sp. WN-2022. The sequence goes on from JAOWCC010000936.1 coordinate 58,936,792, forward strand.
AGGATTGTGCAGGATGGGTGGATGATGGTGCAGGATGGGTGCAGGATGATGCAGGATGGTGCACGATGGTGCACGATGGTGCAGGATGGTGCAGGATGATGCAGGATGGTGCACGATGGTGCAGGATAATTCAGGATGATTCAGGATGGTGCAGGATGATGCAGGATGATGGAGGATGATGCAGGATGAAGCAGGATGATGCAGGATGATGCAGGATGATGCAGGTTGATGCAGGATGATACAGGATGATGCAGGATGATGCAGGATGATGCAGGATGATGCAGGATGATGCAGGATGATGCAGGATGGTGCACGATGATTCAGGATGGTGCACGATGGTGCACGATGGTGCAGGATGGTGCAGGATGATGCAGGATGGTGCACGATGGTGCAGGATAATGCAGGATGATGCAGGATGGTGCAGGATGATGCAGGATGATGCAGGATGGTGCAGGATGATGCAGGATTGTGCAGGATGGGTGGATGATGGTGCAGGATGGGTGCAGGATGATGCAGGATGGTCCACGATGGTGCACGATGGTGCAGGATGGTGCAGGATGATTCAGGATGGTGCAGGATGATGCAGGATGATGGAGGATGATGCAGGATGAAGCAGGATGATGCAGGATGATGCAGGATGATGCAGGTTGATGCAGGATGATGCAGGATGGTGCACGATGGTTCAGGATGATGCAGGATGATGCAGGATGGTGCACGATGGTTCAGGATGATGCAGGATGATGCAGGATGGTGCAGAATGGGTGCAGGATGATGCAGGATGATGCAGGATGATGCAGGATGATGCAGGATTTTGCAGGATGATGCAGGATGATGCAGGATGATGCAGGATGATGCAGGATTGTGCAGGATGGGTGGAGGATGATGCAGGATTGTGCACGATGGTGCACGACTGTGCAGGATGATGCAGGATGGAGCAGGATGATGCAGGAGGACGCGTTGTATTTATTTATTCATGTATTAATTTCCCTATGTATTTCTATTTCGTTCTATTAATTTCAATTTCTTTCAATTTCTTTCTTTCTTTCACTCTCTGTCTTTCTTTCTTGCTTTCATACTTTCTTTCGTCTCTCTCTTTCATTCTTTCTTTCATACTTTTCCCCCCCCCTTTTTTTCATGATGTGCCAGGAAGCGCTAGCATGAATCAGGATGGGCCAGAATGTATCAGATTGATGCAGGATGGTGCACGATGGTGCAGGATGGTGCAGGATGATGCAGGATGGTGCACGATGGTGCAGGATGATGCAGGATGGTGCACGATGGTGCACGATGGTGCAGGATGGTGCAGGATGATGCAGGATGGTGCACGATGGTGCAGGATAATGCAGGACGATGCAGGATGATGCAGGATGATGCAGGATGATGCAGGATGATGCAGGATGATGCAGGATGATGCAGGATGATGCAGGATGATGCAGGATGATGCAGGATGATGCAGGATGATGCAGGTTGATGCAGGATGATACAGGATGATGCAGGATGATGCAGGATGATGCAGGATTGTGCAGGATGATGCAGGATTGTGCAGGATGGGTGGATGATGGTGCAGGATGGGTGCAGGATGATGCAGGATGGTCCACGATGGTGCACGATGGTGCAGGATGGTGCAGGATGATTCAGGATGGTGCAGGATGATGCAGGATGATGGAGGATGATGCATGATGAAGCAGGATGATGCAGGATGATGCAGGATGATGCAGGATGATGCAGGATGGTGCACGATGGTTCAGGATGATGCAGGATGATGCAGGATGGTGCACGATGGTTCAGGATGATGCAGGATGATGCAGGATGATGCAGGATGGTGCACGATGGTGCACGATGGTGAAGGATGGTGCAGGATGATGCAGGATGGTGCACGATGGTGCACGATGGTTCAGGATGATGCAGGATGATGCAGGATGGTGCAGGATGGTGCACGATGGTGCACGATGGTGCAGGATGGTGCAGGATGATGCAGGATGGTGCACGATGGTGCAGGATAATGCAGGATGATGCAGGATGATGCAGGATGATGCAGGTTGATGCAGGATTGTGCAGGATGGGTGGATGATGGTGCAGGATGGGTGCAGGATGATGCAGGATGGTGCACGATGGTGCACGATGGTGAAGGATGGTGCAGGATTGTGCAGGATGATGCAGGATTGTGCAGGATGGGTGGATGATGGTGCAGGATGGGTGCAGGATGATGCAGGATGGTCCACGATGGTGCACGATGGTGCAGGATGGTGCAGGATGATTCAGGATGGTGCAGGATGATGCAGGATGATGGAGGATGATGCAGGATGAAGCAGGATGATGCAGGATGATGCAGGATGATGCAGGTTGATGCAGGATGATGCAGGATGGTGCACGATGGTTCAGGATGATGCAGGATGATGCAGGATGGTGCACGATGGTTCAGGATGATGCAGGATGATGCAGGATGGTGCACGATGGTGCACGATGGTGAAGGATGGTGCAGGATGATTCAGGATGGTGCAGGATGATGCAGGATAATGGAGGATGATGCAGGATGAAGCAGGATGATGCAGGATGATGCAGGATGATGCAGGTTGATGCAGGATGATGCAGGATGGCGCACGATGGTTCAGGATGATGCAGGATGATGCAGGATGGTGCACGATGTTTAAGGATGATGCAGGATGATGCAGGATGGTGCACGATGGTGCACGATGGTGAAGGATGGTGCAGGATGATGCAGGATGGTGCACGATGGTTCAGGATGATGCAGGATGATGCAGGATGGTGCACGATGGTGCACGATGGTGCAGGATGGTGCAGGATGATGCAGGATGGTGCACGATGGTGCAGGATAATGCAGGATGATGCAGGATGGTGCAGGATGATGCAGGATGATGGAGGATGATGCAGGATGATGCAGGATGATGCAGGATGATGCAGGTTGATGCAGGATTGTGCAGGATGGGTGGATGATGGTGCAGGATGGGTGCAGGATGATGCAGGATGGTGCACGATGGTGCACGATGGTGAAGGATGGTGCAGGATGATGCAGGATGGTGCACAATGGTGCAGGATAATGCAGGATGATGCAGGATGGTGCAGGATGATGCAGGATGATGCAGGATGATGCAGGATGATGCAGGATGATGCAGGATGATGCAGGATGATGCAGGATGATGCAGATTGATGCAGGATGATACACGATGATGCAGGATGATGCAGGATGATGCAGGATTGTGCAGGATGATGCAGGATTGTGCAGGATGGGTGGATGATGGTGCAGGATGGGTGCAGGATGATGCAGGATGGTGCACGATGGTGCACGATGGTGCAGGATGGTGCAGGATGATGCAGGATGGTGCACGATGGTGCAGGATAATTCAGGATGGTGCAGGATGATGCAGGAGGACGCGTTGTATTTATTTATTCATGTATTAATTTCCCTATGTATTTCTATTTCGTTCTATTAATTTCAATTTCTTTCAATTTCTTTCTTTCTTTCACTCTCTGTCTTTCTTTCTTGCTTTCATACTTTCTTTCCTCTCTCTCTTTCATTCTTTCTTTCATACTTTCCCCCCCCCCTTTTTTTCATGATGTGCCAGGAAGCGCTAGCATGAATCAGGATGGGCCAGAATGTATCAGATTGATGCAGGATGATGCAGGATGATGCAGGATGATGCAGGATCATGCAGGATGATGCAGGATGATGCAGGATGATGCAGGATGATGCAGGATGATGCAGGATGATGCAGGATGATGCAGGATGATGCAGGATGGTGCAGGATGATGCAGGATGGTGCACGATGGTTCAGGATGATGCAGGATGATGCAGGATGGTGCAGGATGGTGCACGATGGTGCACGATGGTGCAGGATGGTGCAGGATGATGCAGGATGGTGCACGATGGTGCAGGATAATGCAGGATGATGCAGGATGATGCAGGATGATGCAGGTTGATGCAGGATTGTGCAGGATGGGTGGATGATGGTGCAGGATGGGTGCAGGATGATGCAGGATGGTGCACGATGGTGCACGATGGTGAAGGATGGTGCAGGATTGTGCAGGATGATGCAGGATTGTGCAGGATGGGTGGATGATGGTGCAGGATGGGTGCAGGATGATGCAGGATGGTCCACGATGGTGCACGATGGTGCAGGATGGTGCAGGATGATTCAGGATGGTGCAGGATGATGCAGGATGATGGAGGATGATGCAGGATGAAGCAGGATGATGCAGGATGATGCAGGATGATGCACAATGGTGCAGGATAATGCAGGATGATGCAGGATGGTGCAGGATGATGCAGGATGATGCAGGATGATGCAGGATGATGCAGGATGATGCAGGATGATGCAGGATGATGCAGGATGATGCAGATTGATGCAGGATGATACACGATGATGCAGGATGATGCAGGATGATGCAGGATTGTGCAGGATGATGCAGGATTGTGCAGGATGGGTGGATGATGGTGCAGGATGGGTGCAGGATGATGCAGGATGGTGCACGATGGTGCACGATGGTGCAGGATGGTGCAGGATGATGCAGGATGGTGCACGATGGTGCAGGATAATTCAGGATGGTGCAGGATGATGCAGGAGGACGCGTTGTATTTATTTATTCATGTATTAATTTCCCTATGTATTTCTATTTCGTTCTATTAATTTCAATTTCTTTCAATTTCTTTCTTTCTTTCACTCTCTGTCTTTCTTTCTTGCTTTCATACTTTCTTTCCTCTCTCTCTTTCATTCTTTCTTTCATACTTTCCCCCCCCCCTTTTTTTCATGATGTGCCAGGAAGCGCTAGCATGAATCAGGATGGGCCAGAATGTATCAGATTGATGCAGGATGATGCAGGATGATGCAGGATGATGCAGGATCATGCAGGATGATGCAGGATGATGCAGGATGATGCAGGATGATGCAGGATGATGCAGGATGATGCAGGATGATGCAGGATGATGCAGGATGGTGCAGGATGATGCAGGATGGTGCACGATGGTTCAGGATGATGCAGGATGATGCAGGATGGTGCAGGATGGTGCACGATGGTGCACGATGGTGCAGGATGGTGCAGGATGATGCAGGATGGTGCACGATGGTGCAGGATAATGCAGGATGATGCAGGATGATGCAGGATGATGCAGGATGATGCAGGTTGATGCAGGATTGTGCAGGATGGGTGGATGATGGTGCAGGATGGGTGCAGGATGATGCAGGATGGTGCACGATGGTGCACGATGGTGAAGGATGGTGCAGGATTGTGCAGGATGATGCAGGATTGTGCAGGATGGGTGGATGATGGTGCAGGATGGGTGCAGGATGATGCAGGATGGTCCACGATGGTGCACGATGGTGCAGGATGGTGCAGGATGATTCAGGATGGTGCAGGATGATGCAGGATGATGGAGGATGATGCAGGATGAAGCAGGATGATGCAGGATGATGCAGGATGATGCAGGTTGATGCAGGATGATGCAGGATGGTGCACGATGGTTCAGGATGATGCAGGATGATGCAGGATGGTGCACGATGGTTCAGGATGATGCAGGATGATGCAGGATGGTGCACGATGGTGCACGATGGTGAAGGATGGTGCAGGATGATTCAGGATGGTGCAGGATGATGCAGGATGATGGAGGATGATGCAGGATGAAGCAGGATGATGCAGGATGATGCAGGATGATGCAGGTTGATGCAGGATGATGCAGGATGGCGCACGATGGTTCAGGATGATGCAGGATGATGCAGGATGGTGCACGATGTTTAAGGATGATGCAGGATGATGCAGGATGGTGCACGATGGTGCACGATGGTGAAGGATGGTGCAGGATGATGCAGGATGGTGCACGATGGTTCAGGATGATGCAGGATGATGCAGGATGGTGCACGATGGTGCACGATGGTGCAGGATGGTGCAGGATGATGCAGGATGGTGCACGATGGTGCAGGATAATGCAGGATGATGCAGGATGGTGCAGGATGATGCAGGATGATGGAGGATGATGCAGGATGATGCAGGATGATGCAGGATGATGCAGGTTGATGCAGGATTGTGCAGGATGGGTGGATGATGGTGCAGGATGGGTGCAGGATGATGCAGGATGGTGCACGATGGTGCACGATGGTGAAGGATGGTGCAGGATGATGCAGGATGGTGCACAATGGTGCAGGATAATGCAGGATGATGCAGGATGGTGCAGGATGATGCAGGATGATGCAGGATGATGCAGGATGATGCAGGATGATGCAGGATGATGCAGGATGATGCAGGATGATGCAGATTGATGCAGGATGATACACGATGATGCAGGATGATGCAGGATGATGCAGGATTGTGCAGGATGATGCAGGATTGTGCAGGATGGGTGGATGATGGTGCAGGATGGGTGCAGGATGATGCAGGATGGTGCACGATGGTGCACGATGGTGCAGGATGGTGCAGGATGATGCAGGATGGTGCACGATGGTGCAGGATAATTCAGGATGGTGCAGGATGATGCAGGAGGACGCGTTGTATTTATTTATTCATGTATTAATTTCCCTATGTATTTCTATTTCGTTCTATTAATTTCAATTTCTTTCAATTTCTTTCTTTCTTTCACTCTCTGTCTTTCTTTCTTGCTTTCATACTTTCTTTCCTCTCTCTCTTTCATTCTTTCTTTCATACTTTCCCCCCCCCCTTTTTTTCATGATGTGCCAGGAAGCGCTAGCATGAATCAGGATGGGCCAGAATGTATCAGATTGATGCAGGATGATGCAGGATGATGCAGGATGATGCAGGATCATGCAGGATGATGCAGGATGATGCAGGATGATGCAGGATGATGCAGGATGATGCAGGATGATGCAGGATGATGCAGGATGATGCAGGATGATGCAGGATGATGCAGGATGATGCAGGATGGTGCACGATGGTTCAGGATGATGCAGGATGATGCAGGATTATGCAGGATGATGCAGGATGATGCAGGATGATGCAGGTTGATGCAGGATTGTGCAGGATTGGTGGATGATGGTGCAGGATGGGTGCAGGATGATGCAGGATGGTGCACGATGGTGAACGATGGTGCAGGATGGTGCAGGATGATGCAGGATGGTGCAGGATGATGCAGGATGGTGCACGATGGTTCAGGATGATGCAGGATGATGCAGGATTATGCAGGATGATGCAGGATGATGCAGGATGATGCAGGTTGATGCAGGATTGTGCAGGATTGGTGGATGATGGTGCAGGATGGGTGCAGGATGATGCAGGATGGTGCACGATGGTGCAGGATGGTGCAGGATGGTGCAGGATGATGCAGGATGGTGCACGATGGTGCAGGATAATGCAGGATGATGCAGGATGGTGCAGGATGATGCAGGATGATGCAGGATGGGTGGATGATGGTGCAGGATGGGTGCAGGATGATGCAGGATGGTGCACGATGGTGCACGATGGTGAAGGATGGTGCAGGATTGTGCAGGATGATGCAGGATTGTGCAGGATGGGTGGATGATGGTGCAGGATGGGTGCAGGATGATGCAGGATGGTCCACGATGGTGCACGATGGTGCAGGATGGTGCAGGATGATTCAGGATGGTGCAGGATGATGCAGGATGATGGAGGATGATGCAGGATGAAGCAGGATGATGCAGGATGATGCAGGATGATGCAGGTTGATGCAGGATGATGCAGGATGGTGCACGATGGTTCAGGATGATGCAGGATGATGCAGGATGGTGCACGATGGTTCAGGATGATGCAGGATGATGCAGGATGGTGCACGATGGTGCACGATGGTGAAGGATGGTGCAGGATGATTCAGGATGGTGCAGGATGATGGAGGATGATGGAGGATGATGCAGGATGAAGCAGGATGATGCAGGATGATGCAGGATGATGCAGGTTGATGCAGGATGATGCAGGATGGCGCACGATGGTTCAGGATGATGCAGGATGATGGAGGATGGTGCACGATGTTTAAGGATGATGCAGGATGATGCAGGATGGTGCACGATGGTGCACGATGGTGAAGGATGGTGCAGGATGATGCAGGATGGTGCACGATGGTTCAGGATGATGCAGGATGATGCAGGATGGTGCACGATGGTGCACGATGGTGCAGGATGGTGCAGGATGATGCAGGATGGTGCACGATGGTGCAGGATAATGCAGGATGATGCAGGATGGTGCAGGATGATGCAGGATGATGGAGGATGATGCAGGATGATGCAGGATGATGCAGGATGATGCAGGTTGATGCAGGATTGTGCAGGATGGGTGGATGATGGTGCAGGATGGGTGCAGGATGATGCAGGATGGTGCACGATGGTGCACGATGGTGAAGGATGGTGCAGGATGATGCAGGATGGTGCAGGATGATGCAGGATGGTGCACGATGGTTCAGGATGATGCAGGATGATGCAGGATGGTGCACGATGGTGCACGATGGTGCAGGATGGTGCAGGATGATGCAGGATGGTGCACGATGGTGCAGGATAATGCAGGATGATGCAGGATGGTGCAGGATGATGCAGGATGATGGAGGATGATGCAGGATGATGCAGGATGATGCAGGATGATGCAGGTTGATGCAGGATTGTGCAGGATGGGTGGATGATGGTGCAGGATGGGTGCAGGATGATGCAGGATGGTGCACGATGGTGCACGATGGTGAAGGATGGTGCAGGATGATGCAGGATGGTGCACAATGGTGCAGGATAATGCAGGATGATGCAGGATGGTGCAGGATGATGCAGGATGATGCAGGATGATGCAGGATGATGCAGGATGATGCAGGATGATGCAGGATGATGCAGATTGATGCAGGATGATACACGATGATGCAGGATGATGCAGGATGATGCAGGATTGTGCAGGATGATGCAGGATTGTGCAGGATGGGTGGATGATGGTGCAGGATGGGTGCAGGATGATGCAGGATGGTGCACGATGGTGCACGATGGTGCAGGATGGTGCAGGATGATGCAGGATGGTGCACGATGGTGCAGGATAATTCAGGATGATTCAGGATGGTGCAGGATGATGCAGGATGATGGAGGATGATGCAGGATGAAGCAGGATGATGCAGGATGATGCAGGATGATGCAGGTTGATGCAGGATGATACAGGATGATGCAGGATGATGCAGGATGATGCAGGATGATGCAGGATGATGCAGGATGATGCAGGATGGTGCACGATGATTCAGGATGGTGCACGATGGTGCACGATGGTGCAGGATGGTGCAGGATGATGCAGGATGGTGCACGATGGTGCAGGATAATGCAGGATGATGCAGGATGGTGCAGGATGATGCAGGATGATGCAGGATGGTGCAGGATGATGCAGGATTGTGCAGGATGGGTGGATGATGGTGCAGGATGGGTGCAGGATGATGCAGGATGGTCCACGATGGTGCACGATGGTGCAGGATGGTGCAGGATGATTCAGGATGGTGCAGGATGATGCAGGATGATGGAGGATGATGCAGGATGAAGCAGGATGATGCAGGATGATGCAGGATGATGCAGGTTGATGCAGGATGATGCAGGATGGTGCACGATGGTTCAGGATGATGCAGGATGATGCAGGATGGTGCACGATGGTTCAGGATGATGCAGGATGATGCAGGATGGTGCAGAATGGGTGCAGGATGATGCAGGATGATGCAGGATGATGCAGGATGATGCAGGATTTTGCAGGATGATGCAGGATGATGCAGGATGATGCAGGATGATGCAGGATTGTGCAGGATGGGTGGAGGATGATGCAGGATTGTGCACGATGGTGCACGACTGTGCAGGATGATGCAGGATGGAGCAGGATGATGCAGGAGGACGCGTTGTATTTATTTATTCATGTATTAATTTCCCTATGTATTTCTATTTCGTTCTATTAATTTCAATTTCTTTCAATTTCTTTCTTTCTTTCACTCTCTGTCTTTCTTTCTTGCTTTCATACTTTCTTTCCTCTCTCTCTTTCATTCTTTCTTTCATACTTTCCCCCCCCCCTTTTTTCATGATGTGCCAGGAAGCGCTAGCATGAATCAGGATGGGCCAGAATGTATCAGATTGATGCAGGATGATGCAGGATGATGCAGGATGATGCAGGATGATGCAGGATGATGCAGGATGATGCAGGATGATGCAGGATGATGCAGGATGATGCAGGATGATGCAGGATGATGCAGGATGATGCAGGATGATGCAGGATGATGCAGGATGATGTAGGATGGTGTACGATCGTTCAGGATGATGCAGGATGATGCAGGATTATGCAGGATGATGCAGGATGATGCAGGATGATGCAGGTTGATGCAGGATTGTGCAGGATTGGTGGATGATGGTGCAGGATGGGTGCAGGATGATGCAGGATGGTGCACGATGGTGCACGATGGTGCAGGATGGTGCAGGATGATGCAGGATGGTGCACGATGGTGCAGGATAATGCAGGATGATGCAGGATGGTGCAGGATGATGCAGGATGATGCAGGATGATGCAGGATGATGCAGGATGATGCAGGATGATGCAGGATGATGCAGGATGATGCAGGATGATGCAGGATGATGCAGGTTGATGCAGGATGATACAGGATGATGCAGGATGATGCAGGATGATGCAGGATTGTGCAGGATGATGCAGGATTGTGCAGGATGGGTGGATGATGGTGCAGGATGGGTGCAGGATGATGCAGGATGGTCCACGATGGTGCACGATGGTGCAGGATGGTGCAGGATGATTCAGGATGGTGCAGGATGATGCAGGATGATGGAGGATGATGCATGATGAAGCAGGATGATGCAGGATGATGCAGGATGATGCAGGTTGATGCAGGATGATGCAGGATGGTGCACGATGGTTCAGGATGATGCAGGATGATGCAGGATGGTGGACGATGGTTCAGGATGATGCAGGATGATGCAGGATGGTGCACGATGGTGCACGATGGTGAAGGATGGTGCAGGATGATGCAGGGTGGTGCACGATGGTTCAGGATGATGCAGGATGATGCAGGATGGTGCAGGATGGTGCACGATGGTGCACGATGGTGCAGGATGGTGCAGGATGATGCAGGATGGTGCACGATGGTGCAGGATAATGCAGGATGATGCAGGATGATGCAGGATGATGCAGGTTGATGCAGGATTGTGCAGGATGGGTGGATGATGGTGCAGGATGGGTGCAGGATGATGCAGGATGGTGCACGATGGTGCACGATGGTGAAGGATGGTGCAGGATTGTGCAGGATGATGCAGGATTGTGCAGGATGGGTGGATGATGGTGCAGGATGGGTGCAGGATGATGCAGGATGGTCCACGATGGTGCACGATGGTGCAGGATGGTGCAGGATGATTCAGGATGGTGCAGGATGATGCAGGATGATGGAGGATGATGCAGGATGAAGCAGGATGATGCAGGATGATGCAGGATGATGCAGGTTGATGCAGGATGATGCAGGATGGCGCACGATGGTTCAGGATGATGCAGGATGATGCAGGATGGTGCACGATGGTTCAGGATGATGCAGGATGATGCAGGATGGTGCACGATGGTGCACGATGGTGAAGGATGGTGCAGGATGATGCAGGATGGTGCACGATGGTTCAGGATGATGCAGGATGATGCAGGATGGTGCACGATGGTGCACGATGGTGCAGGATGGTGCAGGATGATGCAGGATGGTGCACGATGGTGCAGGATAATGCAGGATGATGCAGGATGGTGCAGGATGATGCAGGATGATGGAGGATGATGCAGGATGATGCAGGATGATGCAGGTTGATGCAGGATTGTGCAGGATGGGTGGATGATGGTGCAGGATGGGTGCAGGATGATGCAGGATGGTGCACGATGGTGCACGATGGTGAAGGATGGTGCAGGATGATGCAGGATGGTGCACAATGGTGCAGGATAATGCAGGATGATGCAGGATGGTGCAGGATGATGCAGGATGATGCAGGATGATGCAGGATGATGCAGGATGATGCAGGATGATGCAGGATGATGCAGATTGATGCAGGATGATACAGGATGATGCAGGATGATGCAGGATGATGCAGGATTGTGCAGGATGATGCAGGATTGTGCAGGATGGGTGGATGATGGTGCAGGATGGGTGCAGGATGATGCAGGATGGTGCACGATGGTGCACGATGGTGCAGGATGGTGCAGGATGATGCAGGATGGTGCACGATGGTGCAGGATAATGCAGGATGATTCAGGATGGTGCAGGATGATGCAGGATGATGGAGGATGATGCAGGATGAAGCAGGATGATGCAGGATGATGCAGGATGATGCAGGTTGATGCAGGATGATACAGGATGATGCAGGATGATGCAGGATGATGCAGGATGATGCAGGATGATGCAGGATGATGCAGGATGGTGCACGATGATTCAGGATGGTGCACGATGGTGCACGATGGTGCAGGATGGTGCAGGATGATGCAGGATGGTGCACGATGGTGCAGGATAATGCAGGATGATGCAGGATGGTGCAGGATGATGCAGGATGATGCAGGATGGTGCAGGATGGTGCACGATGGTGCACGATGGTGCAGGATGGTGCAGGATGGTGCAGGATGATGCAGAATGATGCAGGATGATGGAGGATGATGCAGGATGATGCAGGATGGTGCATAATGGGTGCAGGATGATGCAGGATGATGCAGGATGATGCAGGATGATGCAGGATGATGCACGATTTTGCAGGATGGGTTGCAGGATGATGCAGGATGATGCAGGATGATGCAGGATTGTGCAGGATGGGTGGAGGATGATGCAGGATGGTGCACGATGGTGCACGACTGTGCAGGATGATACAGGATGATGCAGGATGATGCAGGATGATGCAGAATGATGCAGGATGGTGCAGGATGATGCAGGATGGTGCAGGATGATGCAGGAGGACGCGTTGTATTTATTTATTCATGTATTAATTTCCCTATGTATTTCTATTTCGTTCTATTTATTTCAATTTCTTTCAATTTCTTTCTTTCTTTCACTCTCTGTCTTTCTTTCTTGCTTTCATACTTTCTTTCCTCTCTCTCTTTCATTCTTTCTTTCATACTTTCCCCCCCTTTTTTTCATGATGTGCCAGGAAGCGCTAGCATGAATCAGGATGGGCCAGAATGTATCAGATTGATGCAGGATGATGCAGGATGATGCAGGATGATGCAGGATGATGCAGGATGATGCAGGATGATGCAGGATGATGCAGGATGATGCAGGATGATGCAGGATGATGCAGGATGATGCAGGATGATGCAGGATGATGCAGGATGATGCAGGATGATGCAGGATGATGCAGGATGATGTAGGATGGTGTACGATCGTTCAGGATGATGCAGGATGATGCAGGATAATGCAGGATGATGCAGGATGGTGCAGGATGATGCAGGATGATGAAGGATGATGCAGGATGGTGCAGAATGATGCAGGAGGACGCGTTGTATTTATTTATTCATGTATTAATTTCCCTATGTATTTCTATTTGGTTCTATTACATTCTATTTCTTTCTATTTCTTTCTTTCTTTCTCTCGTTCTCTTTCTTTTTTTAATACTGCAGGGTGATGCAGGATGATGCAAGATATATTGTACCATTCTACTATTCACTTGATGTAGAATTGATATCTAAAATAAAAACAATAGCTTCAAAGGCACTTTAATATAGTGTCTTCAAAAGCACAAATAATGGGTGGACGTTAAGGGGGGTGGGGGGGAGGGGGTCTGACCCTAACGTCCGTTGTACGTTAAGCGGGGCATTTCGAATATGTCGACGGCCCCTTGGCACCTTGCTTCAAACAACCGGGCCCAGGTGGATAATTATATTAGGGAAAATGCTTGACTTTTTTTTTGAAGTTCGAAGATAGGGGAGGGAGAATTCGTCAGATTATATTGTAATCTATAAATGTGATTTTGTGTTTTCCCTTAAAAGGGAAACATAGCACCGCTGCCAGGGAAAATCATCAAGTTTGTTCCACCCTTTTTGCATTCCCCCTGGTCAGCCCTGAGGGTTCTACCCCTGGGGGAACTGGCACTGATATATATTTTAGAGACTGGTTATATACGAATCAAATGTCATGTAACCCATCAAAATGTAATGAGCTTATTTTTCGTAAAAATGGTAACACTGAACACTATACCGGCATTGAAGGCATTCCTCAACAAAAAAGAGTTAAATATCTTAGGTGTCACTTTCCAACAAGATTGCAAGTTCTCTAGTCACGTTAAAAATAAGCTTAGGCCTTTGTCAATTGTCTCAACATGTACTCCAACATGTACTCCAACATGTACTCCAGTGTGACTACTGAAACCAGGGCCACTTAGGGCCCAGTCAGGAGAAAATGGAGGTCTTGTAAAAATATCTTGGAGAAAAGGAATGCAAGACTTCGAATTCAGAACTAGTCCACCAAATTTGCCTTTTACCAGATTGAAGCTCAAGCCAGTTGAAATGCTATTGTATTGTACTCGACACTGATTGGCTCAAATAACCATACATTGGAATGTTTGCTTTTGTTCTGCAATGTGATTGGTGCTCATTGTCTAAGTGGCCCCAGCTTCAGTAGTTGCACTGTAATGCATATATGGAGTTTCTCCCCAATAAATTGTTGTTACATTATCCATATATTGCTAATACTAGGTAATGACCCAAACTTATTCTGAAAAGTCATCCACGATAAAACTTTCCAATGCCTCGGGCTCCTGATCTTTATCCTGTCCTTCACTTCAGTGGCTGTGAAAACATGGCGGCAGACTGGAGCAAACAAACGTTTGACTTTGGAGGGATTGATAAGCAGTTCTACAAAAGCCATCTTTACAAAACTTCGTAGGTAAGGAGTTGAATATCTCTGGAACTGAACCTCCTACATTGTATTTTGAAGCCTGATTTAGATTTCTCCGACCCTCTGTTCCATCAAGCATTTTTGTGGTCCGCTTCGTTTCTCTCAAACGGCACTTCCACTTAGTCACAAAAACCTACCTAAAAACCTACTAAATAACACAATATATTTGAATAGACCTAGCTCAAAACCGTCTTTGATATATCCTTTTCTGATAAATTGTATTATATAATTTCCATGATGAGAATTTAGGTGAGAAAACTATTTTAATAAGTGCAATGGAGTGAAATAACCGTGTTTGTAATGCGACGCCATATTGAAAATGTGACGTCATACTGGCATATAGGACTCAACCAAGACTTTCCCTGGAGACGCCCCCTCCCTCCTGCCTTCACTCTTTCATACTTTCTTTCTTTCCTTTATTCTTTCTTTTTTTTCTTTCTTTTTTCATGTGCCAGGAAGGTCCAGCATGAATCAGGATGGACAGAATGAATAAGGACGATGCAGGATGATGCCGGATGATGCAGGATGATGTAGGATGATGCAGGTTGATGAAACTTCATGCAGGATGATGCAGGATGATGCAGGAGGACGCGTTGTATGTATCTATTCATGTATTAATTTCCCTATGTATTTCTATTTCATTCTATTTCTTTCTACTTTTTTCTATTTCTTTCTATTTCTTTCTATTTCTTTCTTTCTTTCTCTCTCTTTCTTCCTTTCATACTTTCTTCCTTTCGTACTTTCTTTCTTTCTCTTTCTCTTTCTCTTTCTCTCTCTCTCTCTCGCTCTCTTTCTTTCTTTCATACTTTCTTTCTTTCTTATTTGTGTCTTTCTTTTTTTCATGATGTGCCAGGAAGCGCCAGCATGAATCAGGATGGTGCAGGATGATGCAGGATGATGCAGGATGGTGCAGGATGGTGCAGGATGATGTAGCATGATGCAGGATGTTGCAGAATGAGGCAGGATGATGCAGGATGATGCTGGATGATGCAGGTTGATGCAAGTCGATACATGATGATGCAGGAAAATGCAGGATGGTGCAGGATGATGCAGATTGATGCAAGTTCATGCAGGATGATGCATGATGACGCATGATGATGCAGGAGAACGCGTTGTATATATTTATTCATGTATTATTTTCTTTCTTTCTTTCTATTTCTTTCTATTTCTTTCTACTTTTTTCTAATTCTTTCTATTACTTTCCATTTTATCTACTTCTTTCTAATTCTTGCTATTTCTTTCTATGTTCTTCTATTTCTTTAGATTTCTTTCTGTCATACTCTTTCTTTTTTTCCCCTTTCTTTTTTCATGATGTGCCAGGAAGCGCCAGCATGAATCAGGATGGGACAGAATGAATCAGGATGATGCAGGATGGTGCAGGATGATGTAGCATGATGCAGGATGAGGCAGGATGAGGCAGGTTGATGCAAGTCGATGCATGATGATGCAGGAAAATGCAGGATGGTGCAGGATGATGCAGGATGGTGCAGGATGATGCAGCATGATGTAGGATGGTACAGGATAATGCTGGATGATGAAGATTGATGCAAGTTCATGCAGGATGATGCATGATGATGCAGGAGGACGCGTTGTATTTATTTATTCATGTATTAATATCTTTCTTTCTTTCTATTTCTTTCTACTTTTTTCTATTTATTTCTATTACTTTCCATTTTTTCTATTTATTTCTATTTCTTTCTATTTTCTTCTATTTCTTTAGATTTCTTTCTTTCTTTCTCTCTCTCTTTCTTTCTTTCTGTCATACTTCTTTTTTTTAATGATGTGCCAGAAAGGGCCAGCATGAATTAGGATGGGCGAGAATGAATCATGATGATGCCGGATGATGCAGAATGGTGTAGGATGGTTCAGAATGGTGCAGGATGGTGCAGGATGATGCAGGATGATGCTGGATGGTGCTGAATGTTGCAGGATGGTGCAGGTTGTTGCGGGATGATGCTCGAGAGGTATTTGTTTTGGAATCAGTACATGTAGCTGTCATTATACAGACAAGGTGGTCATGCTTGTTTGCAGTTTAATTTTTCGAGTGCTTCGTGATGCCGGTCTTGGCCAACGTTGTTGTTGCAGGTTTGCTATTTTTCTGCTCAGACGATTCATAAGTAAATCCCACTCAAGACGCATGGAAAGGATGAAGATACTTCTACTGCAAAAGCGGAGAAACCGCTTAGCTGCTGCTGTTTCAACTGCCGCCAGACCGGGCACTGACATGTCACACGGATTTGAAAAGCATGTGAAGCGGGGACGGGCGTGCATTGAAGACGAATAACTCGCAAAATTATTAACCGGTAAACTTATGTCATAAAAAATTTCGCACATTTTTGGACCCTCGACTTTCCTACCCTCGACTTTTCACTCTCGACAAAAATGTACACTAGAGTTTCGTAAATCGTGATTGGTTTTTACTTTTTTAAATCGTGATTTAGGTCGTTAACTCTTGCTTTACCTTTTCGTGTGACCTCAGCCAGTATTAAAGGAACTCACCAAGCCATCCGCTCGAGACGACGAAGCACATGTATCTCGAACGGAGGCTCGGCTTTTCAGTCATGTGATCTTGCGGCGGGAAACAGTACAGGGGTCCCGTCGGGAACACGTTCTAAAATTTCACTCCATGGACTTTGATATCGGCAAGCTCGTTCACACTCTGGAATTCGGTAGTTCAGTCTTTCTGGATAGTTTCTCGACTTTCTCTGTGGTTTGAGCAATTGTTACGATCATGGAAGAACTTGCGAAGAGAGCAGTGTTCAGGAGGCCCTACGTCGTAGGGACATAAATTATAATAGTATAGATAGATTTAAGCAATTTTTTTGGACCCACGACTTTTTACCCTCGACGAAAACCTAGTCTAGCAAAAGATCCGGCTTGAAAAGTGGCCCAGAATGATTTATCCAGCAACAACAACTCATCCAGTGTTCTGTGATAGCTCAGTGTGTGTAGGTTTACTGATATGAAATGATAAACAACTATGACAGTACCTTTTTGATCACTTACTTGTAAATGTTTTGAAAGTACGAAATTTCGCTCTACTAGCCGCTGAAAGAACTATGCAAACTGAGCCAACAATAGCACCGACACACGCTAAATAGGCTTGAATTTCATGGTTGTTCATTACAGTCATCCACTGCCAAGCAAACGAGCAGCCTCGGTAGTTATATTCATTGAAAAGAACTCGGCTTCCGAGAATTGCAACTAATTTATGCATCGTGAAACGGCTATCTGCTACGTCATAAGTATGGAATTTTCTGACTTGTTGCCCAGACGTCTCTTTCGCGAGTGGGACAGCGATAAGAGCTGCTGACACAATTAATGCAGCATGATATTATAAACAAATGGATGTTGTTTGCAATCATTAACAGATTAACATTGTATCCAGTGTACACAATACCTCCCTGTAATAAGCAATTATTGGAGGAAGTTGAGCATGATTAGCCTCCTCCGCAGGCAACTAGTGTTTTCGCTTCTTTTAGAAATTTATGGTTGGGCGTCCTGTGGTATTGTTTTGCAGCAGGGAGTGGCCTGTAACTTTGCCACAGGAAGCCCGCGGCTTTCGGCCGGGCTTCCTGTGACTGGAAAAAAACCGAACCGAGTTGCCTGTGGAGGAGGCTAGAGCGTGAAAATTAACAATTATTCACCGAAGTGGAGGTGAATAGTGGTGGGTATTTACAGAGCCGCTTCGGCGAGGTAAATACCACCACCATTCACCGACACCGAGGTAAATAATTGTTTTAGTATACATGTATACCACACTGCAGATGAGGCTATTTTTAGATTCGAAATTCCCGCGAAGAGAGGTTGCCGCCATGTTGGTGCCCTTAAACAATAGATTCCTCGTTAGCTTCTTTTGTTGGGGCACCAACATTTGAATCTCTGGGGATTGAGTGAAAATCAGCAATTCGAATTCCCGCGTTGAAAGTGAGAAGAATGATAATGAGAAGTGACGTTAGCTATCTGATTGGCTAAGAATAGCCTACCTTTGTTCTTTTTCGCGCGAAACGCAATGCTAAAAATAGCCTCATCTACCTCTGTGCTGGAGTACAGACACAGTGGGGAAGATGGACGCTCCTGGTTATGGGCTCCTGCCAGCACCAAAGTTATTTTATTTTCTGTCAAATGGACAAACACTCGCGCGAAGTGATCGCTGCTTCGCTCGGGTGTGGTATATACTAACGAAAATTATCAAGATCTCGGTCTGTGTTATCAGCCGAGACCGATAACACAGACCGAGGTCTTGATAATTTTCGCTATCATGCAAAAATTGAATTCAATAATAAAAATATTGTTTTATTATACATTTTTAAGCTCCAAGTTTCAGAAAAACAAAAAGCTATCAAATGAAGCTAATGAAATGCTGTATGAAATTTGTTTGTTTACGATTTAATTTTCTGATTCAAGATGTTTTCTTTCTTATTCGAGCTAAAATTGCATTTATTTTATGAGTTTAGGAGAAGTGAATGACTAGAAACAGCCGAGCGCTTGAAATAGCAAAATAACGAAATAATTACCCTGCTTTCTAGCGTAAAATTGTCGTATTTGCTTATCATCGAGCACTAAGTATTATCTGCTAGCAGATATTGTTACATGCGCACTTAGTGCTATAGCTAGCTATCGAGAATTTGTTGCATGTTCTCAGCCAATCAGAATCGAGATGTGAGCAAAATGTATAATAAGAGGAATTATTACACGGGTCGCGAACAGGTTTATTCAACACTTAAAAGTTTTGTAAGCGCGCGAGCCAATCGAAATGGGGCTGTTTGAGTAACAGCCAATCAGCTTTTAGAGCGCGAAAAAAACTTTTCAGTGCGCGCCCGCCCCCGACGTGAGGCTGAGAGATTTCTTCTCTCGAGATTTTCTTCAAACAGAGCAGTAAGGTAAGCGAAAACAAACATGTTTTGTTCGTGTTAGCTGTCGTGTTAGCTGTCGAATTTTTACTCGTCAATTATATTTTTTCTCGCCTTTCAGGCTCGAAAAAATAAAACTGACTCGTAAAAATAACCAGCCGTATTACACAACTTTCCGTGTAATAAGCTCTTTTTATTTGACAGCATAACAACACTTGGATATATCAAGTTGTACTCAGTTAAGGAACTTGGATATCAACACAAGATGAAAGTACTCTTCATTGCAACTGTGTAATCTACATTTGTAGCTACCAACATTGATCAGAAATTATTTTGCAAGGACAGTGAATTCAGCAGCCAGCCTTGATCTCATGTTAAGGGTGCGTTTACCAATTTCGTCGCTAAGCAGCGACGTTGCTATGAAGGGTCGGCGCGCGCGCGCTCATGCAATGGCGGGAAAAACTTACTTCCGGTTTAGTGAAAAAGCAACGCGCGCGCTTTGCAATGCTCCACTCCTTCAGTTTTGTTTACATTTCGTAAAAGTTACAATGAAGTTGTCTTTGCTACTTGAACACGTTTTTTTTTACTTTCCATGCTTCAAGTTTGCTTAATATAATGCCGAAAAAGAGCGAGAAAACCGAGAAAACCATTCTAGCTGCGGAGGGTCGCTGGACGAGGGAAAATTCCGATGTCAGTACGTGGAATTCGGGTGTCAAGTGCAAACTAATTTTCGTTCGGATTTCGACAAATAAATTTTGGAAAGTGCTCGGAAAGAGCTTGTTGATAACGAGGGGAGTCAGAATGTACTTACAAGTGAGCAGCTACACGTGAGAGGAGTCTTCGAAGAGTTTGGTTTTGAGCCACTTTCACAAGAAAGTAGCGAAGAAAAATGCAGTGCCTACGAAAGAGAAATCAACTCCATTTTTACGGCGGCTCGTCACGATACTAGGGACTTGACTGGAAGTAATCGGTTAATAATGACCAAAACGTTTTCATATATTCTGATACGAGAGTGTTCTGATACCCTAGACACTATTTCTAACTATAAAGAAGCAAAGACCGATACAACGTAGAACGTAGATTGTCGTTCACGGTTGCTTGATTGAACAATTCGTCAACTATTTCTAAGGCCGGAAATGTCTGTGAAAAATGCGAAAGTTAAACATAAATACGGAAACGGACGATGGCAAGTTCCTATTGACTTGCGACCATTCCTTTAGGGCGAACAAAGCCTAAGGCCTACTTGCCGAATTTTGTAATTATTTCTTTATTGATCAATGGAGAATATTATAAGGATTACGAACATATGCGAATGATATTACACATTATAGCAAGATATTCCTCTAGAATTGACATATTTAGCAGTGTTTTTGATTGCTTATAGTAATCTATTCCAACTGCATCCTACTCCACATGGGCATACGGGTTAGTTACGGGCAAAGCGAGTCCTATGTCAGGGGCCGGGCCCCTTAGACCCCAACTGAAAGTATCCCACAATATGGGTAATTTCCCTATCCACCTTACCCGTAACTCAAATCCCCTACCCATAACTTCCTTCCAAAATGGAAGAGATCATCCTGTCGAGCATGCAAACGGTAACCCATAGATAGAACTAAGCTGTGAAAAAAGGCTTAAAGCCCACTACGTTGTTCAGTTTACGAAACCTAGCACCTAGGGTCTCTGCGGCTATCTTGCCTCCCTGTGGCAACAAGCTATTGCTAAGTCTCTCTGATGTGTCCGTGACTGCTTGATCAGCAGCTAGAACCTTGTCGGCCTGCGTGTAATGGTCCACCATAAAGGTAGAACACCAACCCATATGTCCAGCGATGTCCCCTTTAGAAGCACCCAGGAGACTTAGGAGGATTGCTGTGCCACCACGAAACCCGTGGATGGACTCGTTTTCGTGGATGCCGAGGCAGGTCAGGTATGTACGTAGCCTAGCCTGGGCCGCCGACGCCAAAATTGGAGAGCTGGATACCAAATTCTTTTTGGTAGTTGCGCGGAAAAGGAAGCCCCGGCCCAGGTCGATTCCCATTGCCTTACAAAGTTCCCTGTAGAATTGGAGATTCCCAACTGGGCAGATGGCGGGGTTTTTGCATTTTCTGACCGGGAAAGGCCTGGAAGCGTTCCCCCTGAGTGTCTTACCGACCCTTTGGTGGATAAGCAGACTTCTACCGTCTGGATTCTGTAAAATGTCCACAGTTTTTAGCCTTCCTAGGTCTGAAGCCCTCTGGCCAGTGAAAAACTCGAGAGTAAGGAAGGCCAAATCGCGGGCGTAAATGTACTTCTGTATGGCCGATGTGGAGCCATTCGAGAGAAGGGCACGTAAATGGTTCACAATTTTCAAAAACTTGTCGAAGAATACCGGGGTTGCCTGCTCGGGAGAAATTCTTGCCTCCGCTTGCTCCTTTTGGATTGACTTAAGATACTGCTTGACGGAAAAATGGCTGGCTGGGTTTCCCCACCCCAGACGATTATCCCATTCTCCCGATCGGTCGAAGCTATTAAATATTGCACGGAGTTTACCAATAATCGAGTCAACAGTTCCCGCGGCCAGGCGGCTAGGGCACTCGCAAAGTCCCCTAGTCCTCAAACCAAAAAATTGGCAAACCTCCCTGTGGATCTTTGTTCTCCCCTTTTGATCTTTCCATACCAGGAAACGAACAATGTCTTTCGGGCCACAAGACATGAGAGTCTTTGAAGAGCCAAGGGTGCGCAAAAATAATTGTAGCTCTAATTCTAGCTGTGATTTTTGCCTTCCATACTTTGATGTCATTCTGGCCACCTCGAGTTCGTGGATTCGCTTGTCAATGGTTTCCAGGCTCAGTTTTATTCGCTTTGCAGCCGAGCCTTCTAAGTTATCTCTCGGGAGCGCTTCTTGGGCAATACCACAACGTTGGCAAAATGTTGCGCAGTCGTTATTAGGGTAACGGCATTCCCGACAGGCCCTAGCAGGGCGCCATACCCGCGGGACAGTCTAAAGGAAGTCAAAACAAACAAAAGGATTGGATTAAACGCTCTGGCATCTAAAGGCCAAAAGGTCCCATTCCAGAGGCTTTGGTTTAAATACCCCCTCTCGGGTAGGATAAAGAAGCATATTGTCCTCACCCTTTGACCCCAGCCGGATAACATCCGAGGCGCGCCCATTGACCAGAGGCCACCAGAACCGTCTCGGAAACACATCTGGGATGACAATCGTGAATGCGCAATCCGTCCCGGATAAAAACCGGAGGATCGGGCCTACCAACACTAGTGGTGGGAAGACGTATGGATTATCTGGAGTGTGGAGGGCTTGGGTGAAGACGTTCACACCGGCTGAGTTAGGAGTAGGCCAAGGGGTGAAATGACGGAGCGGCTTGTTATCTTTACCGGTGTGCACGTTGGAGTCTAATGGCATGAGATCGACAGTGTGAGGGCCCCAGCGTGTTTGCAATTCTTGCCATGATGTGTTGGCCAACATACAATCTGCTGCACACAACACCCTCGAAGGGCGATCTGCCAGGTTCGCTTGAGAAGGTACGTGACACAGAGATAGGGCAATGTTGCACCGCAGCGCCAGTTCGTAGATGTCTTTGATCGTTGCCGTGAGCTCAAGACTTTTGCCACCCTGGTTGTTCCAGGCTTGGACGAGAGTAAGGCTATCCGTCTGGGCATCGACTCGCCGGTTACAGAGTGACTGAGAGGCTGTGGAGAGTGTATTCAGCAGTGCAAGAGCTTCCTTGATTACGATAGGCTTCTCGGACTGTTCGCGACTCCAGTAATCGCGCAGGTGCACTGGCTCACCTGCCGGGGAAAAGACAACTCCGCCCCACCCAGAGTTGGAAGCGTCAGCGAAGAACTTGACCACCTGATGCCTTTCCTTAAACCATGGTAAAAGGCCTTGCCAGTTGTCAAGAAATCTCCAATAGGTAATCTCTTTTCTCAGGTCACCTGCGATTTTTATGGGCTTGTGGGGCTTTCTCCCGTGCGCTCCGATCGCGCGGAACACGGTGCGCGTATACAGACGCGCTGCCGGGACGGCTATCGAAAACGACGTTGTTTTCCCTGCAAAACGTTGAAGTGTACGGAGGCTTATTTCTGTGTGGGCTAGTATCGTTTCTCTCAGCTCACGGAACTTCTCTCTCTTGTCCTCAGGTAATAGGAAAGCTGTGCACTTTGAGTCACACAGGTAGCCCAAAAACCGGACGCTTTGCGAGGGATTTAGCGTAGATTTCGGAAGGGCTAAAGTGTACCCCAGAAACGTCAGCACTGAAGTTGCGATGTACGCTGCGGCTTCAGACTTTTGGAAATCATTCCAGTCGCACGTGGCAGGCGTAACTAACTGGCCCATATGGCGGTCGTCAATATATTGACTACAAGGGACATTAAGGCTACGGATGTAATTAGTCGCCACCAAACCCGTAGAGTGATACACGTACGCACTTGCTTTCCATCCAAAAGGTAAGGACGCGTACACAAAATAACAATCGTCCCAACGTAGGCCAAACATGGTTCTACTGTTTGGAGTCAGCGATAAGTGATCGTAACCGCTTTTATCGTCGCAGACCGTTTGGTAATGGCCCTCCCCAACGTAACGCGGCAAATCCGATAGGTAATCCAGCGAGAAAGGGAGGTCGCGTATCCAAAGATTTAGGAACCTTTCATCGTGGCACATACGCGGTTTTGTCGGTTCTATTGTTATAGGCATCACCAGGTGGGGAGGCTCGACCTGCCCCACATATCCCCAGAACAATAAGGATCCGGTGCGCACTCTCTCACGGATAGTCGCATCAATAAAATCCTTGAATTTATAACAAGATTCGCTGTTTGGAAATTCACGCGACGGCGGATATGGAGCGTCATAAGAACGACCACCAAATGCCCCTTTATAATGCGTCAAATATGACCATACATCTACGCCATTCTGAATAAAAGCCAAAACCTCACTCGCCTGACCCGGCGGGATAATTTCTTTCCATTTACTATAGTGGTTGTGGAGCTCTCCCGGGATAAACGATGATGGGTCACGAAAGATTACCTCGCTCGGTTTTGCGAGAACATCCCCCCTAGCCACCATAGCCGGGGGTGGCCTAGGCCCGACAATTGTGGTGGGCAAGCCCTTCCAATCGCACCAACGAACAACCGGTCTCCTCTGGCCTTGGCTATAAAACGACCGAGGGTCTTGAATCTTAAGGCGCTTGGCGGTGGGTGGACCCTGACAAGGGAGAGTTAAATCAGGAGACGTGCGAAAGATACGCCCACCAAATTGTCGAGCCTAGGCAACCCCATTGGGGCATAAAAGGCATTAGACGCCCGCACCTAGGAACGACAAAGGCGGGGGGGATGGTAAAGGCCCCCCCTGAAACACCAACAAAATCGTGACCCGTAAACCTTTCGTTAACTTGAAATTAAGTCTCTTTATTCCCTAGCTAGCTTACAATTTTCTTAACGTAGATACCTATACTACGACTTAGGCTTACTTGAGCCCTGCTAATGAATAAAGCCCCATTCCCAACAATGTACTTTAAAAGGAAAATCCAACCAATATCCTAAAGGAATAATTGTAATTTCTCTTTGTTACATAATCAAAATATCCTAGTCTGCTGACTGTTCCCTTTTACTTTGCGAAAATTGTGTAGGAGTGAGCCGAGCTAAGCGAAAAATTACCAGTACCTCCTCCGGGAGGGCGTTTAGATACAGATCAGCGCCGACAAGCCTGTGAGAGTACAACAAAGCGTCCCATTAAATATGTTCAACTTTATTTCCTTATGCAATTATTACAGGTTATCAAATATGCTCACTTGTTGTCATAAGCACTACAAATTAATACTCATTACATGTGCCAACTTTATGATCTTGTTGAGTTACGCGTTGTTAAATCTATTAGTATTACACTGCCTTTGAAAATGACCCGGGCGTCCACATGAAAAGCAGACCCCTCTGCCACGCCCTTGGCGAAAGCCCTGACCCCGGCCGCCTGCAGGCCGACGATACGGGTGCATAAACGGTTGAGCCGACGGTTGCGATGCTCCTTTTGCCATCTTTGCAATCGTCGCTGCTACTGTAGTTTCTTCCTTTGATCCCCGCAATCTGATGAGTACATCTCCGAAGTCAGGCCTAAACATCATGGGTCTTGTTTGACGCAGTATCGCCTCGTACTCCGCCGCTTTAGGGTCATTAGCACACCTAGCCTCATCTGCCAAGGTTTGGAGGGCGGACAAAATCATCGCCGGGTCTCTGAGTCTGACTGGGGACGAGGCCAACTGACGCACTAGTTGCAGCGAGGCGGGCACTCCCCCCGTTTTCAACTGCGCAGCCTTCAGCTCTGCCAAATCTTTCTGTAGAACCTTAACCTGATCCGCGATCTGCGAGAAGTGCAAATCAATAATTAATGACAAGCAACCCGAATGTTTTGCCACTATACCTATTATAAAATCCAGGCACTACCAGCATAGATAAAGTGCAAACCGAACCATTATTAACATTGAATAGGTTAAAGGCGTAACTTTACTCTCTTATTGTAAAGGGTAAAACAAAACAACAAACAATTAAACCCCTGCCCGAATTCCCTCAGGGCCAACAGACGCTAGCTAGTATGGTAATCTGTAAAGGAATGTACCATTCTCTTATGAAAACAGAGATAAATCTGCATACTAACATACGCACAGGCGCGTAATTCAAAGTACTGCCTTCTTAGGCAAATATATCTACAAGCCTAAAATTAAAAATTAAATATATACACTGCTATCTCTCGGCCCCGACCGAGAATATATCTTTAAAATCGTTTCTACGGAACTCCTTGCAGCCTCCACTGCTATCTCTCGGCCACAACCGAGAATATATCTTTCAAATCATTTCTACAAAATTCCTTGCAGCCTGAACTGCTATCTCTCGGCCCCAACCGAGAACATATCTTTTAAATCATTTTCCCAAAACTCCACGCAGCTACAACTGCGGTCTCTCGGCCTCCAACCGAGAAAATCAACTTGCCAAAATACTGTAAATGTGTAGTTCACCGTTCCGGCCAATACCAGACCTACACAACGTACCTAGATGTTCAACAGCGTTGGTAATAACCGGACTAAATGACTGAGAGCTAGAAACTGTTCTTACACGATGTAATTTGTATAATACTGTTATAGAATGACATACAAATGTAACAAGACAAACACATTGCCACTCGGCCGATAAAAAGAAACTAACTAGGTTTTATACCTCAAGCGGCTGGGCTTGCTGGCCGTTTCCTTGCACAGCCTCTTGATTATTTTGAGGAGCGACTGGAACTTCCGCAACATTAGCGTTCTCGACGGGAGCCGGATCTTCTGGTGGTAGAACTACCGGAACATCAACGGGAACTTGGTTGTTAGCCATGAGGACGATAGATTCGCTTTCGCGGAGAGTTTAACAAACTGGCCACGATTGATTGAGTGCTCCCTTATTTATACCCATGTTACGCACGGGTGCATTTGGAATAGGATAGAAAACTGAGTCAGATTTTGATGTAAGCTTACCGTAAGTCGAATCGGGTTGTTTCTCCTCGACGCGACGTAAAGTATAAAAGTGAGTGACTTTATTTTAGTGTCAATGTATTATAATTTAGCTTTGCAGCTAATTGGGGACACGTCACTAGTCCTACGATTTTTATACGTCCTTATCCGAGAAGACGTGAAGGTCTAACCGTTTACTGTATTATGTAAAGGCAACACCTTCTACTCAGTTATTTTAAGACCCTGAGTGTTGGTCCGGCCGGGGTTTGAACCTGCAACCTCCCGCTCGACAGACCGGCGCTTATTTAATACAACCGGAAGGCGGTTAGACTGATTATGGTGCAAATCGACTTCTTTGCGTGAATAAACCACTGGAATTAGATGTCTGATAATGCAGCTCTGTTTCAATTTCACTGATTTCATTTTCTTGTCCAATACCTTTAGCTTTGCCCTCGCAAATTCCATCGGTACACGAGAATCCATGTATGTAAAGATAATTGCTTTCGCAGCCGCGCCCCGTGGACCACCCCGTGGGCCCTGGTAACAATATTATACTTCCGGTTTCACAAAAAATGAAACTGAATTCGTGGAACAAAGAAAAGTCAATCCTTTTTCACATAAAAATTGTCCTGAAGTCGCATTGCACAGAGCCAAGCATAGGTTTAGCGAAAAAAAATAAAACACGGAAGTTATGACCATCTTACTGTTAAAATTCACGGGGAAAAAATCTAAAACGATCAATTTTCGGTATATCGCAAAACGCATGCTACACCTTTTGTGCCTAACCCAGACCAATGATATATGCAAATATGAAAGCACTATCCCAAAGCAATCATGAGTTGATTGAATTTTTCTGCCTTGATGACGTAATAATGACGTCATACGATGACGTCATCAAAATAAAAAGGTCCGTCTCCCAGGAGTTCCTGAGTGATTTATTAATTATTTTACCTTAAAATGCTCTTGTGGCACCAAGGAACTGGAGAATAGTGTACTATACATTTATACACATGTATGTAATGGTTTATGTTTTACACTGCAGTGCAGTCATCAACATCAATTAGAGATTATTAAATGAGCAGTCATGGAAACGTAATCAGTATTCTGCAGCCAGCCATGCATCATCTCACTTGTGGAATAATTTGAATGGTCTACAGGAACTGCAGTTTATATGCATGAATTATATGTTCTACACTGGAGTGCAATCAACAGCATTAACAACAAATTATCAAATGACCTCCCAGCAGTGGAAACAATTTATTATTGTGTATCATGGAGCCAGCCTTGGTTTCACTTGAACAGGCTTGAAGATTAACCTAGGAACTAACAGACGCATTTGTATTGGGTCGATAGTGTTCTACAATAATTGGCCACTTTAGAAACGAAAAAAGGACTGGGTCGAGTTTGTAATGTCAATTTCATTATAATTTAATCAAAACAATTAACTCCATTACAAGAAAGAGCACACCGAAATTAGTAAGTTTGATGAGTTTGGTGACGTTTCGTTCGATATTTACCCTGTGGTGAGCTTTCAAAAATCGCATGAGACGTTTGTATGGATTGGAGGGACGCTTAGTCCTTTTTTCGTTTCTAAAGTGGCCAATTCCAATCACAGTATTTTACACTGTACTCCAGACAGCAGAATCATTGTTAAAGAACATTATGCTCTGGTGGCAGCCAGGAACTGGAGTACAGTTTATGCATGTGTATTATAATATTATAGCTACATGTATGTTCTAAGCTGGAGAACAATTGATGACATTGATTAGAAATCATTAAAATTTAATTACCTCCTGAGGACAGTTAGCATTGTGGAGCCAGCCTAATTGTCTTGAAAATCTGTAATGCAGTTTATACACATCCATATTGGGTTGATTTTCTTCTACACTAACTCCAATCACAATTTATTGTTTTACACTGTACACCACACAGCAAAATCATTGTTCAAGAACACTGACCCTTATATGGGCTACATGGTTAAACTTACTCAAGATCCACATTTTCCCCTCAAGCATTATGTTTTATTAACAAAATACAAATCACATGGCTTCCTCACATGTACTGTACATGTATTCCCTCCTTTAGCAATTCAACTGATAACTACATCTACATGTAAATACATAATCTGTTACAATCTCGATAACTTATTGTTTCCTTTATATCTGCTAGTCATTTGATGACCTACATGTATTTAATTTAACCAAACTGATGCATGATCCTCTTGTATAACTTTTAGCCAAGATATTTGATCCCCACAGTAGGCTCACTCTGACAATGTAGACCACATTACTGCAGCATTCTTCCAGTATCTGTAGATTTGCATTACCACAGGAAGCCCAATCCTTCCTCATGCACGAAAAAACCGAACGCACTTTACTAATCTATGATTATTTCTAGTATGGGACAAGTAGAATTAGATTGTCCTCTTAAATGAGTTGGGGCTCGTAGTCCTTAAAAATAGAAGAACTGTTTATAGGATCTTTACGTTTTACAAAATGGTCAAAGGTTTAACTCCGGCTTATATAAAAGAGCTCTTGCCCGAGCAAGTAGGTGAATGTAGTCAATACATGCTTCGCTCCAACGAAAATTATACACTGTTGCCCTGTCGTACTGAGCGTTTCCGTTGTTCTTTTCTGCCATCCTCAATACGATTATGGAACGATTTAAGTCCAACTATAGCAAGTATACTGCAATTACCTGGTTTTAAGAAAGCTCTAAACGAAAGCTTTAGTAGAAATGATTATGACAGACTCTACGATTTTTCCGTCACTAGATTTGCATCAATACGTCACGCTCGCTAAGATTAGGTAATTCTGCTTTAAATGATAACCTATTTAAAATTAATTGTGCACCAACAGCTTTTTGTCTCTGCGGATTGGCCAAGGAAACTGTTAAACACTATTTATTAGATTGTCCTCTATATGCCGCAGTGCGTCATATGTTATTTGCCTCCGTTGCACTTTTAATCCCTCACTGGCAAGTTACATCGGATAATATAAAAGTGAACATACTACTCAATGGCTCTTCTGAATTAAGCAGTAAAAAATATACAAGTTTTTAAAGCAATACAGTTTTATATTATTGAAACAAAGCGTTTTGATTAATTTAACTGGCTTTAGAGTAGTATTACCAATTTTATACTTATGCTGTCTTAAGTGATTGTTTTTTTTTGTCTCTGTACGTTTTCTAATTATCACAATATATTTGACAAATTAATTTTTATCATTTACTTATTGCCATCTATTGTTCCTGCTTTATCTATCATTATTATAAGTCGCTTCCTTATTCTCTACCTTACCCACTGTAAAATTGTAACTGTAATGTGAGCTTCCTAGATGAGCACCTGGTGCTCTTGAGGCAAACACTAGGAAATTATGTTTAAATAAAAAAAAAATTGACACCTGTCATTGATTCACATTTGTCAGTCGGTTTTTTAACATTTATTCTTAGCGTTTTCCCCAAGAGCATGCCAGCTCATCTAGGAGGCTTACGTTTACGTTTTAGATGTTCATATCATTTAAAACTGAGCAGGGACAAATTTTTGGAAATCACATAAAGGTAATGCTAATTATTTTGGTTCGCTTTTTTCCATTGCCTTAGCCACATGCGTTCAATTTTTAAACGTTCTTTGATGTCCACATGGAGAGATGGTTTAGATCTTCAGCCAGTCCAGTAGTTGGGGTACATAATACGTGATGATTATGTCCGCTCCTATTAGAAATAAAATTATACCAAAAGTAACTAAATCAAGAAGCAATTAGACAATCTGTGTCCCCTTCACCCCCCCCCCCCCCCCCAAAAAAAGAAAAATGTAAAATAAAAGAACGCAGGAACAAATTAATTAGGAATTAGTATAATTCAGTAAGTTAAGTCCGCCTGGCAGGTTTCCAGTTCATCGTCAAACTACAAGACACTGCAAAAACTGTACCTCTTCCGTGGAATGGAAGTTTGTTGGAAAATAGTTGGAAGTTTGAATTTCCATTGTTCTGCACACTTCCAACGGATGGAAATACGTTGGGAATACCTTGATAATTTCGTTGGAAACTGTAATTTCCAATAACTTTACACTGACCCATTGAAGAGGTCCCGTTTTTCCAGTGATGCGGGCGTGCTAGGTTACCGAGATCATGCCATATTTGAAGTCTAACGAAATCTGTAAGCCTTCAAAATGTTCCTAGCCGTCGGCGTGCGAGGTTAACCCCTGCATGATTAGGCTAGCTACAGCAGACTGACCGATTCACACGACAAGCAGTTTAGGCACGGTACTCCTAAGCTCACGGCACCCCTAATTTTTGTCGTGAAAACGGAAATGTTCCGGGTACGCGTGCCTGAGACCTTGTGTAAAGGTAGTCTCGACCCGCCTGTTTGGAATGCCGTGCCCAAGTTACGAGTGCCGTGCCCACGATGTTTGTCGTGTAAAACGGGCTTAAATGACTATTTGTATTTTCACGTGCAGTTATTGTATTTCTGCAATGAACTATTGTTTTTGTGCCGCTGTCCTAGACGTTTCGGGATTAGCCCCTGCCACTTTGTATGATTGACAGTAGCCTAATACAAACTACATGACGCAATTTTTGTCTCGCGCCATCGCGTAGCAATGAAAACGGTGCCGCAGGCGCGACAAACGTTGTGTCCGATAGCCTGGGGCTAGTGAATGTTCATGTTGGTCTTGTAGATCAGTTTGATAACTTGCCCGATCGACAAAGAGCCACATAGTTGTAGGCTTCTTAGTGAAATGAGGTATCCAGGCTTCAATGTTCTTTTTCTTCTAACCCTGCGTGGTTGGCTATGACGGAGTTTTAAAGGATGGTATGCTATGTCACTTACCTGCTCGTCGCATACCGACTAGACTCTCTAGCACGATAGTCTTGAGGTCAAAAGCACCAGCCTGACTGCCGTGATACAACATGGCGTACTCCCCAGATACCTAGAGAACACATCGGAGTTAACAGTATATTCAGTGCACAACGATATCCTACATTTTGACATTAAAGGGGCTATGGTGTTGCGCATGTATGAAGTGAATGTTTGTTTGGTGGCTGTTTGCGGTTGATACTTTAGCGATACTTCGTGTTGATAAACATTACAATTGTTATGCTAATGTGCCAATCATGATTTCAAAAGGCCGCTTTGTGTCTGGAACCAATGGATCTCTGGTTGGCACATTAATGACGTGGCAGTAAGTATCGCTATAATATATCGCGACGGTTACCGGCCTGTGGATAAACACGGGAGCGAGGCGATTTCGGGCAACTCGCGGGTTTCTTTACAAACCGAAAACAAGCCCGCGCGTTTATCCACAGGGGAATCGCGATAGTATCAACAGCGAAATGGGTCAATGGCTACAAACAGTTAAGGTCCCTACCTTAATGCTTTACTGAAATGTTATGCAAAATTTCCTTTGAAGACTTATCGATACACCGTTTGCCAGTCATGTTTGCATATTTGCGAATAAGGCCTCTTTACATGTGATACCAACTGACCTGATATACAGCTAGTGGTAATGCTGGAAACTGCAAAATGAGAAAACAAATAATTAAAGCCGAGACAGTATGCTCGAGAGATAATGATAAAATTATTTCCATAGTAATCGTGCTCCGATTGGCTGTTACCCGTATTTGCACGAGACTATGGAAACAATTGCCCTATATCATTATGACGTCACGGCTTGTTTATGAGGGGGACAGAATCGACTTCAACAATAGAATTTTGAACTAAATCTGCTCTGCTGAGGAAAATTTAACTTCGAATTGTCTGGTTTCCAGATATCAGCTGTATCAATGTTTATCCCACATTATTTACCGTATTTGGTGGCTGTTACCGCTATTCTACGTTCTACAAAATTCATTTGATAGCGATTTCCTTTGTGTTGTTGCTGTTTTGTCCCCCTCCCACGACCGTGATCCTTAGCGTTTAAACAATATATTGTTTTGATTTGACGTCATAACGATATAGGTCAATTCAACGGAGCGATTTTCTTTAACTTGAATCATTTCTACTTCTTAAAAGAAATAAAAAGTTTTTCGTGGTTACACAATGTTACGTAATACTCGACAAGAGGCTCGTTTTTCTCCACAGCTCTTTCGTGTTTATACAATCTATGAAAACACAGAAACTGTTTTCTATTTCTTACATGCTTGATCTGATGCTTGATTTAACCAAGTCGATGTCAAATGACGTCATTGTTTATATTTTGCTTCATTAGCATAAATCAAACTTATCTTAACTAAACAGAAAAACAACAAAAGAAACTTTCCAAAAACAGATTCAAATTGAAATTATCACACAAAACTACAGGACTGTAACGAGTTTTATATCATCCTTGGCTCAATTTCCTTTGTTCTCCGATAGACTATAACTAACTCATCACCCCAACAATCCAAGCTACTGAATTCATGACACAGTCACCAACCTGTAAATTAGGAAATCTCGTCAAGGATAATATAAGACGTTTATATACCTTTACCTCGGTGTATACCAGATTCTTCGGCCTGCGGCCTCAGGTTGATAAATCTGGTATACATCGAGGTTAAGGTATATAACCTATACTCAAAATATTGGAAGACAACTCGTACAAAACCGACTTTTCAACGGTGACGAAATGGGCGCCATAGCGCGCAAAGCATGACGGTTGCTCTATATTCATTAAAGGCGTCGTCTAAGCCTCCATTTCTTATGACATAGAAAATGGCCGCCAAGCCGAAATTCAGTTTTACAGCTCCAGCTCCTCAGCTCCAGTGAGGATGATTTGAAGAAATACATACGGTAATCAACAGATCCTGAAAACCTTAATTTGTTTAATTCAGAATTGAATTACAGGAAACTGATAGGTTGAGACGACCCCTTTAACGCTGACGAGTCCATAAAGGGTGTGTCACGCTTAGCAATCGCCGAAATCTGATATTAATATTTTGAATAGTTTTCTTAGAAAACTGTAAAAATTACAAAGAATGTGTGGCTGGGTGGCTGCTCTTGCCACACATTCTTTGTATTTTTTACAGTTTTCTAAAAAACTATTCAAAATATAAATTTCGAATTTTCGGCGATAACTAAAAATCGGCAGAAAAACCCTCAAAGCAAGGAAGAGATACCAACAAACTCACATATAACACGGAGTTGGTGAATCAAACTCGGGCCACAGAAGTGAGAGGGAAGTGCTTTTACCGCTCGACCACCTTTGGTTCCAGGTAAAATATTAAGCATGCCTTAACTAGTTACCCTGTCCTTAGTCTGCCTGACTATGTCCAGATACGGCATTCCTGGTTTAACCATCACCATATCTGCTCCTTCTTTCACATCACGTTCCTGGAAATGAGTCATGCATGAGTGGTAATGCTATGCTTACTGCATGGGGCAAATCCAGGATTCTATGGTTCGGAAGGGGGGTTCGACAGACTCAAGCGCCAGTTCTTTGTTGTCTTTTGTAAGCGAGCGAGAGAAAGGCGTTTGATTGAATCCTCCTTGGATCTGCCCCAGCCTTATATATACATGATACATTTGGTTGGAAGCTTGAAACATGTTTCTAGAACCAGTTCCATCTGGAAGCGTTAACAGTTCATGTTCCATTCAACTACAGAGCTGATCTATTCTCTTTAATACACGAAACACACTACTTAAATGGGTGATAGACATATTGCCAAAAAGGTGATCTCGTGCATGTTGTACTGCGCATTCCAAGACAAACATTCGTTACTTTTATGTTGTGTATGTTTAGTCAAATCCGCGTGTGTGTTATAAGTATTCAGTTCATTAACAATTTGAAGGATTCACTATTTCTCAACAATTTTATTTGCATTTGCTGGACTCGGTCTTTGAATGCATAATGCAACATGCACCAGTAAAGTTACTTTATTTAACGTGGGTAACTCGTGATAGTCTGGTGAAACTGATAAACTTGAGGCAGACGTGGGACCTACGATTTTACGTCCTTATCCGAGAAGACGTGAAGGTCTGGCCATTTGCAGTTCGAGAAGGAGATTGTTTCACAAAGGCAGCACCTTCTACTCAATTATTTTAATACCATGGGTTTGAACCCGCGACCTTCCGCACGACAGACCAGAGCTTAACCACTGAGCTAACGGGATGCACGACCTTTCCTGAAATAGGTGCATAAATGTGCAGCTTCTTTTAATCTTTCAGGGTTAAAAACAATGCTAATTTCTGTCGATTCACCAGTTATCCCTTTCCATGTCTGCAGTTGTTCAGACCAAATTTGAAGATTAAAAATAACTGACTTAGTATATACCACACAAGTGCACTCTCATTGGTTATTCAAACTCGAAAGTATCCTGCACCATTCGCCTCCCAGCTTAGAGACAAAAATAATGTCGCACACGAAGAATTAACTTGTTAATGACAAATTGTTGAACATTTTGAACTAATTCGAGGCTAGCTATTTCACTTGTGTGGTATATACTAAAACAATTATTCCCTTCATACAGTGTCGGTGAGTAGTAGCGAGTGAGGCGAATTAGCCTCTTTTTTTTTGTGGCGTTATGTTAATTTTTGTGGCGAAATGGATTCGGAGGCGGACGGTCCTGGCTTTATGGTTGATCCAAACAATAGGCTCCTAAAAATAGAAGCATGACCTCATTTACAGAAACAATAGATAATGAAATCCTCTGCAATTGAAAATAGATAATGAAATCCTGCGCATTTAATTTATTCCTGCGCATTTAATTTATTCACCACCCCTTTAATGAGAATCCTCCGCACTTTGTTCATGCGGAAAGAATTAATCTTTGAATTAATGAGAGCGCCACAAAAATTAACATAACGCCACAAAAAAAAGAGGCTAATTCGCCTCACTCCCTACGACTTCGGTGACTAGCGGTGGATATTTAACTCGGTGCTTCGCGGTTAGGCAAATAACCACTACCTGTCACCTCCACGAATTCCTAATTATTCGAAGAGGTTAGTGTAGATTCTACATGTACAATGTAGCTCACTTGACCGGTAGCTGTAACACAGAGACTAGATTAGTTTAGCCCTTGGTTAACAGAACACTGATGACAATAGACGTGATATAGCTGTTGGCTCACCACTGCTCTCATGGCTAGCCCCCTGGATCCTGAAGGCAGCTGGTAACAGCGTCTGTCACCAAAGGATGGTGCACTCTTGGCTGCATCCCTGCATATCAATGTCTCATAATCAATAATCTAACAAATATTTTCTTTCACGTGTGATTGGTGGAATGCGTCACGTGACTCTCCGCCAGACAAATATTTAACAATTATTCCCGCTTCTAAAACCCAATGCGGCTTACATAGTACATTGGTAAAAAATAGAAAAACCTATTTACGAAATTAATTACAAACTAATTTACAAACTTACTTACAAACGGCGGCTAACAGAAATGTTTCCTAAATAAAAATGTATTTAACTTGGTCTTAAATGCCTGTACGGTCTTAGCTGATTTGATTCTTCAGGAATAGTGTTCCCAAAGTTTAGGTGCTCGATTTTAGTGATACATTGTATACCACAAGTGAAATAGACAGCCTCAAATTAGTTCAAAAATCCATTAAAAAGTAACTTCTTTGCGCGCTATTTTATCTCCAACCCCAAGCCGGGAGGTGAATAGAAATACAATAGCCTATTTGTGGCGTCGAAATATTCGTTGTTGTTATTCAACACATCGTAACATTGCCCAAATATGGTCATTTCTCCCTCAACATCTGTCACCTACACATGACAGATATCCTGCGATAGCTGTCATTCGAACGAATTTAAAAGTTGTTTTTCTTTCTACGAAATCATGAAGTGTTTCAAACACGTACAAAACAATGAAATCGACTTAATAATCAATAATTCAATACATTTGTAATGCTACATCCACTCGCAAATGCTCAAATCAGATTCCAAACTGATTGCTTCTGCTCGAATACATTCGGTGTTTAGATAACAGCCCCCTTCGTCAATACCTCGATTAACAGACGAAACAATTTTGTGAGCATTTTTTAAATGCATCTGTATATAAGTAAAGTATACGTCTGTATACGTCTCGGTACAGTAGTATAGTGAAACCCTCTTTGGTGCCGTTAACTAACGGCCCCAACACGCCTCGGTAGTATAGTGAAACCCTCTTTGGGGCCGTTAACTAATGTATCTCTTTGTATACGCCTTCCAAACGGAGATCTAATAATTATTTTCCTGAGGACTTGTGAATCCGAAGATTTTCGAAGTTAATCAATAAACTCTATAGCCTTTCGGATCGTTTTAGTGTTTTCGTGCATGTGGACGGGTGAAACGATACAAAAACAATTGTGTTGGACGGATAACTTTTAATGCATCTGATGAAAAAACTTATGTGTGCAAATGCTATGAAAGGACCTCAGAAAAAAACCCAGATGTGTACAGCAATAGAATAAAAAGCCATTAAGCGTTAGTTTGCAACCAAATGAAGAGTGCCTTTGCTGGGTGTCCATAGAAAGGAGACATTAAGTGTAATTCCAATTGGAATTTTAGGCTGGTTCGAGAGGAGGGTTAGAAAACAAAGAACAGTTCACCATTGCCTTTCAACAAACAATATGAGGCTGAGATTAGAAGATCCAAATTATTGATACATATAAACTGCTAGCTGAAACAAACCTGAAGGGTCCATAGAAGCTTGATGCAAACTTTGCACTGTAACTAAGAACAGCTACCTGCATGTGGTATGATATATGATGATCATAGTATGAGAGTAAGCGTTACAGTGTGACTACTAAAACCGTAGCCACTTAAACAACGAGAACTAAAAAAACACTGCAAAGCGAAAATAAGCATTCCAAAATATATTGATTTCCTCCATTCAAAAGACTTTGACTTCAGAACTAGTCGACCAAATTCGCCTTTTACTAGTTGAAGCTCGAGCAGTCGAAATGCAGTCTCGTACTCGACACTGATTGGCTCAAATAACAGTAAGTTGGAATGCTTTGTTCTCGTTCTGCAATGTGATTGGTTCTCGTTGTCTAAGTGGCCCCGGTTTCAGTAGTTGCACTGTAAAGCAAATAATGGTTAATTGAATTTAAAATAAATAGGAGTTTCAAGAGGTATTTTGGTGTACTGTTTTCGAAATATTCATCGAATTGGATTGTTGGGGCAGTTATAAAGTTCTTATGTAGGCGCCCCAGTGTGGGTGTGACTATAGAGTGATTGCAGTATGATAAAAGATGTGAACACAATGTGTACAAAGCACTTCTTATGCCTGATCACTGTGGAATGATACGTACGTTATAAATTGTTCATCATGCATCACTTTCAACGTAGCGCAATTGAAGGCAATCAAAGACTGCCAAACTCAGTGACTGCATGCAAAAGTAACGAAAGTAACATGTCACTAGGGAGGGGGATGTTAACATCAGATCAAACATTGATTGTGCTAGAAAATCTATGGTTTTCTTCCCTCCACAAAAAACATGCTAAATTCCAATAGGCCTTTAATGCATGATAATGTCACGTGATCACCATCAAGCCTCACTTTGGTACAACATTATTTTACTCTCAACAGTGAGGCTTGGTGGTGATCACAAAAGTATGACATCATCATGAGGACGCTGTATTCAATCTGTGGATTAGCCGGGTTCTGAATTTGATGAGCTCCTATGGTTGTTTCAGGTCCCATTAAATTTCAGTGCTTTTTGCAGCGTTAACTGATTCTGAATAAGTACTTAATTACAGACTTATTGACATTTCATATAATTTATGTAACTGCAATCACACAATTAATCACATCCACATGCTGCTTCTGCATCTGATGATTGCAAAATTTTACAAGGAATTTTGAAAATACAGCACCATGAAATATGTTTTAACCTTTACCTTACTTCCATAGCCATTCTTCTTGAGCAAACTTTTGATAGCAGCAACTCTATTATCCATCATATCCGATGGGGCAACCACATCACATCCTATAAATTAATTACAAATTAAATATATGCACTGTAAATACATGATTGTAAATAAATGACTAGTCAGTTAAAGAGGCATGATGGTCTGTGGTGATATGAGCAGAATTAAATACTTTACTTAAGCAATAGACCACACATTTCAATGTGTTTACTGGCGAAATAAAGCATGTGATTTTCAAGCATTTCTTGTGTTCTCCCAACATACTGTAACATTAAAATAACAGAGTGGGAGAAAAATATGACATGTCTGTTAGTAACATTACTGTAACCATAAAGTAAGTACATGTAAGTGACTATTTAAGGGTGCGTTTACCAATTGTTTTGGGCCATTGCTAAGTAGAATTTAAAACGCCATAAAACTCCAACAATTTGAGTAAAATAATTAATAAATCACTCAGGAACGGGAGACGGACCTTTATATTTTGATGACATCATCGTATGACGTCATTATGACGTCACCAAGGCAGAAAAATTCAATCATTTCATGATTTCTTTGGGATAGTGCTTTCATAGTTGCATATATCATTGGTCTGGGTTAGGCACAAAAGGTGTAGCATGCGTTTTACGATATACCGAAAATCGATTGTTTTAGAATTTTTCCCGGCCGTGAATTTTAACAGTTAGATGGTCATAACTTCCGTGTTTTTATTTTTTTCGCTAAACGCATGCTTGGCTCTGTGCAATGCGACTTCAGAACAATTTTTATGTAAAAAAGGATTGACTTTTCTGTTTCACGAACTCAGTTTCATTTTTTGTGAAACCGGAAGTATAATATTGTTTCCAGGGCCCACGGGGCGTGGCCGCGTTTGGGTGGTTACAAAGCAATTTTCTTTACATGCATGGATTCTCGTGTACCGATGGAATTTGCGAGGGCAAAGCTAAAGGCATTGGACAAGAAAATGAAATCAGTGAAATCGAAACAGAGCTGCATTATCAGACATCTAATTCCAGTGGTTTATTCATGCAAAGAAGTCGATTTGCACCATACAATGACCATAATCAGTCACATGTCTAACCGCCTTCCGGTTGTAATAAGTGCCGGTCTGTCGAGCGGGAAGTCGCAGGTTCAAACCCCGGCCGGACCAACACTAAGGTCTTAAAATAACTGAGTAGAAGGTGTTGCCTTTACATAATACAGTAAACGGTTAGACCTTCACGTCTTCTCGGATAAGGACGTATAAAAATCGTAGGACTAGTGTCCCCAATAGACCAGTTCGCGGTAAATTCCGACATTTTGAAAGGGGTGCAAACATGGCGCAAAATATAGTGTTTGTATAGGAATCGATGGGAATCCGATGCCAAATAAAATCCGTAAAATCGTATTTCTGGAATATTCTTCATATACAAACTTAAGATACCAGGTAAAAGATTAACATATCGAAATTTGAGGGATGTAGCAGTGCTGGGAAGCGTGCAATCGTGTTTTCAGTTTTCCATACATTGTCTGTAAATTTTCACGTGGGATTTGACTCGTTTTTACAGACAATGTATGGAAAACTGAAAACAAGTAGGCCTTAGGAATGGTCGCAAGTTATTAGGAACTTGCCATCGTCTGTTTCCGTATTTATGTTTAACTTCTGCATTTTTCACAGACATTTCCGGCCTTAGAAATAGTTGACGAATTGTTCAAGGAAGCAACGGTGAACAACAATCTACGTTCTACGTTGCATCGGTCTTTGCTTCTTTATAGTTAGAAATAGTGTCCAGGGTATCAGAACACTCTGGTATGAGAATATAATATGAAAAGTTTTGGTCATTATTAACCGATTACTTCCAGTCAAGTTCCTAGTATCGTGACGAGCCGTGCATAGTTAATAGAGTGGAATGGTTATGAAACCCAGCGACCTTCTTTGTTATTTGTCTTTGTTAGCTTTTTTCAACCGCGACCCTGCACAAAACACAATAGAAATTCCAATGTGTTAATCAATCAGCCAATAGAAACGTGTGAGTTCAGTCGTTCAGGGGACGCTAATGAACTATGACCCTGCACAATCTTTTGTCTTGCCCCCTTCCAACATAAATCGCAGTGCCTTTGTTAGCCCCTTTGAAGTTTGCCGGGTTTCATAACCATTCCACTCTATTAACTATGGCGAGGGGCCGTAAAAATGGAGTTGATTTCTCTTTCGTATAGGCACTGCATTTTTCTTCGCTACTTTTTTGTGGAAGTGGCCCAAAACCAAACTCTTCGAAGACTCCTCTCACGTCTAGCTGCTCACTTGTAAGTACATTCTGACTCCCCTCGTTATCAACAAGCTCTTTCCGAGCACTTTCCAAACTTTCTTTGTCGAAATCCAAAAGAAAATTAGTTTGCACTTGTCACCCAAATTCCACTGACATCGGAATTTTCCCTCATCCAGCGTCCCTCCGCAGCTAGAATGGCTTTCTTGGTTTTATCGCTCTTTTTCGGCATTATATAAAGTAAACTTGAAGCATGCATGGAAAGTAAAAAAAAAACGGGTTGAAGTAACAAAAATAACTTCATTGTAACTTTTACAAAATGTAAACAAAACTGGAGGAGTGGAGCTTGCTAGCAAGCGAATTGCAAAGCGCGCATTTTTTCTCTTCACTAAACCAGAAGTAAGTTTTTCCCGCCATTTGCATGAGTCGCTGCTTAGTGACGAAATTGGTAAACACACCCTTTAAGTGTCAATGTATTTAGCTTTGCAGCTAATTGGGGACACTAGTCCTACGATTTTACGTCGTTATCCGAGAAGACGTGAAGGTCTAACCATTTACTTTATTATGAGACAGTACCTTCTACTCATACAAAATCTACTCTACGGCCAAGGCTGTAGTAGCTATACATTGTAGCTCTGTAATTTAATTGGATCAGATGGACAAATCAATGGGAAAAACACTGCAATGTCATGGCATGCTGTAATGCTGCAAGTCATAAAATGGCATAACTACAATAATTATTATATCAGTCTCTTTTTATTTACTATTTTGGTATCAGGGCTATGAAAATAACCCAACTCCTGCTGGAGGACTGTATGGCAGCTACTTTGTGGCAATTTGGTGGCTATTTCCCCCCCATGTTTGACTTTTAAAACTGATGAGAATTGGCTCCTTGTATTGTCACAGTCATGTACCTTTCTCTATACATTTTGAAAGCCCTAGGTATATACCACAATATCATACTGTAAGGCTGTTTAAACATGAACTCTGACTCTTGCCACCTACCTGCTTTGGCATATGCTAATGCTATCTCAGCTAATCTCTGAATGCTTGGTGCATTGTCGAGAGTCCCATCACCGTTTAGAATTCCTGAATGCCAAAACATAATGACAAATAACTAATAATAAAGATAATAAATAATAATCACAAACATAAAGATTATAATAATATTAATTATATAATACTGCCTCCCAGTTAGCTCAGTGGCTAAGGATTGTCGAGCTGGAAGTTGCGGGTTCAAACCCCGGCTAGACCACCACTCAGGGTCTTAAAATAACTGACAGATTAGAAGGTGCTGCCTTTGTGAAACATTCTTGGTTTCGAACTGCAAATGGCAATACACCTTCACGTCTTCTTGGATAAGGACGTAAAATCGTTGGTTCCACGTCAGCCTCAAGTTTATCAGTTTTATCATCACCAGACTGTCACAAGTTACCAACGTTAAATAAAGTTGCTTTACATTACTTTAATCATCATCACTGATCAGAATAAAAAAAAAAAAATTAAAGCACATCACATTAATAACAAACAGAGAAGTGCTAGCCCTGTTTTTCCCCGGTGGATACATAACATGTACCAAATGGGCTGTGGCATGCAGAAAGGGCATGGACAACATTTAAGTTTAATAAATAATTCATATGATGATAGTGTTCATTCATAATAACAGATTGAAGGTTTCCTTTTATTATATTGACATGAAGCACTACATTTCATTCCTACATGTAATTAAAAATAAAATGCCAGTTTCATGAAATTGTGTAGTTACAGACAATATCCACTGATTCAGATCCCTGATTCAAATTGTGTATTTGCCCTTCCTTTTGATACATTAGACGTATGTATATGTTGTAGGTCAAATTGACCCCAAGTCAATTTAACCTAGGTCAAATTGACCCGAGTCAATTCAACCTAGGTCAAATTGATTCAACCTGGTGTTTGTGTTTAAGGTAATGTTTTCTTCAGGTAATGTTTTCAAGATTCTAAAAAGAGAACTTACATTGAACGTTCATTGATATTAAGGTTTTAAATGTAAGGGTTTGGGTCAGTTCACAAGGAACATTTAAGTAGTAGCCCTAAAGAATCCTACATTAGTGAGCACCTGTTGTTGACGGTTAGGGTCTTGTTAAATGTAAAGGAAGGGTTTGGATTAATTCACAGGACCACTGAAGAAGGATTACATTATATATTATTTAGTGACTAGCTCTAAACAGCCTAAATAATATTAGTGAGCATACAATGTACGTTGTTGACGGTTAGGGTGTTTTTAAATGTAGGGTTAGGATTTGTATTAGTTCTCAGCATCATAGAAAAAGGATTACAGTCTGTATTATTTAGTAACTAATAGTTCTAAACACCCTCCGAAAATTAGTGAGCACCCATTGTGGACGGTTAAAGGGTGTTTCTAAATGTAGGGTTAGGTTTTGCATTAGTTCTCAGGACAATTGAAGAAGGATTGCAGTCTGTTAATAATTAGTGATTAGCTCTAAACACCCAAACTTAGTGAGCAAGCATTGTGGATGGTTAGGTTGTTTTTAAAATATGTAAGGTTAGGTTTTGCATTGGTTCACATGCAGGACCATTGAAGAAGCATATTTATCTGTTGTTTGGTGACTTACCGGTAGCTCTAAACACCCAGAATTAGTGAGCAATTGGGTTTACCGAGGTTACTGTTAGGGTTTGGATTAGTTCACAAGTCAATTAAATCGATTTATAATAGTGTTAGGAATGAGTTTGCTTGGAGTGGGGTGTTAACTGGTTTTAATAAATCTGCTTGTTATTACTGGCCCTGTGCATGGAAACGGCAAAGTGAAATATAACTGTTGATAATGTTTTGAGTTATTTATGTGTAAGTTCTCGAACATTTATCTATTCCTGCCTCTTTTCACACCTCTGTGGGCAATTCTTTGATGAGAGACCAAGACAATATAATACAGCATTTCTTTGAGTCACTTTCCAATTGTGTTTTATGCCATTTGAAAAGCTGAGTCTAACGAGTACGAGCCGGTAATACTCCAAGATCCTCTGCACTCGTTACTTTACTGAGATACTGTTTAGCTCTTGAATCGTAGAAATCTTCTTCTAGATACAATGTTAGAGGTGATTCGCTTTCTTTTCCCTAATTCTTCTCCCTTTACTTTATCTGTCAGTGATCTGAGTGATTACTCTGCAAAAGTCGGTTTGGTTACGTGGACACAGTTTGTTTTGAAGTAGTCCCCCGACGAAAATATGTTCATGATTTCATGAACCAGCATGAACTATTCATGAAAGTTCATGAACAGTTATTGATATGTTCTTGACTGGCAATTGTCTCAGTTCATGAACTAAAATTCATGAAATGTTCATTGAACTGTTCATGAATATTTCATGGTCACTGATAAATACCAAATATGTTCATGAACTTATGATGAATTGTTCATGAATGGAACAAAATACAATTTGTCTTGAAAGGTTCACTTAACTATTTCAAGAACATTTCATGAACATTTCAAGAACCTAAGATGGTTCAGGAGAGTTCATAATTAATTCATGAAATACAATAATGAATCCCTAATGAACTTTCATGAACTCATGAAGTTATAATTTCACAAAATAATAAGTTGAACCTTTCATGAACATTTAAAAAATGCTAGAAAGTTCATGAGAGTTCACAAGAAATTCATCAACTGCAACATTAATAACCTCTGATGAACTTTTACCAACTTGAGACCACATTCTTGAGACCACATTCAAACTGTAAACAACATAGCAATAGCTTTTTTCCCATGGTCT
Organism: Actinernus sp. WN-2022; assembly: GCA_030867875.1. Taxonomy (NCBI): domain Eukaryota; kingdom Metazoa; phylum Cnidaria; class Anthozoa; order Actiniaria; family Actinernidae; genus Actinernus; species Actinernus sp. WN-2022. The sequence continues at coordinate 58,981,760 of JAOWCC010000936.1, forward strand.
ATTAGCTCCCCGAGCGTAGTTAATAATAATGACACTAACAAATTTAAGACCGTTGTACGCCAACATTTTATTGAATCAGGAGAATGGTCTCCTTTTATCATGGCATTATTATTAACCTACATGTAGTTGTTATTATTGTAAATTGTTTTTTTAATTTACACTGATGTGATATGGTTACACCGTTTTATCAGTTAATAATTAAAAGTAGAACCCGTCTGGCAGACAACGTAATCAATGAAACAACAATGCATTGTCTTTTCCGGTTCAAACGAGTTCGTTCAGCCAAGTTCCCCTTGCAAAATGAATTGCCAGGTTTCTCATGGAATCCTTAAGGAACAGAGACTATAGTACTGCATGGAAAGGCTACATAATTATTTTATTAGAAGGCAGGATAAACATCACAATAAATACAATGAAATGAGAAATAAAATAAGTTAAATTAAGATAGCAGTTGTGTGAGGAGGCTGAGACTAAAATAATATTAAGCATCACAGCATTCTCTTGGTTATTTTAGACTAAGAGTTGACTTACCAATTTGACTGGCTTGTTCAAAAAGGAAATTCCCATCGTTTATACATGTATAAGCAAAGTATTTATGTCTGCCCCTTAGAAAATGTGTATTTCTGCTAAGAAATTTGAACAGAAGAACGTAGGACCTTCGATCTCCGACTCTTACTTTTATGAGTTAAGACTGGAACCAAGTTGACAATATTTGGTTGGCAGAGTTGCAAGGCCTCCAGGGGCGGTTATTCTTTGAAGGGATGTGTGTTGCTCGGTTAGACTTCGAGTTTTATAAGCTCAATGAAAGGTTAATTCAAAGAGTATTTCAAGCACAATATTCTTTAGATGGAATGATAATAATAACCGCTGCAACTGAGAGGCATCACTAGTTCTGGATGGCACGATTTAATGGAGAAACATGTACAGTAGCCGAGTAGGTAAGCTTAAAATGTCTTACTTTTATACTACCACCTGGAAATACGATATATGTGCTTTCAGTTTCACTTCCAGTTTCACGCAACAGTCACTACCTAAAACCACTATTATAGCTTAGAGTTTTCTAGTAATTCAGTTTGTTTTAATAGATTATTGCTCACATAGAATATACTTCAAATAACAATATCAATGTGGTAAAATCCTTCCCGAACATGTCATCAAAAATGGCCGTTATTTTATCTGACATTATCTGACATTATTTTATATATTTTATATGTATTCGTTCAGCAAAATTTGCATTGATCTTTGGTAAAACTGTTCTTACCACAAAAATATTTCAGTTATGACTTTTGTAGATCTTACAATTTGGAATAAAGTTTATATTTTGTATAGGTGAATCTAATTTCTTAACCTTGCAGCGTAAAAATTTCAAACCAAGAGATTACTGCTTGACGGCCTACGGGATTCACAGAGCAACAAATCCTACTAAATTGTCAATTATAAAAGCAATTCTAATCATAATTCCAGATTTGTTGGTTATATCGTTGCAGGTCTTGGAGTTGCAGATCCATTTAAGCTTGCCAAGTCTTGAAATAAACAGGGGCAAGTCAAATGCATCAGTACACATGATGTAGTGACTGAAAAACCGAATCGCTTGTATTTAGAACTAGAAATTATGCTATAGATAATAAACTAAAAGCTGGACTAGCATGAAACATGCATTAACTCTTTATTCATGTTGTTTTTGTTACTTTATTTATCATGGTCAAATCTGCTGTCTGATGTGTTCATGTCTGATTCATGAACTATTCATGAATCTACCAATTCTAATAAATTTTATGAATTACTGCTCTATTTGAACAGTGACTGTAAATGTTCATGCCATATTCATGAACTGTTCATGCCATATTCATGAACTGTTCATGCCTTATTCATGAACTGTTCATGCCTTATTCATGAACTGTTCATGAATCTACACAAATGTATTTGAACAGTGCCTGTAAATGTTCATGCCTGATTCATGAACTGTTCATGAACCATCGTCATGAAATGTTCATGTACTTTTAGGTCATGAGATGTTCATGAAAATCATCTTTCATGAATGTGGCCATTTAATGTTCATTCCCATTCATGAACAGTTCATGAATATTTCATGAATGTTCATAGACATCGAGTAACACTGGAAAATGTGCAGGTGAACCCTGGGTGAATTTATAATTAGTAGGACATAAATTCATGAACCATTCATGAATTGTTCATCAAAGTTTCGCTGGGGACGAGTGGAGCCATAATGAAGTACACCTGATCATCTATAAATGATGTATTTTTCCTGTATTTTTCTGGATTTAGCTTTCTTACTTCCCTTGAATTGCTACAGTTTTCATGAAAGAATGCAGAGTCAACACAAACTTTACAGCTTGGTCTGGGTTTAATATCGTCCATGTTTTTTGAAAGATGTTTCGAAGTCCGATTTTGTGAGCAGTACGCATGCGCGCATAACGAGAGGAACTGGGTTCCACGACTACTCACATGGAGAATAAATGATGTGTTCAAACTAACAAGAGCTTTCATGGTGCAGTGCAATAATCCACTGGATTAATATCTACCAGGCGTTCCTCGTGATTCAGCCATGTTAATCCCGATCGGGTGAGGTAAGTAAATGGATGGCTGAATTGAATGTAAGTGGTCAGGCATGACATCAGGAGGGTTAAGAAAGGGATAGAAGTAGGGGGTGGTAGTAGGAAGGGAAGGGAAGGGGGACATAGGAAGAAGAGGGGAGGGGTGGGTAGCCAAATGAATTTTTGTTGGGGATGGGTGGGTGATTTTTTTTTCCTTTTTAGTACTCCCCCCTAAAAAAATAAACCCCTTTTTTTTATGAATCCCAAAAAATAATAAATCCCTTTTTAGAATCATTGATAGCCAAACCATGACCTACTGTAGGTTAAATTGACCTAGGTTAAATTGACTCTGGGTCAATTGACTCTGGGTCAATTGACTCTGGGTCAATTTGACCTAGGTTAAATTGACTCTGGGTCAATCTGACCTGAAGGATCAATTTGACCTGCAACATATATATGTAAATAAATTATTATACAGTCAAGTATATCAAAATAATGCATTTTTACCTTTCAAAAGCATTCTTCCAACACACATTAGCTTTAGGACATACACATGCTCACTCACCACAATGACCATGGTCAGTAAAGGGACAGAGACAGACATCACACACTATGAGAAGATCTGGGAACAGACACCTCAACTTCTTTGTACCAACAATAGTAGGGCACTCTTCAGAATCAGCATTTGAACCTCTTGCATCCTAAGAAAGAAAATATCTTTTGAAGAGAACTTTGGAAGGGAAGAAATTAAAATTCATAGCATGCACATGGTAATTTTTCCTACAGAACTGTTGTTGACACAAAATTTGGTCCTTTTTGACTCATTTTGCATGAGTTGACTGAGTTAATGGGGAACTTTTAGTTAGTAGTGAATGTAAAATATTTGATGCAATAGTTAACCCAGTAACACAGCAGTTAAGGTCTCGATAAAGGTTGGATGTGTCATTTCAGAAAAATGCTCTTGCAACGTCGTAATTAAAGCGACATAGTCGTACTATATACCGTTTTAAAGGTCTTCAATTGAAGAAAGTATATATTTAATCCATTTCGAGCAAAAGTTAAAAGCGTAAATGTTGTATATATTTCTACGTGAAATGACTCCGTCCGCCAGAAGGAGTTCAGCCCTTCAGGCTTTGATTTTTTTTTTTCTTAATTAGCCCTTTCGAATCCCAACTAAATTGACTCAAATACTGTGTCTGGCATTTTTGATATATTGCGTATTACAGATTTTATCCCTTTTCAAAGTTGAAAAAGTAGTTTTTCATCCCATTTTGATACAAACTAGGTCATAAAACCTGAAAGAAAAAATCTTTCAAAATTCCCCAACACAGTATTTGAGAAACAGCTGTTTTCCACGACTCGTGAAAAATTTAGGAAACTTGGACAAAACGCTAAAAGGCTGGACTTCAACAAAGTTCTGTTTTTGGCCGAAAAAAAGAGCCGAGAAACAGCCTGATAAAGGTTTTCGATTCATTTCACGGTTGACTAAGAAGTGCCGCCTCCAAGGGTAATCTCATTAACATTAGCCAATCAGAGCGATTAATATTGTGTTCAGTCTCGGCCGATTACAAAGTTCAGTCAGACGAGCCGCAGAACTGAGAAAGCTATATACATGTAGTTCACCGATGCTCGATACTTCTACAGAAACTACATGTAGTTAGCTATAGTGTCGATTCCAGCTTAATTTCAAGAAGAAAAACTCTTTTAGGAGTACAGAAAAATGGCACCACAGTAAGCAAACAATTAATATCATGCAGGGAAAACCACTGAAGCGCAGCTCGATCCACACCATGTACACAGTAGACTGTTTGTCATTCTAAAAAAAATTAATCGCGCTGAAACAAACCGGCAAACCTTAGCTTCCTGCATTGAATTTTCTTTAAATTTTTAGCCGATTGAAGATAACAAAACTTTATTGCTTCATTCTTTGTGGACTTTCAGTCTTCAATGATTCTAATTTCTTGGAACTTGAGTATAATCCCTCCAGCCATTCTTTGTCCTAATTTGAACTTTACACCCGCTTCCAAATTTACTCACAAACTAAATTATTACAAACTAAATTGTGTTGTGTTTTTTCCTTCTCATTTTTTTAATACGGCACCAAGAAATATCTACTTTTACACTTTTGGGCATTGCATTATAAACGTAGGAAATCTTTACGAACGAAAAGTACATGTAGCACAGAAAATCACAGGATAGCGAGAATGAAATAACATGCCCGGTGAATGACAGCAGCTGTCAATAATTTTTCACACCTTTTTTAGCTGGAAATCAGAAAGTTGCATTTTCAAGGCTTTAAATAATTTCTTTGAGTTTGAGTTTTTTTGTGATGTTAGAGCTTTTAGATTTAGAATTTGCGAAAAAACGCATTTTCGAAACTTTGCCATTTTGAACCTTTATCGAGACCTTAACCTAACTTATTACACTGTACTTATTAACTAAATCATATGTTCAGGCCATTTCATGGTTAAGGTCTTTTATGGATTACAGACTACAGTGATTTTTTGCAATTCTGTAAGTCATGTGTTTAAGTTTTCAATTTACAATGCAGATTACAAGCTTTTATATGTCTACATGTATTGATTATATGACAAGAAGGGTTCTGGGTTTATTGTACAATCATTGTTTATATAGCACACTCAGGTATAACAAATACCATTTTCATGCTAGTTGATTACCATGAAGCTGTTTGATATTTAATTACTCAGGGATTTTGGTGGAAATTTATCTGTCTGGGCTTGACCAACAGGACAAGTGTCCTGGGTTTTGAATTGAGGAAATACTGTACATAGCAATAATATTATTATTATATTATTATTACCAGTAATCATAATTTATCTCTCTTTTTACCTTGGACAATTTGGAAGTAACCCCAAACAGCAGAACACTTCTCAGTCCTTTTTCAATTAGGGGGCGTACTATCTTCTCGAGGTTATTCACTCCAATTCTGTAGATTAAAAATATCAATTCAGTAAAATTATATATGTTTGAAATTGTAGTTATGATATTGAATCATGTTTGCCGCGTAGCACTAGTAAGTGTAAAGAATGTGATATAAAGTGGTAAGCTGTAGTGCTATATGTGTGCACGCCCTACGATGGAAAGAGAGAAAAATCTCTGAGCCAAGTGGGACTCGAACCCAACGACCGCCAGGTTACATGTCTGGCGCTCTACCAACTGAGCTATCAAGTCAGATGAGAGCAATCGTGGCTATTGGTGCATTTTATGGGGTCACGGCGATTATATATAATCACTACATAATATCCTATATAATATAATTTTATATAATCGCTGTGACCCCATAAAACGCACCAATACCCACGATTGCTCTCATCTGACTTGATAGCTCAGTTGGTAGAGCGCCAGACATGTAACCTGGAGGTCGTTGGGTTCGAGTCCCACTTGGCTCAGAGATTTTTCTCTCTTTCCCTCGTAAGGCGTGCACACTTAGCACTACAGCTTACCACTTTATATCACATTCTTTACACTTACTAGTGCTACGCGGCAAACATGATTCAATATCATAACTACATACATTGTATACATATATAATCGGCGTGACCCCATAAAACGCACCAATACCCACGATTGCTCTCATCTGACTTGATAGCTCAGTTGGTAGAGTGCCAGACATGTAACCTGGAGGTCGTTGGGTTGGAGTCCCACTTGGGTCAGAGATTTTTTTCTCTTTCCCTCGTAGGGCATGCACACTTAGCACTACAGCTTACCACTTTATATCACATTCTTTACAGTAAAATAATAGCCAGCCTGCCAAACAAATAAGCAACTACAGTACCGCCTGGAATTATTGAAGCATTTACCGCGGTTTTACCGCGTCCAATGACCGCGGTAATACCGCGGTTTGACCTCAGAATGACCGCAGTATTACCGCGGTAATACCTCGGTAAAACCGCGGTAAACTGCGGTAATTAGTTGGCCGCGGTCACGGCCGCGGTCGCTGAGATTTGTATCACGCCGAAATCATTGACTTTAGTGTGAAGATGTAGCGATGACTCGGCGTTCTTTTCATTCTTTATTCAACACCGCTGTTAACTTTAGAATCTTTTATTTTCGTTTCATTCAGAACTCAAACGGCGGGTAAAGAAGCACTCATCGGTGAAACTTTAAGACTTTAGATTTAGAATCTTTTATTTTCGCTTCATTCAGAACTCAAACGGCGGGTAAAGAAGAACTCGTCGGTGAAACTAAGACTTTAGAATCTATTTTCGCTTCATTCAGAACTCCAACGGCGGGTAAAGAAGCACTCATCGTTGAAACTAAGACTTTAGAATCTTTTATTTTCGCTTCATTAAGAACTCAAACGGCGGGTAAAGAAGCACTCATCGGTGAAACTAATTAAGACTTTAGAATCTTTAAGATTCTACCCGCCGTTAGAGTTCTGAATGAACGGCGAAAATAAAAGATTCTAAAAGATTCTCCGCTGAGCGCAAAACATAACACCAAATAAACTTTTGCTTCAGTGTAGCTTCACATTTACGGCAGATCCTTGTCTTGTTACTAGAATTAAAAGATTTCGGCAGAAATCATTGTAAATGTTTGTGTATTAAAATCTCAACTCTTCTGAATTTCCACGTGCAATCAGTCAGGCGTGAACGTGTCAGTCTGAAATTTTACAGAACATCAACAGAGTTATGAAGCAATTACGTTTGTCATATTGAAAGACGTGCAAAAACTTCTATACTCTTACCAGAAAACTTCTACTGGGAAAGTGCAATTCCTTTTGAATTAAAAGAGCTTTAATGCATCGGATCAAATCAGTCAGTTCGCGTAAATGGAAATTAATTGCGCCCCCGCGGTATTTGTGTCAGAAATGAGACACGCGTCTGGCTGACAGTTCACGATTGACGGGGACTTTTATTAAGAATCTTGACTTTTTGACGCCTCTGGCACGCAGGTTATTTACCAAAACCATCTTACTGTACGTTTGTAAAACTGTTTGTCATGAATTCGAATTTGTCACGCGTTAATCCTAGTGAAAGAAAGGTTAAAATACAAAACTGGGCAATGAACACGTACGCGAAATTTCGGATCACGATATTTCGATAACCTGGTCCGAATTTTCGTTTGACAATCTGAACGAAATATCGTCGAAATTTCGGTGACATTCGTAGGAACAAAGAGCGAAATTCGTCGAAATACGTTTGCATGACTTGTAAATGACTTGTAAATGGATTTTGACCACGGCTTTCATTGCGGTGAATAATTTGACCGCGATAAAGCCTCGGCTTTACCGCGGTAAAACCTCGTCCATGGTGCGGTAATACCGCGTCCAATGACCGCGGTATTACCGCGGTTTGACCGCGACCCGATGCTTCAATAATTCCAGGCGGTACTGTACATGTAGTAGCTGTTAATTCCAGCACAATTAAGGTAATACCAATTGCTCTGTGTCATTATTACATCTATTTCATTAAACAAATTCAGTTGGGGGAAAAACTGATATCCCATGTTTTTCCCAAAGTGAGCTGGTTCCATGGTGTACATTATGCTACTCTGCTCAGTCTTGAAGTACATTTTGAACTTTGAATAATTACAAAAAAAAGTAACAAAGAAACTGCAATGTAAGAGCCCAAGTAAGTCACTGCCAGGATATACACTCTGGATCCACCTGGGATGCAATACATGTATTTCATTGTGGACAAAACAATCCCACCATTGAAATTTAAAACCATTATGATTGAATAAAAATATAATAATTATTATCAATGATAATCATATTAATGAGTACACTAATGCACTGGAAAATACATATATATGTCTGGGGAGAACACTTACATGTAGTATGGGTCGACCATTAGAAATCAGGGTAGGGGTGACAATTCCAAATAAAAATGTGTTCAAGGAAAAATGCCCCACTACTAAAAGTTTTTTTTTCCTGTGCAGAGTTTGTATAGATCGATTTCACTTAGGTCACGTGAATCCTAAAAATCTTTATTGCTCATTCAAATAAAATCAATACGTGACTGGTGTTGCGTGACTCAAATCGCTTCATCGATATCTCCGGAACAAAGTGAAAGAAACCGATGAAATTTGGTGTGAAGACTCGCTTAGGTAAGCTCTAAACTGTATCAAAAGCACAACTTGGTAGAGTTCATAGTTTGAAATTAGGAATTTGATGACGTCACATGAAATCGATCTATATATAGCCCCCAAAAATTGTGTAAAATAAGCTAAAAGGGCCAAAAAAATGTGACCACCCCATCTCCCCTAGTCAGCACCCCTAAATAACATTAATTGACAAACATGTCTCACTTTTACGATATTTACCCTAATACAAATGTAATTAACCCATGATAATAATTATTAAAAGGACAAAGCCAAACAAAATAATGTAGAGTTTCTCTAAGAATTTACCTTGACTGTCCAGGAAGACTTGCAATTGATTCTAAACCATCAGCATCATCACTAATGTAAACAATCATGGTATACAGTAGAACAGTTACAATGTACATGTACAATGAACTTCCTGAGGGGAGGGGACAGGAGGGTGGCTTGACCATATCACATTACCTGGCATACAGATGGTGCACATTGTATACTTAATAAAATATGAATAAATATTGTAGGTACATGTAGTACTGTTAGTAAATTATATTGTACATGTAGGTGATGATGCTACATTTGTATATATGTAAAGCACCTTTGGACATTTAGGATTAAGGCACTTACATGTATATATATAAATGTAGAATTATTATTAATTATTATTATGATGATGATGATGCACAGCCTACATTGTACCTGAAAATCAGTTCTTTATCAAAGTCATTACTGGAGTTACATCATAGCTACTGTGGGGAAAAGAATGTTGTTGTTGTTACATGTACGTATCATGATAAGCGCCATGCTTAGGCAAGGGTTGGGGAGGGAACATCTTCGAAATACCTAACATCCTTTAAGGCTTATTGGTACAAAATCCTGGACCACCCTACATGTACAATGTACATACACTGTACCTATCAGCACCGAAAAGTGACAGTAGTCAAGACATTATAGTGAGTGGTGTGAGGCTATGTACGGGATGAGTGATGAACGAGTGTGGTGAGCGAGCTAGTGTCATTAGCGTTATAATTTAATAGTTTAGCAGATGGAAAATAAGCAGTGATAATGGACAATGGGTTGCGATCAAGTGTTAGCAAGCCAATTAGAATAGAGCATTCGAGATTATAATAGTAGTAAATAATCACGGGAGTGTGAGGAGAGTGATCAGAATGAAGATTAGTTTTGTTAGTCAGAGTTTGAGAAAAGATTCAGAGTGAGTGTGGTTCGGGGGGGGAGGACTCCCTTATGTGAGGGGTACGGTACATGGATGCTCGTCATACATTTTAGGGGTCAAAATCAGGAGTTTGCTACCACTTAGGGTATCCATGATCAAACACAGACATTTCTATGTAAAGCGGTACCTTTTAGGGGCCGGGTGTCACCGAATGCTAGAGAATGACAGCGCTTTTGAAAACAACAAGGAAGAATGTGCTTGATGATACAACATCAAGTAATAGCAATAAAAGGCATCGAAAGTTTAAAATGTTGGCATGTTTTTATCGGTACCTTTTAGGAGTCAAAATAAGCTTGAACCACACCCATTTTAGTACCTCTTAGGAGTCAAATCGAAAATGTCCGACGAGCATCCCTACCCCTTTTATATGGGAGTCCCCCTCCCGGGGTGTGGTTGAGGAGAGAAGTGAACTGGCTGATAAATTATTGCAATAAAGCAGTATTTATAACACAGATTATCAGTGATTGTGATTTATGTGACTGAGTGGCTAGTTCCCATGCAACATCAGTCTCAGAAAAATGTCTGATCCCAACAAATTTAAACTGGAACTAAAGAATTGTTATAAAGGTAGTTATATACATGTAGGACTACCATACCTCTTTGAATGACTTTGTATAGTTTGCACAAGTACCCCTGGGGTCCAAGTACCCAGTGGGTCACAGATGAGAATGGCTTCCAGTAATGGTGGACAGGATTTTACTGGTAAACTCTACTAAAATTATGTGGTTTAATTTGCTCATCTGGGATTTTCTTTTCTAATTTGGATATTTCTAACACTGATTGACCTACTGACATTGAAAAAGTGGCAAATCGAAATGGTATTTTTTTGTTGAAGCGACACTGCAATAGAAGAGTTCACATTTCTATGTGCATGCTGGGTAATAATCTAGGAAAACATGGAGGAAATTTTAAGCTAACCTGACTTGCAGGATTTCCAAGATGCAATGTTACCATACCTGCCAACTCTCCCGGTTTATGTGGGAGACTCCAGATTTTGGACCTCGACCGGATCATCTCCCAGTCTCCCGGATAGAGCATCAAAACTCCCGGTTTTTAGCCATTTTATGGATTGAGTTCGTCGTTTTTCAGACTCAAGGGTTAAAAAGCTTGAAACTAGTTTTTAGAGAGCTTTCGGAAAGTCTTCGGAACACAATCGGGGTATCTTCGTAAAAATTCGGAAATCATTGCGTGATAATGCATGTATCAATGTTAAGCCGCAGGGGGGGTTCTTGGGCAGATGTGCGGCATTTGATCAATCTTGGCATCCCCACACTGGGGAATTTGATTACAAGCTTTGCCCCAGGCTGTGGACATTTGAATTTGACCACTTGAGGACTGTGTCCTAGTCTCTTGTTTCCCGAGTCGCCATCTTGGATGTTGGAAGGTATGAATTTCAAAAATGCGTTTTCATCTGTTTTCATTAAGTTAAAAAGAATGCTTCACATTTATTTGGGGTTACCTCCAGTTCCCCCATTGTCTCAGATGTATATATATATATATATATATAAGGGTAGGATAAAAAAATCAACTACTTGTACATCTCGACAAGCCTGTTTCGTGAGTCGTATGACTCACTCGTCAGGAGACTTTAAAAAACCCCACCCCTGGGGCAACCTGGGCAACATATTATAAGTATTCAATAGAAGCTAAACGTTTTAGAAGTGTCAAAAATCTTAATAGTATATATATATATATATATAGTTTAAGGAGAAATTTTGTTGCCCCAGGTGGGGCAATTTGATCACAATTGACCATTTTTTTTCTTTCCCCAGGGTGAGGAATTTGACCAAAAATTCTCGAAAAAAGTTAACATTGATACATGCATAATGCGGGTATCAGCAGCCATCCCAAGGGGGTGGCCCCCAGGCACATTTGTCACAGCAGCCATGACAAATACATGCTAAAGCCCCTCGGGTGGGGCAGAAAATTGTGACAAAAAACCCCACCCCTGGGGCAATTAGAAGTGTCAAAAATCTTAATAGTTTTATACAAATATTATCCTTTATTTCTTTGTTCTGTCTTCCGACAGTGGATGGCTTAATTTAATCTCTTAATTTGAATGATAATGATATCACTTACCTCAAGGACAAAGAAATCGAAGAATGTGTCCTGTGGCGAAAACTGCTGAACGTTGACACAGCAGATTACGTGCAAACCCTGTGGGTATGTCCCCAGGGTATTTTGACAAAAACGCAAAAGCGCTCTAATGCCCCGCGTGTGGGGCATGTTTTTGCTACAAATCCCCTGCTAAGCCCCTGGGTTGCCTGTGGGTTGCCCGGGGGCCGCCCCCTCGGGATGGCCGCTGATACCTGCATAACAAAGCCTCAACCAACATTCTCCAGATTTTAGAACTCCGGGGGTTGGCAGGTATGTGTTACTTCCCTCAAATTTAATCAGAAAAATCTTTTACCACACATCTTTAGTTTTGGGATTTGAAATGTTTCAAAAGTAGAATTTTTATTTTTAGCAAAATTCTCATAGAACAATATATTAATTACAAACACTATTTCCCGCCATGTTTGCCCCGATTACCCAGCATGCAAATGTTTTGTGAACTCCTCTATACGAGCAAATAAGGATACAATTTCGACTTACGAGATGAACAGTGGGTAGATGAGGGTTTCAGGTGTGATAGTAGCACTGGTGGACTGCCACTGTCGAGTCACAGGATGCTGGAAACCACTGTGCAGGGACGCACCAAAATATGCATCGACCGCCATGAATGTGCAAACGCCGACAGCTATCAGCGGGTTCACGAATGCAATTATGCGTTAGCAGATATGCGCAGTAACATTTCTAAACGAGAAGTGATTTGCGAATGTTCGGAGGATTTTGATTACCGTCTGGTAAGTTAAAAGTGTTTTTGTATCTAATATTTGGTCTGATTCGTATTGAGTGTAAACTAGATCAAGGCGAAAACGAATGTTTCTTTCACTTCAGGGTTATATAGGCCTTATTTCTGATTGGTGTGTCAGAATGATCGAAATCACGTGTAATGATCGTCTGGGAAAGAAAGTTCGGGTAAAGTGCAAGTATCCTTTTTATAATGCCTTGATTATATGAAAGATTGTATGAACTACATGGAGAGGTTTTCAAACCACAGAGTGACCGTTGTGTTGGCCCATTTCAGACCACGTGAGTGACGCGACAGTTCTCCTTTGTTTTCCAATAGATCCTTTGTATGTGACGTCATCAAAATTCTAAACTATGAGATATATGAAGTTGTTCTTTTTTTAATTTTATTTAAACATATATATTCTTTGTGTTTCTCCAGGAGCAGGAGCTCATCTAGGGAGCTTACACAACATTTATTTACAAATAATTCAGTTGCAACGAAAGGAGGAACTTATTTAAGCTACATACATACATGATTATTACAAGACCGTTCTTTTAGTATTGTCAGTATTCTTCAAAAAAATTACGTCGATTTGTTTTTGAGTTACAGTACTTTGAATTTTGTGACAGCCCATGCAGGTCAGCGTGTTTCCTAAATGTCAAGGAAATCCATATATTTCGGCCAATTTCAAATTTTAGACTTGACAAACCTTTAAAAGTGACATCTAAAGTGTTTTGAAATGGATGCTAATCATATTGATAGGGAAAACAGCTTTATTTGTAGAGTACGTTTTTGGCCGCCATCTTGGTGTACTAAAACTGTACACCAACATGGCCACCGCATACTAATTACACTAAATTGTTCGAATATTATTTGGCTGACAGCTCGGTTACGAAATACTCTATTGCTCCAAAATTTCAGTCATTTCTATATTTTTTCCTGCTCTATACACAGCATTAACAATATTTTAGTAATATAAGTTTTTTCTTGAGGCAATTTTTTTTATGATGTCAATGCAAACGATCAATATAGGCAATTGATTCTGTAGAACTCAGGCTGAAGTGATTTGGGAGTTTTTATTATATATCTGAACATTAACACATTGCTTTCTATTGTAATTGAAGAGTTGAATCTCCTTTGTCCACATAATGTTTCAAGATAACGCCAGCCAACAACCCAAAGTGCAAATATCAAGTGACACGAAAAATAACACACAAGTTACAGTGTACATGAGGCCGATTAGCTCAAATTAATATCTATGACAATCGATGCCAATCGATGAAATTAGAAAAAAGCTGTGTGACTATCGATTGGTCTTCGATTGACTGATACCAATCAATATCAATTAACTAATTGACATCTTTTGTTATCGATTGGATTTCCAAAGCACATGGCATTAATGCAATTGTAAAAGCGACCATACAGTCCTTCCTCCTCTCAATACATGTACATCATGAATTTTTGGCTAGCCAAGGCTTCTTTTTTGGCGGCAAAAGTCAGTAGTACATGTACATTGGATGTGTTGATATGTTCAAGTAATAATAATGCATCTATCAGTGTCCCAGTGGGATTGGTTAATATCCAGATGGTGAAGGTTTTGATATACATGTACTACTGTATATGCCCACCCCATGTGGGTTATTTGTAGGGAAGGTAGGATAGTGGGGTGGGGAATTCAGGATTCTAAAAGAAATCGAGAGAAAGCATCAAATCCCCCCATTAACTCAACCCCCTTTCATGGTTAACATCATCATCGTCATAAATAACAATAATGCTAATTCAGAATATTTACCCAAGAGGTAACCTCACTCTAAAATATTTTCCAAGAAGATTCTGAAAGAAAAGGAGTGATACACTCCTACAAATGGATCTGCAAATTATTCTTCCCAAGTTTCTTCTTGGTACAATGTGCAGTTTTGCTTGTTTCCTTTCCTTAATTCAATCACAGCCCTGATGACACAGTAGGGGACCTGAAAAAACTTGTAGCAGCTCAAACTGGCACAAAATGGGACAGAATTGTACTAAAGAAATGGTAGGCTACAGTTAAAATGCTTGTAAATGTTGTGTTTCCTGTACAGACTGACTTGGATTTTTTCATGCTAACCTCAAACTTTTTATTGCTATTTTCCAAGACTTGAAAGAGATAAAATAAACCTAAAAATGCAAAACATTAAAACAATTAGAATTATGCAAACAATGACTTCAGTGTCATTGCATGAACAACAATGTAAGCACTGGGTTAGCTAAAAAAATCACAAAATACAACTATTTCCAACCTACATTTTGTACCTACCTGGATTTTGTTCACAGCTGACATTACTGGAAACACAACATTTATTTTGTTTGGCCTAAGAATTGAATTATTAGTTGTTTGCATTTATTTCATAAGCATCTTTAAACAGATTAATAGAAAATTGTTACTGAGTAACTGCTTGTCATAGTCTTACTAGTCGAGTAGAACAATTGAAATTTAGTTTTAATTAAAAGATTTATTTAAAAGAATTGTAAGTAGGTTTATAAGATAGCAGGTGAAGAGCCACCTACTCCCTAGCGGCCATACTGCGATGGTTTCAGTGATCTTGCTGGTGGAGAAACTGCAAATTAAATCATCTTTGTCAGGCAGGCCGTGATACATGTAGCTTCAGTGACCATGCTGCTCCCAATCTCAGGCTTGCCATCATCATCAGGGATAGCACTAGATTTTTTACTATGGATCCTGGGACCCATAGATACTTTTGGTTTGGGGTCCCCAAAATATTTATGGTTCCCCATATAAATCAAAATGGTGGCTGCACATTAACAACATCCCGGATGTACATGTACTACCACAGGCAGCCCACTTGTGATTATCAACTTCATACCCGGTACATGTATGCTGCCTTCACATCCACGTACGACTTGTAGGTTGTGCTAAGAATTGGCCTTATGGACACTACTGATTAATTATACAACAATTGGAGGACGGATGCTTCTCTGGGACGCATTGAGATTTTAAAAATCCATTTCTAGGAATAATTTTGTGTAAAAATGCATGATTTCTGCATTAATGCTATCCCTGATCATCATCATCCTCACTATCACCATCATTATTATTCTGCCATGTATCTGGCCAGGTGACTCAATTATAGACTGACAGAGTGATTAAGAATGATTGGTTGGTACAAAACATACATGTACAATGTACCGACCATGCACATGCATTCAGATTATTCCACATTTGCTCTCATACATGTAGCAAAACCATTACATCTTGCACAATAAAATATAAATCTTACATTGGTTAACACATGTACTGTAGGTAGGAAATACACACGTGTACAGTACATCACATTCATAATATCTCAAAAAATTATCCTAGGAAAGTGAAGCCTAGGTTTTTTCTGTTGAAACTTTTCTCTTTCCAAGAAAAATACCCCTGAGAACTGTTACTGTTAGACCGTGTTCTGTCTCAGAGTCTGTAATGGGATTAAACAAATTTCATTAAATTTTCATGAACTAATTTTAGCAGTCAGACTGCAGGGAGTGAGAAAATAGTAACAGTAAAATGTGACAAAATGTTCTTATTTATCTGTGACATGTCAAAAATTTATGTTGAACTTGATAGAACCTTTTCCAAACCATGTCAGTAGTTAAATGGGTAAAACATCCTGTCCCAGAATGAAGATTTTCACAAAAAAGTACTGATTTACTGTTTTCCTGCTAGAAGGTCTCTCTCTGACTTGGTAAGATGGAAACCAAGACAGACAGATACCTCTGCTAGCAGGAAACATTACTGTCCTTACTAGCTGTCCAACTAAATTATTGTCCTATTTATGTAACCTGATCTAGGACAATAATATTGACAGTTAGAATAAAATTCGAACTAGCATTCTTCATACAGTCTCTAGCTAGCTCACACAGTAGGGATAGGGGCAAAAGAAAAAGTGAGGTGAAAAGAAAGAAGGAGGAGAGTCTGGAACAGGCTAAATCCAAACAAAATTCCTGCCTTTATACTGACATTATTTTGTACATTCAACATTAATGAAATCCCTGCTATCCATGCATGATGTGAACTGTTTTTCCCCTTTGTATTATCACAGGTATACCATCTTTAAAGACCACATCTCCTTAGAAGACTGTATCCTTTACAAACATAAAGTAAAGTTCTATATTTAACATTTGTTGCCCCATCAGTCTAACCATGATTTGCTCTTCCATGAGGCCAATGGTGTACAACATTACCCCCTTCTCTGATAGCACTCCCAATTAAGGGAATTCAAAGGTATACAAGCTACTCTACTCTGATCAGAGAAGTGGGTGCGGATGTAGTGGTCCATGGCAGGAATCGGGATTGCATCATTGGTCAATGTGCCATGTACTAACCGATTGCACCACACACTTTTTTAATATTGGAATTATAAAACTTACTGGTACTAGTGATTTGAACTTTAGGATATAGCTGTTAATTATTACCATTTTCTTTGAAGTGCTACTGTGAAAGTTTCAAGTCGCCTTTGGAAAATTGCATTCCGCCGACCATCAATCAAACACATTCTGCCTTGTAGATTAATTTAAGTCTATGTATACATGTTTGAAAGCTTTGTATGAGACCAGACTCTGTGTTTGGATTTCCTGAGGGGTATATACCATATAGTCCCCTCAGATTTCCTTGGAATGAACATCATTTCAGGTCATCAACTGGAGGTATGAAATTATATGTAATGGACCTAATGATCTGTCTGTTCTTTCTTTGACAATTTGTCTCAGATGAAATTCATGATGGCATGAATTTAGAGCTCTACTATCAGTAGCCACAAGAGCTAGAACATTTGGAGATACTTTTTATTTCAACCAGACTTACTACATGTACATGTTAAAATAAACAGAATATTGTAAAAAGGACAATCTACCAAAGTCATTCCATCCATAGAGTTAACAGTCAGCATTATTATTTTTTCAGTTAACAACTATAAGACAGTACAGTACATTTGTTGAATTAGGATACTGCTCTACTAGAATACCAATGGCAGTTAATGAATTATCTCTGTTCACAAATAGATGCTAGCCTAATGCAGAATTGGCTAAATGTATGGAAAGACAGAGTTCGCTACTCCTGGAATTCCTGGAAAGCTCCTGGAATTTAAAACTTCTCTTCCAGGGCCCTGGAAAACTTATGGAAAATTCTTTTTTCTCCATATACTCATAGAAAACTCCTGGAATTGTATAAACTTATTAGGTGAATGTACATAACGTGACATTTGTACTTTATAGACATGTTAGGTGAATGTATATAACATGGCATACAATAGGGGTTGTTACTTATAGACATTTATTAGGTGAATGTATATAACATGGCCCATACAATAGGGGTTGACATACATGCATTAGGTGAATATATATAATGGCATACAATAGGGGTTGACATACATGTATTAGGTGAATATATATAATGGCATACAATAGGGGTTGACATACATGCATTAGGTGAATATATATAATGGCATACAATAGGGGTTGACATACATGTATTAGGTGAATATATATAATGGCATACATGTACAATAGGGGTTGACATACATGCATTAGGTGAATATATATAATGGCATACAATAGGGGTTGACATACATGTATTAGGTGAATGTATGTAACATGGCATATAATAGGGGTTGTTACTTTTTTTCGTGAAATCTCGGAGTTCATGGTCGTGGAAATTTTCTTTTTGTACCCTGGGAAATTACTGGAATTCCTTAAGTAGACCAGCTCACGGTTTTCCCCCTACATTTTTAATAAGGTGCAAAATGTTTTGATTTAAAAGAAAACATGTCAAAAGTTCGGAGCGCCTGGCCTCAAATGAATATTTCCCTAAACAGCCTCAAATTGCCTGTGTCAAGATTGTGTTCATTTTAACAAGTGTGAAGTTTAAATGTAATTACTTCCGTACTTTTCGTATGAGAACGTTTAAAAATCTTACCTCTTTCTTTGTAATTAAGTTATAATAATTATACAGCAATTGTATCGAAAACTAACATTTGTTTTACGTTGTTTGGAAGAGCAACTCAAATGTTCCCTTCTTTTCGTATGAGAACGTTTGAAAATCTTACCTCTTTCTTTGTAATTAAGTTATCATAATTATACAGCAATTGTATGGAAAACTAACATTTGTTTTACGTTGTTTGGAAGAGCAACTCAAATGTTTCCTTCTTTTCGTATGAGAACGTTTAAAAATCTTCCCTCTTTCTTTGTAATTAAATTATCATAATTATCCAGCAGTCGTATAGAAAACTAACATTTGTTTTACGTTGTTTGGAAGAGCAACTCAAATGTTTCCTTCTTTTCGTATGAGAACGTTTAAAAATCTTCCCTCTTTCTTTGTAATTAAATTATCATAATTATCCAGCAGTCGTATAGAAAACTAACATTAATTGTTTTACGTTGTTTGGAAGAGCAACTCAAATGTCACCCATTTATTGACATTGTAATATCTACTGAAAATTTGATGCTCTTGTGTTTAATACTCGCTAAATGCGAGAGTCCAAAACTCCAAAAAATCCACGACCTAGCGCTACTACATGACTTGTAGTTCAAATAGAAAATACGTGTTCCACTGTGCCTAGTTTTCCACTGTTCCTCTGTGCCTAGTGTTCCTCTGTTCCACTGTTCCTCTGTGCCTAGTGTTCCACTGTGCCTAGTGTTCCTGTGTGCCTAGTGTTCCACTGTGCCTAGTGTTCCACTGTGCCTAGTGTTCCTCTGTGCCTAGTGTTCCACTGTGCCTAGTGTTCCACTGTTCCTCTGTGCCTAGTGTTCCACTGTTCCTCTGTGCCTAGTGTTCCACTGTTCCTCTGTGCCTAGTATTCCTCTGTGCCTAGTGTTCCACTGTTCCACTGTTCCTCTGTGTCTAGTGTTCCTCTGTAGACTCTCTGTGCCTAGTGTTCCACTGTGCCTAGTGTTCCACTGTGCCTAGTGTTCCACTGTTCCTCTGTGCCTAGTGTTACTCTGTGCCTAGTGTTCCACTGTGCCTAGTGTTCCACTGTGCCTAGTGTTCCACTGTTCCTTTGTGACGTAGTAGCAAAGCTGTGACGTATCTTGTGCGGCGTACACGGGCCATAAACCTTATATACTGAAGAACCGTTTACAGCGGCCGTTAATCGCGTTATCTATTCCAATGACTTTTTTCTTCATGGTTTGTTGTCTTTCTCGATTTATTTTGAAGATCGATCAATGTCAAAATAATAAGAGAAACTAAGAGAAATCAATGAACACGTGCGGTCTCGTACTTCCATGACAAAATCATACCTTATTCCAGACTAAAAAGGCAAAATTTATAACCCGATTTCAGACTAAAATAGCTAGTAATCCTTAGTACTCTGTGGACCGGAACATACCCGTATAGCTACCGTGCACAAGAGTGGAGTAAGCCCCAGGGAGTTTTTTATATTGGTCGTTTGAAAAAGCCAGAACAAAGGCTCTTGACATGAAATCCGCCAACAAGAACAAAAGCCGCCAGCCAATCACAGTTGCGCAGATTTTACCGATCAAATCATTCGCGAAGGACGTTCCTGTCATGTCAAAGGTAAGTTACATTCAACTGTCTGGTACATAGAAGTAAATAATGTGTACAGGAATGGCTAAAAACAATTCCAGATCAGTCTGTAAATAAGACTATTCTATCTTTTGTTTTTAAAGCGATAAGCGATATTTGTAACATTTTATTTATTTATACCTATCAGTATTTAACCATTATCGTATTTCTTTATCGGTCGAAATCAGAAATGTCTAGAACGTCGTTTCTTTCACTCCGGCAATAAGCTGAAAGTGAAATGAAGTTTGATGAAAAAGCTTTTGAGTTTTGTAGCTTTGCTCTAGAAATATAATATTTTGATACTGAAAGGGTTGTTAGCCGTTCAGTTAGCGGGAATTCAAAATATTAACTGCATGAAGGAGGACGATGTAACACTATTTGAAAAGGGGTTCAACGGCGAGGACTCGAACCTCGGTCTCCCGCGTTCAAGGCGGAGAACCTGCGGTTGTAGCGAGCGGAATTGCCATGCATCGATTTTGACTAAGTTTAAGGCCAATCGGAAATAACAGCAGCCACAAAACTCGATTTCACGACTGCTTTCCTGGACTAATTCTGTGATAATTATTTCTTCATTTTTACCGAATTAGGACCGATCCGCCCTAGCGAATTTTTTGTGATATTGGTCAAAACGATAGACATCTATCAATCATCTGAAATGTGGAGTACGGACGCAATTTCGCAACGCGACAAACATATGCTGCGTCGAGCAAACTTCAAAGGTCTGTCGGCCTGCTTCTAGAGCCGCCATTTGTGACAAAACCGCTAATGACTGAAATATCAAAATCCACAGTCTGATTGCACACGGTAACATGGCGGACAATCAGTGATTCTAGTCCGATTGACAGATAGTGACATACGTTGCAGTATGTTCTATGTTATACAAATTCTGAACCTACATTAATTGCGGTTCAGAATTTGTTGTGGCTATTTTTTGCTGCTACATTCTGCGGTAAATGGAAACGATATGGACTTTAAGCAACCAGGACGACGACGGGACGCAGAAAACTGTTTTCTCTTAAAATTTGGTGTTTACTATTTCCCTTGTTCGCCTTGAATTGTTTATCACAACCAGATTTTCGAAAAATATGATGAGTATAGAGTTCCGTCCACGCCGAACAACGTTCTCTTTAAGACGTACAATTTGGGGTTTTCACCGGTTTTCACGTTGTGTTTTTTGTAGACAACGGTGGAAATGTAGGCGACTGCTTGCATTTTCACGTGCGGCTATTGTGTTTTGTAATTAAGGCTATTGTTTTATTCCGTCGTCGTACACGTTGCCTTCGTGGTTGCTTAAAGTCCCAATTAATGACTCCTAAACTGCGGTCGGTCCTGATTCAAGTCGGTGAAAACAATAGCTCCGTGATATTACGGTTGCATCTACGAATATAGCGCAGCAGCTGCAGCGGTATTGACCAAAAGAGCTCCTTTGTATTGATCCGTACGCCTCACTTCAATGTAATGAAGCACTATTCAAACTGTATCTATATTAGTCGTGCTTGTTTAAAGGAGAACTAAACCCTAAAATCAACCCAACGTCTTTACAAAGATGTATTCTAAAGAAATAAGTTCTGCTATTTTATTTTTCTCTGTTGCGCGTCTATGAGGAGAAAATTAGTCTCCAAGTTCGATTTCCCGCTGAAAAATCTATATTGTGTGGCGGCTCATTTCAGTGCAAATTTCCCCATAACGTACGTCACACATACCAAGGAAGAACGATCACACCTCCAGCACAAAGAAAACACAATGGTCCGCAATTAGAAGCCATTAGTCCTGCTATTCAATGTCGGGGACAGCATGGCAAAACTAATTTATTCCCCATATACTACGTCACAAATTACGAGACTTGAGCCGTCTGTACATACCGGAGGCTGTGAGTAAGGTTTTCGGATTTTCTCTTCCTAGACGCGCAACACAGAAAAATTAAATAGCAGAACCTATTTATTTCGAATATATGTTTGTATAGACATTGGGTTGATTTTAGGGTTCAGTTCCCCTTTAAGAGAGCGGTTGTGTCGTACAAGAACGATGGTTTCAATGGTGCTTCATTACAACGATGTGAGGCGTTCGGGTCAATACCACTGAAACTGCAATTCGTAGACGCAACCGTCGGTAACATCGGCTATTCAATGCGTGCAAAAGTCGTGAGATCGAAGTGAAAAGGTGAAACGTTCATGTGTGTATATAGTCGTCGCAATGTATCGTTTTGAGTTTCTTTTTTTGGTTGTATTTTTGATTTTCTTAAAATGCATGCTCGAGAAGTTCTTTCCACGTGGTTCCCCAATGTCCTACAACAAAATAATACACTTTTGAAGTCTTGAAAAGCTGCTAAATGCACCGGCTCGCGTTCCGCTTGTGCATCCGCCATTTATCAAGACCGAGCGTGCATTAACACTGGTATAATCAACTAAAGTCGATTGAGGTATGCTAACCGCCGGGGAAAGCCAGTAGCAGATGACGTTTCGTGCGCTAGCCCTTCGGTCAGAGTACGCGCGCTCTGATTGGCTAAGAAGCCATGTTTTATCAGAGTTTATAAAATAGTTTCGATAGTACGCGCGCTCTGATTGGCTGTAAGCCGTGTTTCTATAACTCTATAGAAACATAGACAGTTGAGCGCGCGTTTGAGCTAGTTGTGAGAATTTACGTTTTGGTTATCAAATTAAGCGAGCGTTTCCGTGCTTATATAGTTTTCAACTGGCGGTTTCCTTTCATCGCGCGCGTAAATCTATATTATAAAACAGATAAAGAAGCCTTAAATCCATGTTTTATGTAAGGGTTAGAGACTGCTTGTGAGTTCTTTATCGACAAATACAGGCACGTGCTGACTGTACGATGAACGAGAAATAATGAATACTGCATGAGGCCGAAGGCCGAATGCAGTATGAAGAAATTTTGAGTTCATCGTACAGTCAGCAAGTGACTGTATTTTGCCGATAAAGTACAAACATAAAGTCTCTAATCCTTTTAATATTCAAACTGAGTGCACTGTCAGCCGTGAATTTCAATTGAAATCAGTTGTCAATAACAATTTCATAAAGAAGTCAAATATTTCGCATGAATTAAATCATTTTACGGTAAATATCTCCACAAAGAAACGTCATTTCAATAGACAATGAATAACAACAGAAGTAGATAACTTTGCAAAGAATAATTTACTTTCAGTTGGCGTTCGGTCAGTTTAGTTGACGCCTTGCGAGTACATGTTTGTACATTTAACTCGAAAAAGTTTCTCTTGGAGCCATGTATTAAAATATCGAGTATTTAGCCGGCTTAACTCCTAGATAGTCTACTTTCTTTAATAGCTAGTTTCTTTCATTCGAAAATAACTAACCTGCAGATTCCAGTGAATTGAAATCTTGAAACCGGCCTCCATGTGCTCGGCTCTGATGCAAACATTTTCCAAATAAAAATATCCTAGGTTTTCGAACCTTCCACTGAATTCTCGCTTCATTGTCTCCTCTTATTGACAGAGTAAGGTCTCGCCGGAAATAAAATCCATTTCTTCAGTTTGGACTGCTAGAGTGTTGTAGAAACTTTTGTTTACTCAGACACATGTTGACTTGTTAGTTGTTGTACTTCCAGCGCTTGCATATCAGCCATTTCTAACGAACGATTATGCAAATGTTTGCCTGAAAACATAATGTGAGGCGAATAGTATGATTGTACATTTAACTCGAAAACGTTTCTCTTGGAGCCATGTATTCAAATATCAATTATTTAGCCGGCTTAACTCCTAGATAGTCTGCTTTCTTTAATAGTTTCTTTCATTCGAAAATAACTAACCTGCAGATTCCAGTGGCAGTGAGTGAATTGAAATCTTGACTCGAAACCGGCCTCCGGCCATGTGCTCGGCTCCGATGCAAACATTTTCCAAATCAAATATCCTGGGTTTTCGAACCATCCACTGAATTCTCGCTTAATTTTCTCCTCTTATTGACCGAGTAAGGTCTCGGAAATACAATCCATTTCTTAAGTAAGACTACTAGTGTGTTGTAGAAACCTTTGTTCACTCGGACACCTGTTGACTTGTAAAGTTGTACTTCCAGCACTCGCAAATCAGCCATTTCCAACGAGCGATTATGCAAATGTTCGCCTCAAAATATATATCTTCTGTCACACAGGCAACAGAGTTCAATCCTGCCGTTACCTTTCTAGTAATTGTCTGCATTTTCACTATTTAATATGCGATGAGGTTTTCCAAGCCGTCCAAACACGTAACTAAGCGAAGGACTAGGTCTCCCTTTCCCTAGGTAAGAGAGGGTCTGGGTCGAGTGCTGTGGTCACCAATAATGCACGCTCATTAGCCAATCACATGCTTGGATTTTGTACAATGCACGAAATTTGAACATTAAACTATCATAAAACACTCTGGTCATTTGAGAACACTCTAGAAATGTTGAAAGCACGCGCCTTCGGCTTGTGCTTTAACATTTCTCTCATGTTCTCAAATGCCCATCGTGTTTTATGTAAGGGTTAGAGACTGCTTGTGAGTGCTTTATCGACAAATACAGGCACGCGCTGACTGTAGGATGAACGAAAAATAATGAATACTGCATGAGGCCGGAGGCCGAATGCAGTATGAAGAAATTTTGAGTTCATCGTACAGTCAGCAAGTGACTGTATTTTGCCGATAAAGCACAAATATAAAGTCTCTAACCCTTTTAATATTCAAACTGAGTGCACTGTCAGCTAGCAGTGAATTTTCATTGTAATACCATAGACTGGTCAATAACAATTTCATAAAGAAGTCAAATATTTCGCATGAATTAAATCATTTTACGGTAAATATCTTCACAAAGAAATGTCATTTCAATAGACAATGAATAAAAACACGACTTTTAATATCCAACTAAGTAGATAACTTTGCAAATAATATTTCGATCAGTTTAGCTGACGCCTTGCGAGTATGATTTGTACATTGTACATTTTAAAAACGTTTCTCTTGGAGCCATGTATTAAAATATCGAGTATTTAGCCGGCTTAACTCCTAGATAGTCTACTTTCTTTAATAGCTAGTTTCTTTCATTCGAAAATAACTAACCTGCAGATTCCAGTGAATTGAAATCTTGAAACCGGCCTCCATGTGCTCGGCTCTGATGCAAACATTTTCCAAATAAAAATATCCTAGGTTTTCGAACCTTCCACTGAATTCTCGCTTCATTGTCTCCTCTTATTGACAGAGTAAGGTCTCGCCGGAAATAAAATCCATTTCTTCAGTTTGGACTGCTAGAGTGTTGTAGAAACTTTTGTTTACTCAGACACATGTTGACTTGTTAGTTGTTGTACTTCCAGCGCTTGCATATCAGCCATTTCTAACGAACGATTATGCAAATGTTTGCCTGAAAACATAATGTGAGGCGAATAGTATGATTGTACATTTAACTCGAAAACGTTTCTCTTGGAGCCATGTATTCAAATATCAATTATTTAGCCGGCTTAACTCCTAGATAGTCTGCTTTCTTTAATAGTTTCTTTCATTCGAAAATAACTAACCTGCAGATTCCAGTGGCAGTGAGTGAATTGAAATCTTGACTCGAAACCGGCCTCCGGCCATGTGCTCGGCTCCGATGCAAACATTTTCCAAATCAAATATCCTGGGTTTTCGAACCATCCACTGAATTCTCGCTTAATTTTCTCCTCTTATTGACCGAGTAAGGTCTCGGAAATACAATCCATTTCTTAAGTAAGACTACTAGTGTGTTGTAGAAACCTTTGTTCACTCGGACACCTGTTGACTTGTAAAGTTGTACTTCCAGCACTCGCAAATCAGCCATTTCCAACGAGCGATTATGCAAATGTTCGCCTCAAAATATATATCTTCTGTCACACAGGCAACAGAGTTCAATCCTGCCGTTACCTTTCTAGTAATTGTCTGCATTTTCACTATTTAATATGCGATGAGGTTTTCCAAGCCGTCCAAACACGTAACTAAGCGAAGGACTAGGTCTCCCTTTCCCTAGGTAAGAGAGGGTCTGGGTCGAGTGCTGTGGTCACCAATAATGCACGCTCATTAGCCAATCACATGCTTGGATTTTGTACAATGCACGAAATTTGAACATTAAACTATCATAAAACACTCTGGTCATTTGAGAACACTCTAGAAATGTTGAAAGCACGCGCCTTCGGCTTGTGCTTTAACATTTCTCTCATGTTCTCAAATGCCCATCGTGTTTTATGTAAGGGTTAGAGACTGCTTGTGAGTGCTTTATCGACAAATACAGGCACGCGCTGACTGTAGGATGAACGAAAAATAATGAATACTGCATGAGGCCGGAGGCCGAATGCAGTATGAAGAAATTTTGAGTTCATCGTACAGTCAGCAAGTGACTGTATTTTGCCGATAAAGCACAAATATAAAGTCTCTAACCCTTTTAATATTCAAACTGAGTGCACTGTCAGCTAGCAGTGAATTTTCATTGTAATACCATAGACTGGTCAATAACAATTTCATAAAGAAGTCAAATATTTCGCATGAATTAAATCATTTTACGGTAAATATCTTCACAAAGAAATGTCATTTCAATAGACAATGAATAAAAACACGACTTTTAATATCCAACTAAGTAGATAACTTTGCAAATAATATTTCGATCAGTTTAGCTGACGCCTTGCGAGTATGATTTGTACATTGTACATTTTAAAAACGTTTCTCTTGGAGCCATGTATTCAAATATCAAGTATTTAGCCGGCTTAACTCCTAGATAGTCTACTTTATTTAATAGTTTCTTTCATTCGAAAATAACTAACCTACAGATTCCAGTGAATTGAAATCTTGAAACTGGCCTCCGTGTGCTCGGCTCAGGCGCAAACATTTTCCAAATAAAAAATCCTAGGTTTTAGAACCATCCACTGAATTGTCGCTTCATTGTTTCCTCTTATTGACAGAGTAAGGTCTCGAAAATAAAATCCATTTCTTCAGTAAGACTACTAGAGTGTTGTAGAAGCTTTTGTTTTCTCGGACACATCTTGACCTGTTCAGTTGTTGTACTTTCAGCGCTTGCAAATCAGCCATTTCTAACGAACGATTAGCAAATGTTTGCCTCAAAATATAATGTGAGGCGAATAGTATTATTGTACATTTAACTCGAAAACGTTTCACTTGGAGCCATGTATTCAAATATCAATTATTTAGCCAGCTTAACTCCTAGATAGTTTACTTTCTTTAATAGTTTCTTTCATTCGTAAATAACTAACCTGCAGATTCCAGTGGGGCAGTGGAGTGAAATCTTGACTTGAAACTAGCTTCATTCCATGTGCTCGGCTCCGATGCAAACATTTTCCAAATCAAAAATCCTGGGTTTTCGAACGATCCACTGAATTCTCGCTTAATGTTCTACTCTTATTGACAGAGTAAGGTCTCAGAAATAAAATCCATTTCTTCAGTAAGACTGCCAGAGTGTAGTAGAAACTTTCATTCACTCGGACACACTTGTTGAGTTGTACTTCCACTCGCAAATCAGCGGCATTTCCAACGAGCGATTATGGGAATGTTCGCCTCAAAATATATATCTTCTGTCACACAGGAAACAGAGTTCAATCCTGTCGTTACCTTTCTAGTAATTGTCTACATTTTCACTGTTAAATAGGCGATTGTAATGAGCTTTTGCAAACCGTCCAAACACGTAACTAAGCGAATACTCACTCAGTCACTGTACTGTATCAGGTCTCCCTTTCCCTAGTTAAGAGGTGCTGGGTCGAGTGCTGTGATCACCAATAATGCACGCTCATTAGCCAATCACATGCTTGGATTTTGTACAATGCACGAAATTTGAACATTAAGATAGTATAAAACATGGCTAAGGCTTCTTTATTTGTTAAATAGAACATGTGGACAAACAAGTTGACTGCAATGTGACCAGTGAAATTGCGTCTATTTGTTTACTAACTCATGCAGATCATTTTGCGGCCTAATGCAGTAAAATAACAATTAATGTTATTATTAATCTATTTTGAACTTACCGGGATTTTATAGCGGATTTAG
This sequence comes from Actinernus sp. WN-2022, assembly GCA_030867875.1. NCBI lineage: Eukaryota > Metazoa > Cnidaria > Anthozoa > Actiniaria > Actinernidae > Actinernus > Actinernus sp. WN-2022. The sequence continues at coordinate 59,009,984 of JAOWCC010000936.1, forward strand.
ACTCTTACCGCAGAAAGTACAAAATAAACTCGGGACTGAGCATTAGAACACGCAAGAATTTGAAACAAATGTCTCCGGACCTGCGCGGAGAAAACTTAACATCATTCTTAATTTTCTTCCCGTTCTTGACGCAGCTGATTTACTTATAGAATTAGCAAAAAGTAGTAATTTAATCGAGTGCCTCCTATACGGAACCGCAATTTCTTTAGGAGGTACAAAACAAAAGAAGAAAGAAACAAAAGTAAGATGATACATATTGGGCGAGAAAAAGAAATTGAGACGAATCAGTCGTACAGGGCGTAGCAGGGGTGTAGCGAGGGGGGATGTTGAATTCTGGGACATTTTCATTTTGTGGGGAGGGGGGGGCTTATTTCTGGGAGATTTTCATCGATGACTTCTGTCGATTTCTTCTGGGACTGGGCAGAGGGGGCCAACTGTCTCCCTTCGCCACCCCCTACGCCATTTAGCTTCATACGATGGATCGGATATTAAATGTGCTACGTCGTGTTGCGTATGTTTGAGTCGATGTTCGATTGGTGGCTGTTAATTGGCTACAAAGAGTCTTCCCTCGATTGAAATTCTATGCAATATTTGCTTTGATTCTAACCATCCCACATGGAGCACGGGATTCGTCAGTTCATATGAAAATCGCTGCTAATAACTGACCGGACTGCGAATACAGGGGCATGTCATGTGACAGCTTAACATATATATCGTTCTTTGTTGTAATTAACTTAGCAGAGACTTAATTGCTCTGTGCTTATCATTACATTCGTTTCAGCATGCTACGATAATGTTATCGGGGTAACGTTATGATTGACGGAGGAATCATCTGGGATAAAACCGCATTGTGTCCAATACCGCCGTGTAGACCAGTAGAAGAACTAAGAACGTAAGTAAACAGCCCCTGAGGGCCTAGATACTCGTCAAATTCCCCACTCTCGAGAGCAAGCCCCTGATCAAATGCCCCGGGGGGGGGGGGGGGAGGGGGGATGCACGGGTTTGGAATTGACTGATACATATGTACTGCATGCATGACCTATTTTGACGATACGTATTAATGTATTGCGCACAAATATCAGTGCACATATAGTTCCTCGTCATGAGTAGGTTGCTGTATTTAAATAATTATATTTGTGCTCGATTGGACGTTAATTTGACTAGCTCTAACAATAGACCTAGTCAGACCACCCGACTTTTCCCTCGAGTAATGCTTTATTGTTTTTCTGAATCCTAAGAGGAAATGTACCAATTACAAAGCACTGAATCCTCTGGAGAACTATCACGTGGTCTGAAATGGGGCAACAAACGGGCAAGCTGACTAGGTCTATTAGGTACAGTTAGAAAACAAGTACATTTATTTACGCTTACGTACAGTTCTGTAGAATATCCCGAATCACCCAGTACATATGGCACTAAACTAACTCGTTCTTTTTAGAACGGAAAGCCCTACACTCGTCTCAAAATACAGCACCGTTACCTTAGAAGCGCCTCCTACTAATCAGCATGAGACCTGCACCGTTAAAGGACCGGCCCCATGTTTTACAGGGTCTGGCCGCAACAAAGTACACGATGTCTCTAGTTATACCCTTGGCACTAAGTGGTACAACCCCTTCGGGAAGAGACCAGTAATCATTTGTCTTCTGTTTGTTATGTATATACTGATAGGGCTGGCTTCCTTGCCCTTCTTAATAATTGGAATGATGATTTGTTGGGTTAGTTATTTTACACCGGATGATGTGGAATAAAGGACAATGTCCAGGGTCTTTAGTTCGATTTGCTAACTTGTGAACTACGTATTCGATGTTAAAAACTTATTTCTTAAAGTGCACCTTACCCCTTTTTTGCAATTTTTATACGTATGAATCATTGAAAGGTTTTGAGTACTTCTGCGAAGAAATTTTTAGCTTACAGAGAATACTCTATGTTCTATGCTTGTTTGAAATGGTGAAAATTTGACCTCTCTTGACCCATGACCATGTAAGAAAAAGCCTGGTTCGATTCTTTATCTTACGTCACCTCATTAATGCATTAGTGTCCATGCTGCCTTTCTATCACAACAACATCGATATATAGAGAATATACACAGTCTGAGTTTTTAGTAAAGAAAACAGTTATTTTAGACAAAATGCTAAATATTTATTCAAGTTGTTGCAAAGTCGAATGAATTGGATAACGTAAGATAAGGAATCGACCCAGTCTTTTTCTTACATGGTCATGGGTCAGGAAAGGTCAAATTTTCACCATTTCAAACAAGCCTAGAACATAGAGTATTCTCTGTAAGCCAAATAAATTCTTCGCAGAATTACTCAAAACCTTTCAAAGTTTCATTTGTAAAAAAATGCAAAAGGGGTTAGGTGCACTTTTCTACTTGTATTGCTAGATTTGGAAACGTACCTTCTACTGAGAGAACGAAACCCATGGGTTAAGACTTAATACATCGCTAATCGGGTTTCGAACTACTGGACCCATGGTGATAACGGGCCAAGCATTTATTAGAAGAATTGGGCAAAAAGTTAAAAGCGTAAGACGATGGTCACCAGTTTATAGTTCAGTTGGTAGAGCATGGTATAAAGTGCCGGAGGTCGCAGGTTCGAATCCCCGCCGCGTCCTTGGGCAGGGATGAATAAACCGTTGGCCTTGTCTCCTTCCTCTTATAATCTGTATGAGGGGACGCGCAATAACGTTGCGCTATTTAGTGTAAGAGTATAGGGGATTGTCTCCCGCCACTACAGCTCATGATTGTAAACTGCACAGCAGCATTGACATTGCGCCACAACAGCAGTCCGTATTACCAGCTCATGTATAATTTGTGCTATATAAATGAATACCTTTTTACCTTAGTTCATACTGCCACTGACGTCATACCTCCTCCTCGGTCCGTTGTGCCTGCAGAACAAAATCGCGTGGTTGTGCTGGACGGCAAAAAATATGGCTTCATTTATTTAAAGGCCCTTGTACAAGATCAGTAGTGTTAGTAACCAAACCTATTTGTAAATGCTATTTCCCACCTCCAATCGAGTATCGATCTTTCTAAAATAGCGTTTTCAAGTTTGTTTGCCGTCCAGTAAAGCCTTTCCCATGGGAATACGAGCGCAATTCATTGGTTATTGAAGTGATATATCAGCTGACGTGACTGTTTCCTGCATTTGACTTCGGCACGGTATTCAGTCGAGATGGTGCTGCGCATCCAGTTTCATAACGTCAATCATTCTCTCTTACGTATTCTTTCGTTTTCGTTGAGTAGGCGCAGTAAAAAATAGGAATAGTCGGGGGTCGGGAATGACTGGGAATGACTGTCAATCACCATTCCGGGCTGGTGTCCAAAACGAAGCTAGTCGCCTAGTGTATATTTCAAGTAACACCACATTTACCTCATAGGGAACTTTAGATTCGAGTACGAGTTTTCACAATCGACGAACACTTTAAAAAGATATATGAACAAATACTCTCAGTAGCTTGTTCTCGTGTCTGCAGCATTGTTTGGCAGAAATGGAAGGTATGTACTTTCTTGCAACTGAGATATTTAGAGTCAAAAAGTCGTACACCTACCTAGTAAAAGTCGGACTCGTACTCGAATCTAAATCTCCCTGACTGCGAGGTCCTAACCATACGTTATGCTGAAATGTCAGTTATAAATGTGAAATAGCTTGTCATCAGGGCCCAGTTGTTCAAAGGGTACGTGGATAACTTTATCCACTGGCAATCCTTATGAAGTGGATAAGTATTAACCAAACTAGCTTATTTATCCACTGCATGGATAAGGAATTATCCGCTGGATATTTATCAGTCCAACCTTTGAACAACCGGGCCCTGAAGTTCAACACTAGCAAGTATCATCGCCTTGTCCGCCAATTGTTTTTTGCCGTTTGTTTGTAAATAAGTTTGTAATTAATTTCGTAAATAGGTTTTCTATTTTTACCAATGTAAGGCGCATTGGGTTTTAGAAATGCGCCATATAAGAATGTAAATATATTACCCTTCTGGTTATAATGGATAATAAGCATTGATATCTGCCGCAGATATCTGTTCCGAGAAGCGAACAGCTTCAAATAGCGAAGCTCAAGGGAAGACGCCTTTCATCTAATTGATTCGACTACTCGCAAACTGAAGAAAGGCGCCATGGAGAATAATGCATTGAGATGACGTCTACCCAGGCTTTTACTTACGCGGTCATGGGTAATGGAACTGAGCCGGAGTATTCTCCATGAACCAAAACTTGCTTCACAGAAATACTCAAAACTTTCGGAGGTTCATAGCTATAACAATCGCATGGAAGGTTGGATTAGGTTAGTATAGGCTCGGTTTCAGCTCTGTTTCAGTGTTGAATACATAGCAACCAGCAGGATTTTCGTCCACGGTTCTTTGCCATTTCTCAAGTTGGGGTGTCTCCAAAAACCGAGTCTAGGCACACCGCGGTCACACAGCGGTCAAACGTCTGCGCATGCGTCAAAAGTCTTGCAGCAACAACATATTCCAAAACAAATTCAAAGCGAGCCGGTGGCCGTCCCTGTTCACACACCCGTTTTCAAACCTTGAGAACGTTTTTGGTTAATTACGAAAAAAATTGGTAAACTCACAGTTTTAAGTTTATTCAATTTCCTGTCAACTGTGAAAATAAAAAGCTTAACTTTCACGTATTTTTCTTAACTTTTGGGGGTAGAAGTTCACTGTAATATGTTTTAAGGTAAATTTTGCGCGGGAAATTCGCGCATTCGCCCACCGGACTGACCGTAATAGGTTTGACCGCTGTGTGCACCGCGGCAAAACGTGCTCTGCTGGCCGTAAGAACGAAGGCTCTGGTTTCAAAACCCAGGAAATTAAAGAGGGGGCAATAACTATTCTCAAGGTGACTCCTGTAAAGTCTTGTAGTCTGATGTGACGTCACCATGACGTCATCAAAACAATTCTAAATTTTTTCAAGGATTTTTGAGCTATTAATTTATGAATATTTTCCGAACCTACGAATTAAGGTGCATAAAACTGAGCATGCGTTTGCCATTACGACAAAAAATAAGGTTTGACAACACTTTTCAGTCCAATTTTAAGCTTTTTTTGCAAATGAAAAGCCATAACTTTGGCATTTATTGTTGGTTTCCAAAATCCATGCTCGTTTTTGTTGAGAAAGTGGTCGATAACATTTTAAAGGGAAAAAGTTTGGTGTTTAGTGAAAGCGCGCAAAATATTTAGGATTTTTTGAAACCGGAATTGAAGAAATTAACGCATGCGCAAAAGTAAATACGAAATGGCCAGAGCTACGAAAGCCCTATAAAAGCCCTGCAAACTCTTTCACATAGCACTATGGTTAGCTAAACCTGACATGAGAAGCGCTCGACTCAGTAGAATGCAGTTGCGGACAGCTGTTTCGTCCTTATTGGGACTCGTCAGCGCAACGTAGCAAGCAGAATGAGATTCTGGTGACACTTCACCTCAGCCCATATAAGCTGCTATGAATTCTAGAAACGAGCTAAGAGAAGAGATTGGTTATCAGCTACGTCACACATTGCGTGTGGCAAGCAGCCACAAATCAATCTAATTCAGCTTTCCATGTCGGTGCTATGGCGAGCAAAAACGAAGGGATAGCCAAACTATCCTCCTCTAATAATATAAATACGAAATGGCCAGAGCTACGAAAGCCCTATAAAAGCCCTGCAAACTCTTTCACATAGCACTACGGTTAGCTAAACCTGACACGAGAAGCGCAAAAGTGCCTGTTTTGTGGTCGTGAAATAGTCGCAGAACTGTTGTTGGAGTAAAGTCTACAATAATTGGTCGAACTAGATGTGCATTTTCTCCTATTTCCTCCGACAATGACCAGTTTGGGGGCTTGGCTGAATACTCCACTCTGCAATAAGCTATCTTGAGCCAATCTCGTTCCCAGGGGTCTTTACGCGCCTAATCAAAGATGGCGTCGAAAGTACCCCTGGTACCGGCTAGTGGGATTCGGCCACTGATTGGCTAGACGTTTCGTGCGCGCTGATTGGAGAATTTCGAATAGCGCGTGCATTCTTGATTTGAAAAATAAACTGGTGATGTCGTCTTGCATTGCGCGTTCAATATTCGTTGAAAACAACTACAAATTCATCTGAACTTAGCGTTTTTGCCTTTTTTAATACACACTTCGCAACTGGGTACAAGTATAACAATGTACGGATGGAATTCATTGGGATCACACTTCAACCGCTAACCGTTCTTCAGCGATGATGAATCCAAGATGGCGGATGTTCTTCAAAATATGCCCATATATTGGGCATATTTTTGGGTCACATGACCAGCCTGTACCAGGGGTACTTTGATTAGGCGCGTAAAGACCCCTGGGAACGAGGTTGATCTTGACTGTGAAGCACATGCCAGGAACCCAATTCGCGGTACACTGAAGAGCCAATAGAAATCAAGCTAAAATTAGACCGAGATTCGACAACTTGAACTGAATCTCGTGGCGTTTAAACAGTTTGTTTTCCGACATCAAAAATACTTTTTTAAGAATAAAAAGTGACATGTATTTTAATTAGATGCACTGACTTTAGCATTATCTGGAGACACAATTGTGCATGTTTGTGGAAGATTTGAGTTGAAAACCTACCGGTCGAAAATCACTCGACTTCTTGAGTGACTTGACAAAAAGAGTTCTAGAAGAACACGAACAAACTTGTAGAAGTAATAATTATTCTTATAAGCTCATACAGTAAAAGAGCTGCTTGCTCTGATGAAACTGACTGTTTAGGTTTATTTCTCGTTTCCGTTTACAATTTTCTTTACCACGATTTTAGTAGCTTACTTTTCTTCGTGTTTTTAGAAGGCATGTTCTCGCTGAAAGCAGCCATTTCAGCTTCTGTATCTTTGGCAATTATAAATATATATATATTTACTAGATATTCTATCAACCTATCAATAGCGGAAGAGCTCGGGGTGTCTATTGCTGGTTTTCACTCAACCCCAGAGATTCAAATGACAAAGGGCATGGCGGCCATGTTGGTGTACCTAACAAAAGAAGCTAACGAAGAATCTATTGTTAAAGTGCAACTAACCCCTTTTGCAATTTTTATATATACGAATCTTTGAAAGGTTTTGAGTACTTCTGCGAATACATTTTTGGCTTACAGAGAATACTCATGTTCGATGCTTGTTTAAAATGGTGAAATTTTGACCTTTCCTGACCCATGACCGCGTAAGAAAAAGCCTGGGTCGATTCTTGATCTTACGTCATCCAACTCATTCGACTTTGCAATAATTTGAATAAATATTTAGCATTTACTCTAAAATAACTGTTTTCTTTACTAACAACTCACAGACTGTGTATATTCTCTATATATCGATGTTGTTGTGATGGAACAACATATCCTCATTCTAGAATTACCAACAATCAGTAATTGGCTTTTGCTCTTCAATTATCAATAATCGCTAATTCTGGAACACAAATTAAACCACAGGAAGCCCAAGCTCTGTTTATGTAAATTTAATTTTACATGGGTTTGTATGGGAATTTTTTAATCTGGTTTTTCGATAAATATACTGCAATAAAGTGAATAAAACTTACCTGGTGTCTATGATCTGTGTCTTGGCTGTGTCTGTACGTAGTTTCAGCAAATTTGGACGAATTTTGAATCCCTTACTCTTCATACTAAAGAAACAATGAAAGGTAGGAAACGAACTTCAAATCTCGGGTTCAAAGCCACTCACGTTAGGGTCGATTTTTTCACGAAAATCGCATCGATTTTACATTCTATCCCCATCAGCATACGCAGTGATAAATTTCCAGTCTATCTGTGCCAACCAAACGAAGATATCTGTATTTGCCGAGCTACAATCCACTATTGAGTCCGCCAAAATCTCGCCAGAAGCAGCCATCTATGCCCGTGACTCGCCAATGTGGTGCCAAAACCGCTAACACAGGAAGCCCAAGCTGTGGAATTTTTAAATCTAGCTTTCGTTAGTTGCAGAGTAAAAGATTTAAAATTCGCCTAAATTCGCTGCAACTGCATACAAACATAGTCAATAAACACCAAGTAAGTTTTATTCATTTTATTACAATATATTTATCGAAAAGCTAGATTTTAAAATTCCCAACGGACCTTATCAGAGCTTGGGTTTCCTGTGTTGGCACCACATTGGCGAGTCACGGGCATAGATGGCTGCTTCTGGCGAGATTTTGGCGGACTCAATAGTGGATTGTAGCTCGGCAAATACAGATATCTTCGTTTGGTTGGCGCAGATAGACTGGAAATTTATCACTGCGTATGCTGATGGGGATAGAATGTAAAATCGATGCGATTTTCGTGAAAAAATCGACCCAAACGCGAGTGGCTTCGAACCCGATATTTGAAGTTCGTTTCCTACCTTTCATTGTTTCTTTAGTATGAAGAGTAAGGGATTCAAAATTCGCCCAAATTCGCTAAAACTACGTACAGACACAGCCAAGACACAGATCATAGACACCAGGTAAGTTGTATTCACTTGAGTAATTGCACCACTGGTATGTTTGCTGATGACACATATATAACTAATGCCAACACTAGTACGAGCAAGTAGAGGAACATATATTTGAAGATTTGAAGCGAACTGAAAAGTGGCTTATTGCCAATAAATTGAGCTTCAATGACGTCAAAACTAAATACATGGCCATTGGATCAAGCCAAAGAATAAAACAAAATGCTCCAGCAGTGTCACCATATTTTTGTGGCCTCTCAATCAAACGAGTAGAAGATTTCAAACTTCTTGGTGTACACATAGATGAAAATTTAAATTTCAAACCCCATATTGAACATGTCATCAGCAAAGTTACAACAGGTCTAAAGATGCTATATCGCATAAGAGATCTTACAGATAATAGAAGCACTATGATTAACATTTATAATTCCCTTATCCAACCTTATTTTGATTACTGCAGCACCGTCTGGACAGGTTGTAATAAAGGTCTTAAAGAAAAGCTCCAAAAACTCCAAAATAGAGCAGGACGAATAATAACTAGATCAGACTATAGCGTTCGCTCTCACACCATCAGAGAACAATTGAAATGGCTAACTCTTGATGAGAGAAGAGCAAAATTAGAAGGTATTATGATGTATAAAGTTCTCAATGGTCAGGGGCCTGGATATTTAAAAGAAATGTTCTCATATTCTGGTGAACACCACAACTACAATTTAAGAGGGGCCAATATAAACCTCTGTCTACCAGCCCCCAAAACAAATTTTGGAAAGCAAGCATTTTCCTTTAGTGGTGCAGCACATTGGAACAAGCTGTCATCAGCTGTTCGCCTTAGTGAAACATTAAGTTCTTTTAAACATCAATTATAAATAAATAAAGTATTTATAAATAGTTTGTGTAGTATTTAGTAACAAGAACGTTTATATAAAGTAGATAGTAAGTAGCCGATGTATCCATACTATTTTATAAGATTACCATGTTCCATTATAGCTAGATATATATTCAGTAATTATGTAAATGTTGTAATAGTTAGTGACCACTGCATGTGTTATTTTATTTTACACTTTTTAGCCACACGGCTCGTCTGAAAACCAACTATGTTGAATGTCGACTACCGTGTATAAATATGATTAAATAAAAAAAAAAAAATTACAGTATATTTATCGAAAAACCAGATTAAAAAATTCCCATACAAAACCTTGTAAAATTAAATTTACATAAACAGAGCTTGGGCTTCCTGTGATTAAACAATGACATTCTTAAAACCAGTCAAGGATAAAGATAAACAATTGTCCAAATCCGAACGGCGGTAGACGCGCTTAGTGTAGTGGTCGTGACGCCTGCACTGCCAAGCACAACACTCAAACGATTACGAGTTCAAGCCCGAGTAGGAGCGCTCAAAAAAACTTTTCCTCTCGTTTACCTTCTCTTCTTGTTACCTGTGAACCTTAGCTCTAGTGAGTGAGAACCCGTCGTTTACCCGCGAACTCGTCCGATGGTTAGGGTTCGGTTTAGGATTTGTCGTAGTATTACCAATAATCGGTATTTCAAGCGTGTTTGCCATTTACTGATTATTGGTAATTGTAGAGCGAGGATGCGTTGGATGGAAAGGCGCCATGGACAATAATGCATTAATGAGGTGACGTAAGATCAAGAATCGACCCAGGCTTTTTCTTGCGCGGTCATGGGTCAGGAAAGGTCAAATTTTCACCATTTCAAACAAGCCTAGAACATACAGTATTCTCTGTAAGCCAAAAATTTCTTCGCAGAAGTACTCAAAACCTTTCAAAGATTCATATGTATAAAAATTGCAAAATGGGTTAGTTGCACTTTAACTATGAGGTACACCAACATGGCGGCCATGACGTCACGTGCAAACCAGCAATAAACTGGTTTGCAAATAACTATATCTTTCGCAAGGCACTGACACGTTTAGTTCAGATTTCCTTGGTTTTTGGCTTTTCGCCACACGTAATGACGTGTGAGCCGATAACCAAGCATTTCTGTTGCTCGAAACTAGATGCTTTTTAGCTCAGTCCGGGTCGATGGTGCAGTGGTACCGAAGCCTGCGTGCTGTTTGCTATGCCATACTGACGAGTTCTAATAAGAACGAAACAGCTGTCTATGGCTGCAATCTGGTCCGAGCGCTTTTCGTGTCAGGCCTAGCTAACCGTAGTGCTTTGTGTTAGATTTTTACGTTGTATATCAGCTTTGCTGTAGTCTTCGGACTTTTCATTCGTTATTGTTTATATTTTTGGCTGCATAGGTCCTCACTTCGGATCCAACGTATTTTTACAGGATTTTTGTCCACGGTATTTGCTTATTAGTTTTCTATTATGGATTTTTGTACCGTAGGTCTTATATAGATCCGATCATTCCTGTTGTCATCATTTATAAAGCTGGTCTGGCCAGCATAACTATATCTTTCGCAAGGCACTGACACGTTTAGTTCAGATTTCCTTGGTTTTTGGCTTTTCGCCACACGTAATGACGTGTGAGCCGATATATAACCAAGCATTTCTGTTGCTCGAAACTAGATGCTTTTTAGCTCAGTCCGGGTCGATGGTGCAGTGGTACCGAAGCCTGCGTGCTGTTTGCTATGCCATACTGACGAGTTCTAATAAGAACGAAACAGCTGTCTATGGCTGCAATCTGGTCCGAGCGCTTTTCGTGTCAGGCCTAGCTAACCGTAGTGCTTTGTGTTAGATTTTTACGTTGTATATCAGCTTTGCTGTAGTCTTCGGACTTTTCATTCGTTATTGTTTATATTTTTGGCTGCATAGGTCCTCACTTCGGATCCAACGTATTTTTACAGGATTTTTGTCCACGGTATTTGCTTATTAGTTTTCTATTATGGATTTTTGTACCGTAGGTCTTATATAGATCCGATCATTCCTGTTGTCATCATTTATACTATATCTTTCGCAAGGCACTGACACGTTTAGTTCAGATTTCCTTGGTTTTTGGCTTTTCGCCACACGTAATGACGTGTGAGCCGATAACCAAGCATTTCTGTTGCTCGAAACTAGATGCTTTTTAGCTCAGTCCGGGTCGATGGTGCAGTGGTACCGAAGCCTGCGTGCTGTTTGCTATGCCATACTGACGAGTTCTAATAAGAACGAAACAGCTGTCTATGGCTGCAATCTGGTCCGAGCGCTTTTCGTGTCAGGCCTAGCTAACCGTAGTGCTTTGTGTTAGATTTTTACGTTGTATATCAGCTTTGCTGTAGTCTTCGGACTTTTCATTCGTTATCGTTTATATTTTTGGCTGCATAGGTCCTCACTTCGGATCCAACGTATTTTTACAGGATTTTTGTCCACGGTATTTGCTTATTAGTTTTCTATTATGGATTTTTGTACCGTAGGTCTTATATAGATCCGATCATTCCTGTTGTCATCATTTATAAAGCTGGTCTGGCCAGCATAACTATATCTTTCGCAAGGCACTGACACGTTTAGTTCAGATTTCCTTGGTTTTTGGCTTTTCGCCACACGTAATGACGTGTGAGCCGATAACCAAGCATTTCTGTTGCTCGAAACTAGATGCTTTTTAGCTCAGTCCGGGTCGATGGTGCAGTGGTACCGAAGCCTGCGTGCTGTTTGCTATGCCATACTGACGAGTTCTAATAAGAACGAAACAGCTGTCTATGGCTGCAATCTGGTCCGAGCGCTTTTCGTGTCAGGCCTAGCTAACCGTAGTGCTTTGTGTTAGATTTTTACGTTGTATATCAGCTTTGCTGTAGTCTTCGGACTTTTCATTCGTTATCGTTTATATTTTTGGCTGCATAGGTCCTCACTTCGGATCCAACGTATTTTTACAGGATTTTTGTCCACGGTATTTGCTTATTAGTTTTCTATTATGGATTTTTGTACCGTAGGTCTTATATAGATCCGATCATTCCTGTTGTCATCATTTATAAAGCTGGTCTGGCCAGCATAACTATATCTTTCGCAAGGCACTGACACGTTTAGTTCAGATTTCCTTGGTTTTTGGCTTTTCGCCACACGTAATGACGTGTGAGCCGATAACCAAGCATTTCTGTTGCTCGAAACTAGATGCTTTTTAGCTCAGTCCGGGTCGATGGTGCAGTGGTACCGAAGCCTGCGTGCTGTTTGCTATGCCATACTGACGAGTTCTAATAAGAACGAAACAGCTGTCTATGGCTGCAATCTGGTCCGAGCGCTTTTCGTGTCAGGCCTAGCTAACCGTAGTGCTTTGTGTTAGATTTTTACGTTGTATATCAGCTTTGCTGTAGTCTTCGGACTTTTCATTCAATAAAAAGAAGACGGAAGACCGAAAAACGAAGACCCCTTTTCTTTCATTCTATCATTCCGTAACATTGTCAAACTACTTCACAACTGCTAAGAGGAGACCAATTAGTGATACAATATTCAGGGTCTTCGTTTTATAGTTTTACCCCCCCCCCCCCAAAAAAAAAACACCTTGAAATTTGCTGTACGGCAGATTTTCCGCGGTTTCCAATACTTTAAATAGAGATGCCTGCGGAGGAGGCTAACTTATTACTCACGTCTGGAATTCATCATGTCATTTCAGCTCAGAAAATCAGACGCCCGTTAGAGGTGTCCGATTTTCTCAGGCTACTATTTTAACTGGTTTATATGGTGACCCACAAGGGCAATACAAAAATATAAATCCCAGTACAAAAATATATATGCCACTAAAAACATATATATACCACTACAAAAATAAAAGTCCTAGTACAAAAAAGAAATTCCAGTACAAAAATGGTGTATCTGCCTATCAATTTACCCATATTCCTTCGCGCACGCCAGCATCCCGTCCCACGCCGACCAGCATCCAGTCCCAACCTGAATAGCCTGCTTGCAGGCGGTGGAGGGTGTTTTTTCGCGCAGCAAACGGATCATCGCCGCCATATTGGCCGAGCGTGATTGAGACCTGGGATCGAATGACAAATGGAGGGGGGAAGGGGGTGGGGGAGAAGCAGATCTGAAAGACCGCCTGCACGAAAGCCCCTGGTTTCTGAGTACAATCCACCAGCGGACGGGGTATATGATTGGCTGAAACGGTGTCAATCAAGCTTATCGCGGCAAGTGTTGAAAGCAAGAACTGAAAGGAATATGTGTAGCCTTGCGAAGCGGCGTAACTAGAATAAGTGTTGTGTACTGAGCTTGCAGTTGATAAAATATGGCGAGTAATACAAAAGGCTTTGTCTTTTTTGAAGACTAAGGTTAAGTACCCTGGTTGCAGAGGTTTTCTAGAGAGAACAGCCACGGAGAAAGAGCCGCGAAGGCGGCGATCGGCGAACTGCGAGAGGTTTGTTGTCGAGTTCTCTTTTCGCAAGTTCGTAAACCGTAAATATCAGGCTCTGTATATAGCTTCCTCCTGCTCCGTTTTCAAAGTTATCTCCTTCGCCTTAACCCTAGTTCCAGAGGTTTTCTAGAGAGAACACAGCTGCTCGCTTCTTTCTCCGCGGCTGGGTAAAGGTACTTTGAAAACAGAGCAGGAGGAAGCTATACAGAGCCTTTATTTTGTCTTAGAATTTAACAACCTGACCCGCTGTGAATTGTGACCTGTGCTTTAAACGTGCCGTTCTGGCTGTGCTTTCGACAGGCTTTGGAAAGAGTATGATATTTACGGTAAAGAGAACTCGACAATTAACGAACCGTGACTTAATTCGCCACTGAAAACTATTGTTGTCGACCAAATTGCAGAGATGCAATCCGGCTATTGACTTCACGGCCGTTGAACTAGGAAATAATCAGAAATCCGCCTCAATACATTTATGCAACGGTCATCCATTTCTTTCGGCAAACATTCACTAAGATGGACTTCGAGTTGTCAGAGAAAGACGATCACAACATTTACCACGAGTTCTTCAATATCGAGTTCCAGACAAAACTTTGTTTGCATCGGAATTTTCTTTGAAGTTTAGAGATTTTTTCGATCCTGTATTTATCTTTATGCGAGCTTAATTCTTTTAAGAAAGGAAGCAGCCGCTTGTATGGCACCTCTTCTGAGAGTGTCTTCTGGTTCGCCAGACTGCGGTGCTGGACGGCTTTTTGAAGCAGCTTGTATCACAGGCAGCCCAATCTCAAGATTTGTGTATTTATACGCTTACAAATATCGCTTGAATAGTTCATATTATAAATCCTTCCAAAACATGTATGTTAGACAAATAAATACACGACTTCAACCTACAATGTTTCAGTTGTTGTTATTCATACCTCTGAGCTCTTCTAGGGTCGTTTCCGCTGATTTTTTCGAACCTCTTTCCCTCACCTCCTAATATAATGAAAAGGCTGGAGACAACCGACAAATATACGATGCATAACCTGTAATCTTTGCCACGAAAATCACACTTCGCTCACTCCAAATAACTCCAAACTACGGTAGGACATAGAATGATAAATGAACTCATCCCTAGCCGAATTTTAAGATCCAGCGATACCACAGTCTGGAGAAAGCAAACAATTTGTCGCCCATTTTCAAGTCCTTCGAGGTTGGCAGCCAACGAAGTTGGACGGCGGAAGTGCGACCGTCAAAATAGCCTCGGTCTGGCGAAGACAAATAGCAACTTAACAGGAGTGAGTGGGGGCATAGCTCGTTTTCAGGTGGACCAAAAATACCGTACCTGTACAGGGAACGTAACGAAATATGAATTCCGCTCGCTGTTTGAGTTTGACAGCTATTGTACTATTTGACAGCTATTGTACTCCCTCAGCCAATCGCCGAGCGAAAAAATCAAAACACCAACGCACGTGTGTCGGTAAATCAAAACACAAACGCACGTGTATCGGTAAATAAAAACACATTTTGTCCACGTAACTCCCATATGTGTTTGAAAAACTTTCCAAAATGTCAGCTGGTGAACCACCGGAAAAAAAAACTCTACATAATTGTTGTTGCAATTTAATAGACGTTCGTTCAAAAGTTTCCAGGAACATTATCAGTGTACGGTAATTCAAATATTTTTTTCTTGTATTTTTAATATAGGGTAATAAAGAATTATGAGTTCTCCGAGGGTGATTTCATAAAAAGAGAAGGTATTTTGATTAATGTTGAATCTGACAAAGATTATCTGTCCATCGAAGAGTTAACGGCATGCAACCCGACAAGAATTGTAAACAAAGTGTGGGGTGAACGAGTAAAACTCATGAAGAAAAGGGAAATATTGAGTACGTTTTACGTGTACGAAAACTTACGTGTCCAAACGAAAGATACTAGCCCCGCAGTGCAGGAACGTCCGTTGGAACCTTAATAACTTACCACAAGAAAGTTTTTCAAACACATATGGGAGTTACATGGACAAAATGTGTTTTACGTGCGTTTGCGTTTTGATTTACCGACACACGTGCGTTGTGTTTTGATTTTTTCGCTCGGCGATTGGCTGAGGGAGTACATGTACAATAGCTGTCAAACTCAAACAGCGAGCGGAATTCATATTTCGTTACGTTCCCTGTACAGGTACGGTATTTTTGGTCCACCTGAAAACGAGCTATACCCCCACTCACTCCTGTTAAGTTGCCTATTTGTCTTCGCCAGACCGAGGCTATTTTGACGGTCGCACTTCCGCCGTCCAACTTCGTTGGCTGCCAACCTCGAAGGACTTGAAAATGGGCGACAAATTGTTTGCTTTCTCCAGACTGTGGTATCGCTGGATCTTAAAATTCGGCTAGGGATGAGTTCATTTATCATTCTATGTCCTACCGTAGTTTGGAGTTATTTGGAGTGAGCGAAGTGTGATTTTCGTGGCAAAGATTACAGGTTATGCATCGTATATTTGTCGGTTGTCTCCAGCCTTTTCATTATATTAGGAGGTAAAGGAAAGAGGTTCGAAAAAAGCAGCGGAAACGACCCTAGAAGAGCTCAGAGGTATGAATAACCACAACTGAAACATTGTAGGATGAAGTCGTGTATTTATTTGTCTAACATACATGTTTTGGAAGGATTTATAATATGAACTATTCAAGCGATATTTGTAAGCGTATAAATACACAAATCTTGAGATTGGGCTGCCTGTGCTTGTATTAAATCCCGGCGTAGCCAATCGATGAAATCGATGATCGGAAATCCAATCGATAAATCGGTATCAATCGATAAAATTAGTTAATTGATATCGATTGGTATCGGTCAATCGATGACCAATCGATAGTCACAGAAATATTATCAATCGATGAATATCGATTGGCATTTTCGATTGATATCGATTGAGCCTGACACGTTAATTTCGCGATTTTGGGGTGTGATTAATTTTCGCGATCTTCTAAAAGGAAACGCAATGGAATATCATGTTACTAGCGGCAAACTTCACCGGTAAACGTACATACACTGGTAAAATTGCACGAGCATCAGAAGGTAGTACAGATAAGCTTTCCATTTACT
This sequence comes from Actinernus sp. WN-2022, assembly GCA_030867875.1. Classification (NCBI taxonomy): domain Eukaryota; kingdom Metazoa; phylum Cnidaria; class Anthozoa; order Actiniaria; family Actinernidae; genus Actinernus; species Actinernus sp. WN-2022. Next base: position 59,026,772 of record JAOWCC010000936.1, read on the forward strand.
GTATAGTGAAAGGATACCATAATTGTTTATTTGATGTGGCCGTTGGAGATACGTTTACGATACGTTACTTTACCTACCTGCCTTGTTTATATTAATCCTTTCAAAAATCGATGTCAATCGATTGCAATTAAGGGCAATCGATATCAATCGATAAGGTCACAAAGATTTGGTCCATCGATTGTTCATCGATTTCCAATATCAATCGATTGATTGGTATCGATTGGCATCGATTAATATCGATTTTAATCGATCATCGATTTCATCGATTGGCTACGCCGGGATTAAATGTATGTATTTCGGAGGATTTGCAACATGAAACTCTTTGAGAGACTGATGGGGCGAACGCAACAAGCTAAAACCGAACTGTCTACATATATATCTAAAGTGGTACTGTCGCAGTCCTTTCCATGGAGAACTTTGAACAAAAATAGCTGGTTTTATTGAAATTGCCGTATCTGAGAACCAATTTTACCAACATTTTGCATTGCATTTGACAGCGAGCGAAGTTTGTTTTGAATATTGCACGCATTTCAATCAAACCAAATCAAAATTGGCAGGCTGTCACACGTCGACTCCTATTGGTCAATTAAGAATGAGTTACAAGTTAACGGAAATCATGTGCGTGGTGGGCGGATACTCAGAAACCAGGGGCTTTCGTGCAGGCGGTCTTTCAGATCTGCTTCTTCTCCCCCAACCCCTCCCCCCTCCATTTGTCATTCGATCCCAGCTCTCAATCACGCTCGGCCAATATGGCGGCGATGATCCGTTTGCTGCGCGAAAAAACACCCTCCACCGCCTGCAAGCAGGCTACAACCTGAATGGCTCGCATCCCAGGTTTACCGTCACAAGTGCGCAAATAATAGATTAGCCTGATTTTCAGACGGTAAGACTTCTGACGTCATTTTGACCAATCAGAGTGAAGGTCTTATTCTCAGGTACATTAGGCCTGGGTCTCAAGATGGCCATCCCAAATCAAGAGGGGGTAGTCTATCTCGTTCTCTTTGTAATATTTGTCCATACAATTTTGAAAAATACAAGGCGATGTTTGTCACGACCTTATCAATTACACATTACAGTTTCCACGGAAACATGCAATGTGACCTTTGAACGCTAATGGAACGCATTTATTTTATAGCCCCCTGCATCATTGTAAAGTATTTTCATATGCCGGGGATTTTTATGCGTGTGAATCAGAGATAGTCCATAGTTTATAAATCCAACGAGGACAATTAGCCGGTAACAAAAAGAGCAGGGGCCTGGAACCGATTCAGTAAAACTAATCCAATTAATAACTAGTGAAAGTGAGCATTATTTTCCAAAAGAACATATCAAACTTAGCTAGTCTGGAAAGTTTGGTGAACTTTGGCTTAATATTGACGACGCTAGAAGGCATCAAATATGTCAAGTTTCCCATACAAACTCTCTTATTTTTTAACGTTGTCCCTCCAAACCATACATTCATTGTAAACTTTTGGAGGGACAAAGAAATTTCAATCTCTTATATTTGAGGCAAGATTCATTTGAATCACGTCAAACTTGGCACACATGCTAATTTCAACATGCTCTGTCATGTGATGAACTTCATTTTAGAATTAGAGTAATTCTGATAAACTCGGTCCCAGTCCCCTGCTCGTTTTGTTACCGGCCAATTGAAAATATTATGGGGAAGACTCATTTACGCTAACGTGAAATTTGATATCCCAAATTTATGACCGTTTAATAATATGTTTCCCTAGTGTCCTCGTTGGATTTATAAACTATGGACTATCTCTGATTCATATGCATAAATATCCCCAGCATATGAAAACACTTTACCATAATGCAGGAGGCTTTTGAATATATATTTTAAAATTAGAGTTCAAAGGTCACATTCACAGTTTCCATGGAAACTGTCATGTGTAATTGTTAAGGTCATAACAACATCATGTTTGTCAAAGTTTTAAGCAAAACGATTACAACGAGAAATAGATAGACTACCCCCTCTCGATTTGCCGGCGGCCATTTTGAGACCCAGGCCTCAATACACCCGAGTTTTTAGAGAACCGAGGTATGCGTGGAATGGCTAGTGGAGTTTGAAGGTGAAACCAATATATGGTGGAAGATATGTTGGAAGATATGGGTGGACATGGCTTTGGAGAAAGCGCGCGAAAGCTTCGGCATTTCTGATTTATTTCCCGAGAAGGCATTTATACTAACCTTCGTTTCACGGAAGGACCTTGGGCATCACAGCTGCATCAGATAGGCGACGACCAGGTCGAGAACTCAATAGCCGAGGTTTATGTAGCCAGCAAATTTCCGAGGGAAACGGTACGGGGACTTTAGCGCCGCGCTATCACATAATCAATCTTGCGCGAGCGATCACGTAATCTACTGTAGGATTTGTATGGGCTGCCTGTGGTGATTCTGGGTGCACAGTCCGTTGATCACATCAAATCACTCGAAGGGCAAAAAAACTTCAATCGTCGCCAGACTCCACAAGAGGACGTCTACGTTTATTTCGGGTTTTATTTCGACCAACCAATCAGAACACATCTGCCATCCGCGGGGCGTCCCGCTGTGTAGGTACTATAAAGGTACCAGCGTCTGGGGGATTTTGAAATAGCGGTTTTTGTTACCACAAATATTGGTTTACGAGGGCTAAAATTTACCATTTTGGAATTTCACCCGAAATAAACGTAGACAGACATTCGGTACGTGCTTTTGTGGAGTCTGGCGACGATTGAAGTTATTTAGTTTAGAGTGCTTTTTTACTCTTCGAGTCATTATTTTGACAACGCACTGTGCTGCTAGTCATTTCATTATAGAGAGAGAGATTTCAAACATCAAAACTCTGACACTCAAGGTACATTTATTGCAAAATGTTATTTCATTACCTTTATTTTTACCACGATAAGAAATCAATACAAACTCTATTAGTGAGAAGACAAGGAAAATTGCCGGCGAAAACGGTGACAAGTAATCTACCGTAGGAGTTTGTATGATCCACAAATCGTGAGCTTGGGCTACCTGTGGAATCACGCACTCTCTTGCACTGCACAAAATGGTTTACAGCTTCAAACTTATGGAGATTGCTCAGAAGCTGTTGTGGTTCTTTGAGCAGCAGGAACCTTTTAAACAGGACTTTTCGTACAGTATTTCAAGCATAGTGTGGCGCACGTATTATTAAAACACTAGAAAGTATACCAGTCATGAAAGTAGCGGCTTCCAATAACTGGTTTTTGTTTTAGAAGACCAAATATTTCATGGAATGTTATGATTTTTTTACAGTAGTGAACACACATACTGAGTATGTCATGGCAACAGTTTCATGACATTTGGGCACATATTTATGTTTTCAGAATTTTTAACACATTTTTATAAGTTATGTACTTCTGCGTACGTTGCCAATAAATATTTTTCTGTCCCAAAAGCTGAAATATCTTAGCTTTTTCGCCAAATCCTTTCATGGAATTGCATGAAATTCCTACAACAGTGAATTCAAAGTCGAAAGTGGTAAAAGTTTCATTGCATTTTTGACAATATTTATGTTTTCAGAATTTTGAACAAACTTTTGGCAATTTGGTTTCCGAAAAGTTCATGTATACGGCTGTATTCTTGTAATGCAAGTTTTTTTGTTCTCGTATCGAAATACTGTACGAAAACTAGAGTAGAAACATTTTCAACCGGCGAAATAACCACAGCATCATGACAAATCGACATTAGTTTCAAGGTGTAAATATATTTTTTCAGGCCATGAGAGCTAGGAGATCGAAGTACCACATTTAATCCGGTAGTTAGTCCGACAATAAAACATTGCCGGAGTTAGCCATACTGCACGAAAAGTTCGGAGTCTACTGAAAACTTCCGATCCTGCTGTCCAAAGAACCTCAACAGCTCAATCAGGATACCCTTCTGAGCAATCAATAGAAGTTTGAAGCTGTAGATTTTTTTCCAGTGCATGGGAGCCGACAACTATAAGTTCTATTACTTCTCTTCCTCCCTCATTAACTCCATAATGGTAGTGGCCAACTCGAAAGCTTTTGCTCCTTTGGCCACTACGCACTCTTCAACTAAAAATGTACTTATACCTAACTCCATCTTTTCTATTTTATATTATCTGCTATTGATATTTACTTTTATAAAATAGAAATGTGTGAATAAAATGAACTTGATTAACTTGACAGGCGGCAGATCGAACTACTCAGTATAACAAGGCCGCTACGGCTTTTTGTATGGACTCAGTCATGACTAAACTTTCTAGTGTTATGCATCAATCAGCGGCTTCCCCCTGGGGCCGACCCCCGGGGACCCTGGTGGATTTGTCCAAACGCCCATTCCAACCTCATCTAATCCCCCTGGGTATGGGGCAGGAGAATTTTGACAAATCCCCTCCCTCTGGGGCAAATATAATGGTCCCTGTAATATACGTTAACAAAGGTATCAGTTACGTATCACCTATAGATCTTTGCAGTAGTAGCACACAAATGATGGCAGTTGCTCGCCCCTCTTCTTGCTAATCTTTACACAGGGTCAGGGGCCATGGTACCAGATGAAGCAGCTGGGCCCTCGTTTGTCACACTGGATCATGAAACTATAGAAGATCACAATGACCTTTTAATGTATATAATGTTACACGTTGAGGCTTTTCTCTTCCCTCTGTCGGTGCTCCACGCGTTAAAAACTGGCATATTATTAAATTAAAAGGGCGCCAGTTCAAACCAAAGTCAAAGACCTCGTGAGCGGAAATGGCGCGAAGCTCGAAGAACATCCGGGAATAACGGATTGGGTAAACCGCTGACCTGATATTACAAATCCCCAGGGTCCGTCCCCTGGGTTAAACGACCGGTAGCAAAAGTGTTGTTTTCCCCCACACCCTCGGGCAACATGGAGCTGACAAATCGTGACAAATGCCCCTGAGTTCCCGTGGGTTCCCCGGGGGTCGGTCCCAGGGGGAAGCCGCTGATTGATGCATTACGCGCGCCACACTATGCTTGAAGTACTTTACGAAAAGTCCTTTTTACAAGGCAGTTCCTGCTGCTCAAAGAACTACAACAGCTCAAACAGAAATGAAGGTTAGTAATTTAATGCCTTCTCGGGAAATAAATCAAAATGCCGAAAGGTACGCATGCTTTCTCCAAAGCCATATCAAGTCCATTCACATCTTCCGCCATATATTGGTTCCACTAGACATTCCACGCATACTGCTGATCTCTAAAAATGAAACCTTCGATCTCATTGGTCGAAATGAAAACAATGGTTGGAACACGGTTTCTGCCAAAGTCCATCAGACGAAGAGTACCGCCTGAAACTCAGTATATCCTGTACCGCTCGAGATCTGTATTCTGATTGCACTATTATACTGTAGCTCTATTGTGTGTTTTTTTGTACTGCACGTTCTAAAGGTTAGGATGTTTTGTATTGTTGGGTAAGCCAATGCTGTGGCTCGTTTCGAGCGGTACATCATGCCCAGTAACTGACAAACTGGCATGCCGCACACTTTTGGGCGAGCGCGCGAAGGAGTATGGGTAAATTGATAGGCAGATACATCATATATGGAATATATTTTTGTACTGGGAAACATTATTTGTACTGGAAAACGTTTTTGTACTAGGACTTATATTTTTGTAGTAGCATATTTATTTTTGCACTGGGATTTTATATTTTTGTATTGCCCTTGTGAGCCACCGTAGTCAGTTTTACTATAGTTAACGTCCCAGGTTGACTAAAACTAGTATCCTTAGAAAATCAGACGCCTCTCCCGGCTATTAAAATTGTAAAGCGGCTGACATTACATATGATGCAAATTAATCACCTCAAACACTTCAAAAGAAATGACATCGTACCGTTTTCAAAACATGCATTGCGTTTTCAAAAGTCTCGCCACACACAACCTATTGAAAACGCAACTTTTTAAGTAAATTGAACAAATTAAATGCATATTTTATAGCTTAAACCTTCCGGATGTTTAGCTAAGTACACAGAAATAGCTGTTATTATGGCTGAGCCAAATACCATGAAACGGTCAGTGGTTAGCCTTGATTCCAGCCTCTGGTTCGTTCACCCATTTTATCGGGTCATCGACTCGTTTGAGGCTGTTTCAGCTTTGAACTTGTTTGAGTGAAATTTTCCATGAAATATCCTCGTGTTACTCTGCTTTATCATTCCTGTCACTTCATTCGATGCACTAGTAGCAATTGCAAGACGCTGAGTGGCCTAAGGATGGACTAACCGATTTCATAAGGCTGAATACGAAGAGGAGTTATTGTGTGAGTTGTTGACTTTACGGACCCAAGAATTAAGCTTCTGAAGACAAGGCTTGTAAAAAAAAATCCATCAAATCACTCCAGTGGCCAAGGATAGACACCACTTAACATTTATTCTTGCTTTTCTTTAGAAAATAATCGTTTAGGGCATCATCTTCTTGGTGAAGTGCAGTTGCCTTTCGAGTGCTGAACGATTGATTGAGTTTCTTGTCAAGTATTTCTTTCACACGATAATTATAATAAAACCAAGCGTTTTCCAGCGACATTCGCACCTGCCACGGCTTCGCCATGCCTCGACTTTTGAACGCTTTATTTCGTTCATTCATGAAAGCCTTTCAGGCAAACCACGAACAAACCTTACAAACATTTTTAAGTGTTAAAACTATCGGGTGGCCGATGGACACGCGTAAAACTAGCATCAGCAAACAGCCGACTCATATCGCCCGAATCGCTGTTTTCTCACTTGTTCTCAGTCTAGCGTGAAACCGGAAGTCTAAATCACTTCTGCTCCCGCGAGCATAGCAACAGTGTTGTATAGCAACGGAATATGTGAATGGGTAAATAATTTTCATGAGAAAACTTCAACCTGTTAAAGTCTTTGGCTTATCTTTTAAGTAGTTTTCTTGTTTTACGCGAAACATTTCATTTGTTTCGGCGGGAATCACGGCTCACATGCGCGTGCCGTTTTGCCATGTGGGCCTAGGGTTATTAAAGTGCACTTTAACATTAAAGTGCCTATCACCCTTTGACAATTTTGATAGCTTATGAACCTCCGAAATGTTTTGAGTACTTCTGTGAAGAAATATTTGGTTTAAAGTGACTACTTTATGTTCTACGCTTGTTTGAAATCGTGTAAATGTAACCTTTCCTGACCCATGACCGCGTAAGTAAAAGCCTGGGTCGAAACCTGGGTACACGTCATCTCATCAATGCATTATTCTCCATGGCGCCTTTTTATCACATCAACATCGATGCATAGAAAATATACACAGTTTTTGAGTTGTTAGTAAAGAAAAAAGTCATTTTAGTCAACATGTTAAGTATTTATTCAAATGATTGCAAAGCCGAATTAATTATATGACGTCAAGATGACGTCTACCCAGGTTTCGACCCAGGCTATTACTTACGCGGTCATGGGTCAGGAAAGGTCACATCTATACGATTTCAAACAAGCGTAGAACATAAAGTATTCACTTTAAACCAAAACTTTCTTCACAGAAGTACTCAAAACTTTTCGGAGGTTCATAAGCTATCAAAATTGCAAAAGGGTGATAGGCACTTTAAGACAATTAACATCTACATATATATGACTAATGTAGGTATGGGTTAAAAGCTTTACGGTAGAATTAGGTGGTTTTGAAGATGTGGAAAGCCATCATATCGTGAAGAGGATTTCCTAAGCTTGGTAAAAACCAGAAATCAGCAGGGTTCCCACGGTCAGGAAAAAAAAAAAAATCAAGGTCAGGGAATTTAGGATTTGGTCAGGGAAATCCCAAATTTCAGGCTTCACATACCTATGTTTTGGGCTGTGTGGGGCTGTTTTGTTCAATGTCTCAAAATAGTGATTGAATATTTGGAAAAAATACGAGCCGTGCGCTGGAGGTCAGTGAAAAATGCTTCTTGGTCAGTGAATCATTTCTGTACCTGCTGATCAGAGCAGCCTATAAATCATATGGTACAAGAGATCTTGTTACATAGCCATAAGTTTTCCAGATACTGCGACTCCTGGGCACGAGACAAACCACTGTCGCTACCCTACTGGGGAGACGAAAAGTGGGGTCTGTTTATTTGTTTGGTAAAACGACTTTCGCCTCCCCAGTAGGGTAGCGACAGTGTTTGGCCGAGCTAGACGTAGTATCAAATCTAATTTTCACGTGGATATATTTCGTTATATAATGGACCAAGACCTTTCCCGCATTCGATCGAACAATGGCACCAAGTCTACATTGGAGTAGACAAAAATACAGTCAATGTATGAAATTGTCTACTCCAATCTCGACTTGGTGCTGGCCAGTGTTCGTGGGCACTCGAGCGGAATGCGGAAAAGGTCTATAGGAGTTTGCGTCGGAAATTTAGACGCAGATATTCAAATTTATATTGCGTCTGTGCAGGCTATCCTTCCCCCATCTCCTCTCCTTACCATGAGCCTGTTCGCAAGCTAACATGAATCTGAGGTGCAATGGACTTTGACGACTGTCACGTGATCCGCGAAACCGTAATGTACTTGAAAACTTCGTCCAAAACAATCGCTTCTTGTGATATTCGACTCATATATTTAGCTACGAAGGTAGTTTCAGCTCATTGGTTTATCTTTGTGTGGTGTTGAAATTGTGTTTGAGTTTTATTTTGTGTCCGATATTGACGATATCCTCTTCTGTTGTCACAAGAATCGCGAGAAGCTACCGACATTTTCTCCCTTGTATGTGAGCAGTCGCAAAAGTAGGGGGGAGGGGAGGAGGGTAAAAATAACAAGCCGTTTAAAACACTCACAGCACGTGTTTTATCAAGTCTAAAAATTATCGGGCTTCGCCCTCGAATTTTTAAACTTGATAAAACACTGCTGTTTGTGTTTTAAACAGTACATAACTACGACACAACGCAAGCAGGCGTGCCGATTTCTATGTGTTTACCGGCACAATGGACCATAGAGTCTATAAGCCAATCAGAGTGCTCGTACTATCTGGGTTATATTATAATACTTAATAAACCACCATATCAATTGTAACACAGAAAAGTACTTTACTTATGCATATTAAAGGTTGTTATTTATTAACTTCCCACGCGGGCATGAGATATGAATATGGCCTGCGAAACAGGCACGTGGAAATAAGCAAGGAGATGAGGGTAAAGAAGAGCCTGCACGGACACTATACAAATGTGAATTACACCCCTACATTGATCATTAGGCTCGGTTCAGACGTCGCTCCATGTCCACTCGTGCCGAACGCAATCCACCGTACCGAAACAATGGCGGTTGTACATTGGACCACAATCCATTGCGACCCTAACAGTCAAAATAACACTTAGAAATAAAATAAATAAACTAGTATACCTAAACAGGTAGTGAATGTAGTTTTGTATCGTGCGATTGAATCCTGTTTGAGCTGTGGTGTGTATCTCAAAAGTTGTCCCGATTTATTTTCATTTTGCCCAACATATCAACGATCTCCCGGTAAATTCCATGAGCCTACCAATTCCCGACATTTTCTTAATATTTTTTTATTTTTATTTATTCATTTACTTACTTCGGCCATAATAGAAGATACAAAATAGAATAAAGTAAAATATACAACGTAACAAACAAATCATAGAGGCCAGGAGAACCAACACTGCGTTAGCCAATTACGTTGGTTTCCTATGAAAAATAAAATTACAATAAATGATCTAATTACAATACCTATTTCAACCTAAAAGCAGCATTTGAGAGGTGCGGTTAACTGTCTTGCCTGGTGACATTTCAGACATACAGACTTCCAAGACCTAGGGTTCTCGATGTCAAATACAGAAGTGATGGCAGACACGTAATATTTAAATAGTAATGATCTAAACTTAGGTAAAGAGATATCTGATTTACGCAGTTCGTGTGGAAGTGTATTCCAAGTTCGGGAAGCTCTTATAAAATAACTATTTTGGTAACACAGGGTCTTGACATTAGGAATCTGATAAGTAATAAGATTAAGTGAGTTATCCATCGAACGTAGAGAGATGCTTAAATTCACCCTGTTTACAAGCTTTGGCAAAACATCTGGAGCTAAGGTTACTAAACCGTGTTGTGCCTTATACAAGAAGATGAGGTCAAGGTATTCATACCAGTAACATAAAGATTCCCGGCACAACAAACTGCTGTTCTCCCCAGTGAAGTTTAAACACCGCAAATCAACTGTAATCGAGAATGTACTGAATTGTAAATGCTAATTGTATTTTGAACCGGCTGCTTGACTTTATCGAAGCCAATAGAAGAACATTATTTGCTGCTCACCATCTTGATAACAAGAGATCACTGATAGCTTACACTGAGTTCGCCTACACGTCAACAAATTATTACACAAGGATCGCAGACACAGAAATGCATTAAAGAACGGTTGAACGTAGTTAGCTCCAATAATGCAGATTCCACCTCGTGTAATGTCTCGTGACGACCAGATCCGTGCAAAGCATTGTGGTAAAAAAGACAATAGAAGTGATACATTGTGGTAAAAAAAAGAAATCGAAATTTGGACCCGCTTACAGATTAGAACTGCTGCCTTACTCGCTCGCTTCAGGCTCGCTCGCTGCGGCATCAATAAATGGTTTATTTTACGTCGAAGATACAGGAAGCCGTTACCGGATCTCCCAAGCCAGAGGCTTATATTTAAGTATTCCGACGAACTCGAATTTGAATTTAGGTTGGTTTTTGAGGAGAAAGGAAAACCGGAGAAAAACCCTCGGAGCAAGGGCGAGATACCAACAAACTCAACTCACATATGGCGCCGCGTCCGGGAATCGAACCCGGGCTACAGAGGCGAGAGGTGAAGCACTTAACCACTGCCCCACCCCGGCTCCCCGAAAGAGGAATCCTCTGTTCTCTTCAATGACAGTGTATTGGCAACTAGGCCCTTGTCGATTGTGCTAGCATAAGTTTTGGCATAATTTGGAAAAACGAGCATAATTTTTGCACTTTTTATAAAAGTAGCACTGCTAGCATAATCGGCATATTTTTAGTTTTTTTGAAGGGAACATTACCAGAGTCATGACTTGCTTGGTCTCTGAGATTGATTATTTTCAAGTTCTGACCATGGTTCAGTCTAATTCGTCTGGGGGAGGGGGAAGAAGGTTACTGCAATACTGCGTCATTGGTCGTTTAGACTCTAGAGGAATGGGCACACCGGAAGTAAAGATTGCGTCGGTCCCAGTTCCCGCTTTCACAGGCAACAAAATGGCGTCGAGGAACTTACAGATACGAGAAGAACAGCTGCCTGATAGGCCAGAACCCGCTCAAATTGCTAGAGATCGGAGCCTGAAGCAAACCAAAAGCAAATACACATTAAGTCACCGCTTCTAGTCTGGAATGAAGTGCAGTAGTTAGTTCTGTTTTATCAGAGCAAGTGTGTAACTCAAGATAAAGAAAATATTAACAATAAATATATAATTTTGGACTTGTTTTGTGTTTTTTTAAAAGCATACTTGAAGAAAAAGTAGCATAATTTTCAAAAACGAGCATAATTTTGAGCATAATTTGGAAAAAATCGGGCACTGCTAGTAGCATAATATGCTATTTTTACTAGCACAATCGATAATGGCAACAGCACTTGTACTGGCTTGTTTTTAGGATTTTAGAACTCTCTACAGCGATTTTATAACGGATTTATAGATTTTCGTGCGCAAATATTATGGGTAAAAGTACATGCCGCCATCTTTTCGGCCCATCTCCATTTTTGACCGCGCGCCACAGTTAACCCAATCCGAAAGAAATGAACGAAAAAACAAGAGCCGCAGGCTTACCCCTCCCCCTGTGCTTGCCACACAGACCAGCTAGACTTCTACTTTCTATCTTCTATTAAGTGTTCCCACGCAACGACTTGTGAAGCCGCATGAGTTTGCTTTAATTACGAACTCTGTCAGTCTATTTAGAAATTGCCATTGGTTGAGGTCCAATGAACTTGGAGAAAAAATCATTTAGTCTGTCTTTTATTTTGTTCAAACCTCGAAGCCAGCCAAGCGGGAAATAATTCAACTAAAGTGAGAATATTTAAGTTACATTATTATCGATCAAGGAAAATGCATATTTTAAACAGCTTGTTAACGTCTTGGGCCGATGGCACTGAAGATATTGCATTGGTAGTCTGAGTTTATTTGCCAAGACCTGCATTTCCTATCTGAGGTGTGTACCTTTTTCTTAATAGACATTTAATTTTTATGTTGTTCTTCAGTCGGCGGCAAAGGAAGTTTCGACACTTGGGTTTTCCTTTTCGGCTTCGAGTTTGCATAATTTGCTTCATTTATATCATAAATTGTATTTGTTAGTCATCCAAATTTCTCTGTTTAACACTGTTAATGTTATGCAGTGTACGTTGTTCGTAAACTGCGCCGGAATCAGAAACAGAGGCAACTAGCAAATAACATCTGCGACTCAAGCCTTGAAAGAGTTGAATTGGTGCCACTGGCCAAGAAAAGAACTATAGATCGCTGTATTTTTGTTTATAAATGTTTAATCATGATTTTGGTTTTTATTCATTATCACAAGTCCACTTTTATAATGACAAAATATAAAGAAAATCTCAGTTTTGAAGGTGTTAAAACCAACTGGGGTCTGTTTAGAACAGTTCCCCACTGTTCCAAAGACTTGAATTCTCTAGAATTAGAAATCAGAAACATCGATAATCTGAAACTATTCAGAAAGAAACTTTTTCAGACGTGAAGATATCACGTTTGAAAACATGACTTGCTTTCAAAGATTTCTAGCCTTTTTAGTAGCAGATTGAAACTAGTATTTCATCGATAATTATATATTAAACAGAACATTACATGGCCGCTTGGAGATACAAATTTTATCTTCTCGTGTTGATGAAATATCTTACTCGTTCGCTGAGCTCACTCGTAAGACATTTCATCAACACTCGAAGATAAAATACGTATCTCCGCACGGCCATGTAATATCCTCTATATATTCAATTTTTAATTTATATTTATTTTTGTCATTTATTTTGCTCTGAAAATCATTTGTAATGAGTGGACTGAGTATCCTCAATAAATATTATTATTATTATAACTTCCTCGATATTGTGTCAAAGCCGCCGCCTTACCTAGCAACAATAAACCGACACAAATGAAACTAAACCTTAGTTCAGCAATTCAATTTCTTTTTAGGAATTGATAGCACTGTGTCAAATGCAAAAGCCAAGTATAAAAAGTATATATTTTAATGAAGAACTAGATTTGTAAGTTTCATCTCTTTTAAAAAACTGCATATATGTAGGAGGCCATTACAATGGTAAACACCAATGAAAACACCTGCACCATGGCTGTCTGGCTGTTCCGAAAATGCAATTTTTCATTCGAGTTTTATTGCGAAGAATGGGAGTATAATCTTGAGCTAATTTTTTGGTCTCCGTTTGTCACATTCGCCTCTCCAAAACGGAAACGTGTCCCAGCTGACAGAATTTCAGGAATAAACAACAATCTGAAATTTTCATTTTACGGCCACATAGTCAGGGTTGACTGTAGAGAAAAAAAATTACCATTTGACTTTCATAAATATTCATAAATATGATGTAGTTATATTTCCTGGAGTCTTTGAAATAACGTAAGTGCGCTAAACAGTAAACACCAACATCCTCAACGTCTGTAGATATTTTATGAGCTACTAAAGACGTTCTGATAAAGAACGCGAACAATAATAATCTTCACTGACTAATTTTACGAAGACTTTAAAAAGGGCCAAGTGGTCAGTCCTGACGTCACAGGCGCTTGAAACCTTACACTTTAAAGCCTTTTATCTCATTATGGCGTCATTTTACTACAACTACCAGAATCCTTTTCAAATTCTCTTTCTCATTCAGATTTATCAACTCCTTTGAGAATTCCAAGACAATGGTCCAAAATGAGAGGAACAAAAGAATCCGCGCAAAGAGTCCAGGTAGTTGTAGTATGTGACGCCATCATGCTGACGTCCTATTCATGCCAACACAAAAAACTTCACATACCATTACATTTCAATTCAGTAGAGCACTGTTTGCTCTTGTTAGACCAATGCTGCATACTGAAAAGGTGTTGAAAACTGGAATTTGCATTTTCCAATAGGTCTATTGTATTGACTCGATAACAAAATGCTGCCACGATTTCAATATTTTTTGGAGATCCAGTATTTGCTGAAAAGATGAGGTGTTCGTGAAAGAACATGAAAACGAGATTAGTCAGAACCAAACTAATTTATAAACCATCTCACGACATTAAAACTATCCAATAACTTCCAAAAACTGGGTGATACGTCCCTTAAATTTTACACAATCATACTCGTCTTTTCGTGTTCTCTAAAGTTGCGTGCCTAGTTTGATGCCAAAATTTCCTAGTCCAAGGTAACTCAGTCTTAGAATTTTGAAGCAAAACAAGGAAAATGTAAACACGCTGGCCTCCCGAGAGCATACGCAGTGGGTAATAGATAGCAACATATGCATGGTAGATCTCTAATTAACTTGAAAATTCAAATTTCTAAGCTGTTGTCGTGTCCTCCCAATCGATTATGGCGTGGAATGAAATTATTTTAAAGGCAAAAGTAAGTGCTGAGAGCTTCGATTCAGCTCCATACTTCTAGTTAATATTCGATCATCCATCTAGCTTCTACGTACTAGCGCGGTTCTGTGTTTTAAAACTACTTCTTTTCTTGGATATTTGTCATCAAAGGCCCCGTGACCCCTGCGCCATGTCTGCAAGAAAACAACCTTGACGTCATTTCTAAAGGTTGTACGTGCTCCTCTTCAAGGCCTTCTTGCATCTCCAATATTCTCATTTGCGTCAATGTTTCGTGTTCATAAACATTGCTATTGTTATGCTAATGTCCAACTATGCTTTGTGTTAGATCTCTGGTCGGTACATTAATGACAATGGATGACGTGCAGTAAGTATCGCTATAGACCTCTTTGTATGTGGTTGGCCTGTTTGGTTGTTTATATGCGTGTTCTCGAATGACGAGACGACTGGGAGTCAACTTTCTAACCAGACTAGTGGCCAATGTAGTGAATTATTATTTCGAGTGACGTAGCCCTCTTAGCATTGACAACGAATAGCCAGATTTGTCCTGATATTGCAAGGTTTGGGTTTGAATTTTAATCAAATCGGTTACTGTTTTTCTTTAGAATGCCTCAATAAAAATATGCACGAAACTTAAATCTTGTAATATTGGAATACGGGTTTTGCACTTATAAACTGAAATCCTGGGGATATGTGGGGCATTTGATGGTAATTGACCAGTTTTTGTGGTCCCAGGGGGTCGGGGATTTTACTTGCGTAAAGTGCCTCTATCCCCTTTTGCAATTATTTAGCTATGAACCTTTGAAAAGTTTTGAGTACTTCTGCGAATAATTTTTTGGTTTACAGAGAATACTTTATATAGGCCTACTCTGGGTCCTTAGGTCGCCTTATGTCGCCCAATGTCGCCTTATATCGCCCAATGTCGCCTTACGTCGCCTTATATCGCCCAATATCGCCTTACGTTGCCCTATATTGGCTTATGATATAATATGAAATTACACATTTAGCTTAAATAACTGGTTATTATAAAACTATATTTAGACTGTAAGTGTTTTTGTTTTTAATAATTATTAATGAATACAAATTTATGTATCTCTACACCTACATTGTATATCAGTTGTAGTGACTAAACCTTACCACCCCCCGCCCCCCACCCCCGAGGTCCCACTGCCCTTACATACCTTACCCCAGTAAATTTCACAATTGCTCTTCATAGTTGAGAACCCCATAAGGTACACATTTGCCTATACGACCGACTAAAAAGAACTGTAACTAATTATGTTAATGTATCTATACACAGCTAATAATAATCTAAACAAGGATCTATACCATAAAAGGGATTTGCTCTACCTCTTTCACACTTGAAAAAAATAGGTACCCAAGGGATTGGTATTTGGAAAGGTATTGGGATGATTGGAAGTGTATTGTCATGGTTGTGTTCATTATAGGTAGGGGTTATTGGATGCTAGGGTATTCTCAGACAGGTTTAGTACAATGTACATAAGATGACATGCAGGACAATTAAAGGAAGGGCTAGCTGCACTAGGTAACTGTTTCACTGAGCAGGTTGTGAACATAAATAACAAAAAAAATAGTAATATGCACATTCAAATCCTGTCCGGTTGTTTGCTGACAGCATCAGAGAAATCCTCGCTTTGTGATTGGATTACGCGTGCCATACGAATTCTCAATCTGTGTCGGCCTATTGTTCTACTGCAATATAATGGAGATGTGAACGAACAAGTATCGATCCAGAAAGGTTCCTTGGGATTGCTAATGTTTTTCTTCAACTCTGTTGCATTGTCCAGTGCACAAGTTCATTAGACTCCAAAACTAAGCTGTACATAAAGTTATTTTTAGCATGGATAATCAAATTTCCTCTGTATTTGCTACCCATGTTGTAGTTCAGTGCCCTTTAGTACTTACATAATCATACTTTTATGAATAGTGAACATATCAAGGTAATTATTATAATTTATCCAACATGTCTGCAAAAATCCTCCTTGCTCATTATGCACCAGTCAAAGTAAACCCCCACCCCCCCCCCCCCCCCCCCCCAACCCGGGACAGGGTGCGGCAAATGTGGGGCAAGCGATTGCTTGTGACACGGTAGAGTGCCCCAGAGGGTGGGGGAAAATCGGTTATTTGATGCCCCACTATGGAGTGTGGGGGAACTGTGGGGCCAACGTGGGGCAAAATGTGGCGGGAATTGTTCATAGAAGACAGTCCAGGCCACTGCAGACTTCTCTGTTCTACTTCCGTGTATAGTTCAGGACGAATTTCAGCAATACTGTCACGTTGTTTGGCTTCTTCTGTGTTCAATCTCATTAGTACATGTAGATCAAGACCCTATTGAGCAATAAAAGACACAACCCAGACCACTGCAAGCTAAAATGTGTGAAGTTTGTAAAACAAAAATGACTTATTTTTAGTGATTTGTCCCCTGGGGTGGGGGCATTTGCCTGCATTTACTACCCACAATTGCCGCAATAGGTGGGGCATTTTCTGTTTTTTGCTTTCCCTGTGAGGCAAAATCCCCACTAATCCCCACCCTATCCCGGGTTGGGGGAGGGTGGGGGTTTACTTTGACTGGTGCATTATTTATCACTAGTTGAAGTTTATAACACACACATCTCTACCTCAAGTTAAAATGAATGAAAGCCAGGAATTTTATAACATAATAGGAATGGCTATGAGTAGGAGACAAAAAACTAAAATCTTGAATAAATTGACAATGACAAGTCGACTGCAGTATACTGTATGTAGAAATATGCATCTACCTGAAATTGTCCGGTTGCATCCAAATCGATGATGGCTTCATTTTTGGGTCCCTAGTTCTTTTGCAACTTGCGTTTAGAACTTCGTGCTTTTACGTGAAGTAAATGGTTCCAGTACAACTACATGTACAGTAGACTATCCGCTGGTCAAGAAAGCCGTGGGCAACTTTGAAAAAGCCTAGGTACTTCATATATGGTCTATTATAGCGTCTTCTTTATTTAAAACAGTCTTGCACTATATAGAAGACATATAATAGACCATATATGAAGTACCTACCATTTTAGTGGAAGTCGACCGCTGAACTGGTTTATAAAGCAAAGTGCTGGCTCACCAAGATCAATTATGGAGGCGTTGGGAATTTGTACGACTTTTGCACAAACGTTTCTGGTATTTTCCATGACACAAATGAAGGTAACAATTCCAACTTCCTTGTGTAAACTTGTTATGTCATTTGTTCTTATTTTAAATTTGTAAATCCGTGTCTGTAAGTTAAGACTTAATAAGCTTAAGTTCCTTTCTTAATTTTACAAGATATAAGAAGCTTAAATATATAAATAAAGCTACATTGTATAAATTTGTGTCTTTGCCTTTGGCTTTGAAACCTATCTAAACTCAAATTCATAAGTGTTTTTTTATCGGTACATAATATTAAGTTATTACAACAATAAATGCATGCATTCAGAGTACTCAACTCTCAAGCTTGATTTTTGTCTCGAAATCAAATAAAGTAACTTATTATTAAAGAAGCTTAAGACTTAATATTCTTATACAATATTTAAGTTGTTATTCCACACCTGCCCACCCCTGTTCCAACATATGTGGTCAGCTATGCAAATGCCCCATGTTTGTGATTGGTTCATTGATGTTTTCTGGTTTTATGACACTCAGCTGAAAACTGCTCTAAAACCAAAACCAACTTAATTATTTTTTAGAGCAGTTTTCAATTGAGTGTCATAAAACTAAAGCCAAAGTACTTACAGAGCCAATCACAGGAACAAGTGAAAATGCAATTAGCCAATCAGGAACTGAAGTAATTCATGATTGGTTTTACTTTCAAGAGCCAGTCACAAGGAAAAGTAAATGCAATCGTGGATAACTCTCACTAGACGGCGTGATTGCATTTGGTTTTAGTTTAGAACTGATAATTAATTACAAAACATTTCTCACAGCCAATAGAAAATATAAGCAAACGCAAAACTAAACCAATTACCGGTACTTATTGTTTTCAACACTCAATTGAAAACAGCTCTATTAAAGAGCCATTCATGGGGACATTTAAAGTAAAAACAAATGAGTCACTAACCCAATTGGTCAATATTAAAACATTTGAAATTTAATATATTAATATCTCAAATTTGCTGCATGTTACCATGGGTTAAAAATATTACACACATTAGTTTATGTGTTATACATGTAGTCAATATGTACTTGTTCATGTTTATTTAATTTAAATTTTATATGGAAACATGCATACTGGCATTTTTGATTATAATTAATCTTTCTAATTGAAATGCTTTCAATCAAAAACTCACAAGTACATGTAGTAGTATTATTTTAGATATACAGTACAATGTATGGTCAATGAATGTCACCTTATGTATGTGACATGGTAAAAGCCACACTGTCACCTTATTTTACAAACTAATGTTGCCCTACATTGCCTAATCTATCACCAAATGTTGCCTTGTATTGCCTAATGTCGCCTTATAACGCCCAATGTCGCCTTATAATGCCCAATGTCGCCTTATAATGCCCAATGTTGCCTAATATTTCATTGTTTTTTGTAAAAAAATGCTTATGTCGCCTTAAGTCGCTCAATGTCGCACTTCATCGCGGCGACCTAAGGACCCAGAGTAGGCCTTTATATTCTACGCTTGTTTGAAATGGTGAAAAACTCATGACCGCGTATGACATGACTCCTGGGCTGACGTCATGTCATAATGCATTATTCTCCATGGCACCTTTCTATCACAACATCGTTGGTATACAGATAATATACACAGTCTGGGAGTTGTCAGTAAAGGAAAAAGTCATTGTAGACAAGATGCTAAGTATTTATTCAAATTATTGCGAATTCGAATTAATAGGATGACGCCACCCCGGCAATCGATCCAGTCTTTTTCTTACGCGGTCATGGGTCAGGAAAGGTCACATTTTCATCATTCCAACAAGCGTAGAATATAGAGTATTCTCTGTAAACTAAAACGTACTCAAAACCTTTCAAAGATTCATAGCTATAAAAATTGCAAAAGGGGCTAGGAACACTTTAACGTACATGTACTTTCAATGTTTGTGGGAGGGCGTACGAATCTGACTGGAGCTCAGTTCATCTCTTCATCATTGCCTGTGGCCGTTCCATAGTGGCGATCGTCAGGTAAGATTTTAGCCGTAGTTTTTTTGTTTCTATAGATCGTTTTCACGTGACGTCATCAAAATTCTAAATTTTAGCCGTAGTTTAATATGATTTAGGTATCGGTATACTCAGTATTCTTTGAAAGTTTTACGTCGATACGGTGAATCGTTACTGAATTAGAGTATTTTGAATTTTGTGACGGCCCAGCTCAGCGTATTTCCTAAATGTCATGGAAACCCATATATTCCTGCCAATTTAAAATGTTTGACTTGATTTAACGTTAAAAGTGATACATAATGTGTTTTGAAGTGAATGCTAATCATATTGCTGGGAAAATCAGCTTTATTTGTAGATTACGTTTTCGGCCGCCATCTTGGTGTACCAAAGAGGTACACCAACATGGCCGCCGCATACAAATTACACTAAATTTGTCCGACAGCTCAGTTACGAAGTACTCTAATGCTCCAAAATTTCGGTCATTTACATATGTTTACCTGCTCTATACACAACATTAAAAGTATTTTACTAATATCAGTATTTTCTTGACGCAATTTTTTGTGTGACGTCAGTGAGAACGATCTATACAAAGAAAATCGTATACCATGGGGGAAATACAGTAGTTTTTATTCAGCAATTGGGGCATTCACCATCAAAGTAGCGTGGCTCGCTCAAAATAGACCAGTTCGCGGTTAATTCCGACATTTTGAAATATTTGTATAGGTAATCATACGGTTTCGAGTGCAATTTGGGATTAATTTGCACGAGTGGGTTTTTCAAAGAGTATCAAAATTGCACGAGCATGAAGGGCGAGTGCAATTTGAGCTCTTTGAAAAAAACACGAGAAAACCGTATGATTACTTATTAATAATATACATGAAAAAGATTGTCAGGAAGTGACGTTGGCGAGTCATGTGACAAAGTAATTTATTCAGTCAACAAACCATAATAGTTGACACTTTCAAATTCATTCAAATTGTTCGAGTGTTCTCAGAAGTCGAAAGGAAATGTTTCATTACTTTCCAAAGAAATTTGCATCGTATTTCCTTTTTTTCTGCACTGTTTCCTTTTTTCTGCACTGTGTTTCCTTGAAATTGCATTGCCCTCAACCAATCAGAATTGAGCATTTTTTTCATGTATATAAACATGGCGCGAAATACAGTGTTTGTATGGGAATGACCGATGCCAACTAATTTTCGTAATATCGAATTTCTGAAATATTCACTGTCTACAAACTTAAGATATCAGGTAAAAGATTAACTGATCAAAATTTGAGGGATGTAGCTGTGCTGGGAAGCGTGCAATCGTGTTTTCAGTTTTCCATACATTTGTCTGTAGCGAGTCAAGTCCGCTGGAAAATTTACAGAGAAATGTACGGAAAACTGAAAACACGATTGCACGCTTCCCAGCACAGCTACATCCCTCACATTTTGATCAGTTAATCTTTTACCTTGTACCTTAAGTTTGCAGACAGTGAATGTTTCAGAAATTCGCTTTTACGGAAATTAGTTGGCATTAGATTCCCATACAAACACTTTATTTCGAGCCATGTTTGCACCCCTTTCAAAATGTCGGAATTAACCGCGAACTGGTCTACGAAAGTGGTCGCCGAGAAATATCGACAGGAAGTAACCCCAAACATCCTCCGTCAAACTCGTACCAAGTATTTTTTAATGTCAGATGAAAGTGAAAACAAGATATAAAAATAAAAACAGCCGCAACCTCATGATGATAATGAAACTTTATTAACGTGTCTAAGTCTTCTAGCCGACCTAGTGGGTCAATGATAATAATGACATCTAAGAAAAATGTTATAAAAGCAGTAAATCCCGCGCCGACGTACGATAAACATGTTGTTTTTACTTGGCCCAACGGTGCTTACGATAATACTTAGCGAAATCTGTTGCCGTGGTTTTCTTTAAATAAGCGAACCGCTCCACTGTTTTCATTGGCTCTATGGAAACCATGGAAACACAGCTGGTCTGGCTTCCTCTAAAGTATTATTCGTTTTCTTTTTTTCAATCCTGCTCTTCTACTGGATGCTGAATTCTCAAGCATGTTAAGCATGGTTTATTGAACAATTCTGTTGAAACACACTAAATTCACTAACTTTGTCATTTTTAAATTAAATACCATAGAAATATGTAATTAGGCAGTAACATGTCTTAACATTCTGGTGTTTTGGTGGTCTTCTTCCACCTGAATATTCCTGACTTGTTCCGATCGCTATTATTGTTTTCTGGGATTTTCCCCTCTAAGGAAAATAAATCGTTAGTTGTTGTTGTTACTCCATAAAAATAGAAAGAATTTCCAAGGATATATACATTGTATGGTTAATTAAACTAACTTTTTTTTTAGTTTTTCTATTTTGTTTTTCTTTACTAATACAGTATGTTTCTGGAAAAAAGAATGGCACTAAGTTTGTTCTTACATCCCAGTACCGGCTCCGAACGAAAGGCAAAAAAGTAACCTCTGGTTTCTCGGGTATATCTCTTTCAATTTTCTTTTTTCTATCTCCTTGGTTGAATTGAGCCCTTTTTTCTAACCATAAGATATTTGTGAAAACAATTCCTGTTTCTTTATATAACATAATCTCTCAAAATCACGCGCAATTTCATCGAACAAATTCGCCGGAGGCAAATATATTCCTTTCGCTACTATACTATCAAGCATATGCAGTCTAGTTCTCAAACTCTTTCAACTGTTCCTTTTTTCTATTTTGTAAAGATTATTTTGGAGTAGTAATCATTGTTTTTAAATATTTTAAGATTTGTAATTTTTGTTACCCATATTAGCAAAACGCCTGGAATCCGTCAAGCTCCCTGGCAACGTCAAAAACAACTCTCAAGTCAAAGCAACTAGAGCACAGGCCAGTCGCCACTAAGTCGCCACAGACTCCTCTTCTTGAATCGAAATCCATTGCTGTAGCAATCACTCGCTTTTATCCTGTAAAAAGCGGATAAAGAATTCATTCCTCTTTAGATTGAGTGCTTGGCGAAATCTTAAAGGGATTTTGGCGAGATTTATAGCTAACTGGAGTAGTGTTTGGAAGACAACTTTGCCTTTGGTGCGCTTTCGTCCCCCGCGGGTACATTGCATGCAAGAGTTTATTGGAGCTTCCACTTCCTCATCGCCATATGTTTCGTTGGTAAAATAACGCGAAGACGAAAACCAAACGAAACATTTATACGCTACAGAACTTGAGCTATCTTCAGCCGATCGAACGATAGTACGAATGGGACGATCACATCCAACCCTTCGACAGAAAAGGCAAGTATATAATAACCACATGATCGTTTCGTAGCCTTATAACTATAAGTTATTGGTGCTAACTTTTCAATTTATGTTCCGATTAGAGACATCAACAATTTTTTTACACCTAACCTATTATATCTTGCGTATGATATAATTTCGGCAATAATATTCCAAGAGTCAGGAGCGCGAGTTGAGAATACATTTGAACATCGTAAGAGATGCGAAAAATTTAAACGACAAGCGTTTAACAGATAGTGGGACGCTGTTAATACCATTAAGAACTCGATCTATGAATTATATATAGATGTATGCGTTCTCTGTGAATATTTCCCTTCAGCGAACATAACGATCATCCATTGTAGTTCTCCGATCGACGTGTGTGCATGATGTGTTGTCGTTTGTTAGGCACAGCAAGATACATTACATCTGCTGTTGCTAGGTTTATAGAAACGTTACTCCGATTTATAATCGTTTTCCTTTTTTTAAACGGGATGAAAGTTTTCACACAAACACTATTTAGGAACGAGTGGAGACGTTTGTTGTTTATCAGCGACATTTCCTCGTCATAATATATACTTGCTAACCGATTGTATCAGCCGTCTCTGGGGATCAATTTAATTCCCTTGTTTTCTCCAATTCTCACTTTGTTCGCTGGTGGCCGGTGAACTGTTTAGACTAGACACGCAATCGTAGAATTATTTTAACATTTCACTCGCCGATAGAATATTTTAAACAAAAAGCTCACCTAAACTTGGTATATTTAGTTATATATATATATTATATATATATCACCTAAATAAACTACGTTTCCTATACGTGGGAGTCATTTCCCATAGAACATTCTCATGTGGGATTATATTGATCGTACAAAATGTATTTCCTAAATTGACTTATTCAAATTGAATGTGGGCTTCATGATCAGCTATTCTTTAGAGATCGAAATCTTAAACTAATTTCACAATTGCAGTGAACTAGTGAGTACAATATATGTAGGTTTTTGTATTTGAACTGTTCAACACATAGTCATTTGTATACAGCTATAATATCTACGTCACAAACAAAGTTTAATGTATTATATTCGTTTGCTGGGTAACATCTGGTCAGTGCAGTTATTAATATTTGTCTTTGTTGCATCAATACATAATATATACTAGATATATACAGCATATTTTTTTTTTATGCACTCTGAAGTAAAATCAAAGGTTTTTCATACATTTTTTGGGCCGATTTTTCTAATTATACAGGAGTGTAAACTTTAAAACATTTCCATAAAACCAATTGATGCAACGCATATATATCCTAAATCTATTTCACACAGTTTTGGTATCTGATATGTGATGGTGTACAACTCATATATTTCCCCATTTATTTGCATTGCCTTTTGAGGTTATTGTTTGCTATGTTGTGCATCAATATTATTAAGAGTGCTAAAACCATTTATTTGAATTTATACTGCAGATCTAGTAGACTTCATGTCTTTAACATTAAAAAAATAGAATTGCAAATTAAGTCACAACTGAATTACAAAATCAGATGCTGATTGTTCAGAGTATAGTAGAATTACCACTGTTGTCTACATGCACTATATATAACTTAATAGCAAAATATACATCAAAAAAAGTATTTTTATTATCAAAGTAATAATTATTAATCTGACTATGCAATTCAAGGAAAATCACATGCCTGACTCTGTAATAATTATTCCACATTAAATCGAAGGGCTGTGTGCAAAAAGGGCAATTGTGACTCTTGATCACATTCTAAATTCTCCCTAGAAAACAAAGCAATTGAAAGAGAATTTAGAATGTGATAAGGAGACACTTACAGCCTTTTTGCACACAACCCCTCAATTACACTTTAAAAACTGAGATCTCCCTCATCGCTTCACAACTCAGGTGATATCGGTTTTCTCATGCAATTTTAATTAACGTGGAATTACCAAGTCGGACATGTGATTTTCCTATATAGTTCCTGGCCTTTACCTTATAATGGCTTCATAGCCCACTTCCGCGATATGCTTTACTTGTCATGCACAAAGGTTTGAATATGAGGCTCTGTGCTAAATTAAATTTATTATTTTCTCGTACTGAAACCTTTGTGCATGACAAGTAAAGCATATCGCGGAAGTGGGCTATTCTGGGAGCAATTCTGGTCTATAAAATTATTAATTATTAAAGCACAGAAAGTGCTATGAGGAAATGTTAGCACTTGAAGTGTCATAATAATGCAGCTGCATCTGTCTTCACTTGGTAGTTTTAGTTAATAAAAATTACCCATTGTCTATTTACATCCCTGTCCATGCAGTGCTCGAAACTAACTTCCTTATAAACTATTCCCTGGGCTAGTGATCAACAAAATCTAGTATTCCCCTGTACACTTATTTTAGTAGTCTACACTGCTGTAAAAAAAAAAAATCTGTGATCTCAATGTACAAAGTTAATCAATAGATGGTTTGCACTCAATCCCCAGAGATTCAAACGACAAAGGGCATGGCGGCCATGTTGGTGTACAGAACAAAAGAAGCTAACGAAGAATCTATTGTTAACTGTACACCAACATGGTGGCTATGACGTCACATGCAAAGGGTCTATACAAAAGTAAAATCTACTAGCCCAAGGGCTGGTGTGTCACTTGAATATTGGTAGTCCGCCCAGCCGGGGCTTAAGTAGTGTTGAGCACTGCTGTCAGTGAAGTCTTCCACTAGTTTTAATTTACCAAAATAAGTTGATCATTCAAATAGTCATGTAGGTTTCATATAAAAACCTCAAAATTCTCTTGAGTTGACGAGCTAATGATATAAATACATTGCACTGCATCTATTAATGTAATTAACTTTAGGGGAGGTATAAAATATTTTAATAACATTGGTTTAGAGATGATGATTCTTCACTGGAATATTTTGTAGTTCTTTTGTACAGAAACAAAATAATATGTTAGTGCTGTATGTTATGCTGACCAAACTGACTATCACTGAGATATTGTTTGTACATGTACATGCATACATACATGCATATTTCAACTTTATATTAATGGGTCATATGGTCTACATGTAAGTGCTATAATAGCACTAATTAAATAGGGGACACAACTTAAAAAAATGTTTAGTGTTAAATATGTGAACGCAGTTATACAAATGTAACGTGTACAGTATATAAAAAAAGTATAAAAAAAATTATTATATGATTCTGCCAAGAATGCATGAAATATGCACAGGATGACACCAAATAGTTTATGAGACTGTACAGTATTTCGGGTAACACAGTCTATGTATGAGTTGTTTGGTTATTATGGAAAGAAAATTGCATTTCTTGTCGCAATTTGTATAATAAACAACTTGAGCATTTAAGTCATGCAGCTATATTATAAGCATCTAATATGGTTGTGTATTTTTACTTGATGGTTGTCTATTTTTACTCGTAAAAATACACATCCGTATTATAAAAAATGGATGCTCAGCCAACTAAAAACCTCTATATATACATATCCTAAAATCCCCATCCATTGAATCTATATACATCCTAAATCTATACACGTTCTATTTCTGCTGAGTATAAGGATGGAAATTTAACACAATGAAGCCTTAGTGTTTAAAGGTTCTCCTATTTTGAAGTTTTTTAGGGGAAGTTTATGGATTACCAAAATGAAAATAAAATATTTGGTGGCTACGTACTCCAAGCATCAATTTACAAAGATAATAGTGAGTATGGATTATTGTTGCCTCGATACAGAGCAACAGCTGACTTGCTGAATCTGAGTGTCATTTTGTAAATTGCTTTCACTCAATTGAAAACTGCAAATGGGTTGTATTACATTTATTGTATTTTCTTTAAATGAGAAATTCCCTGTCAGGCAATTCTAGTTATAAAATAAGCACAGGATTTGTGGTAAGGATTTTTTCTAGTCAGAACTTTACATGTAATAATTATAGGTTTTTTAAAGTCTATTTTAATCTGTACACATAATTATATTATATTATATAGAGTAAAGAGGAAGTTAAAAGCTACATGTACTTTATTTTTTGTCATAATGCTGACAGTGTGTTGTTTTAATTTTTTGAATTGTTTAACTCTGCTAATGACCATGATGGTTTAAGGATGATCCCAGCATTGCTAGAAGAAAAACAAAATTGAAGCCTGCCCGACTACATGTACCTCATTTCACTAAGAAGCTTACTTTGGATCTTTGCCCATTGGCAAGTACAATATAGTCAAACTGATCTACTAGCCCACATGAAAATTCACTATAAGTCCATTCAGCCCTTTCCTTTACTTAATAATTCACTTCGTCTTGCCAAAAAAGGTAATTCCTCTAAATTTAGCCATTTGATTTCTTAAAATAGCTTTTACATAAAATATCATGTGTAACAGTTCAATCAAAACAGGATACCACTGTATAGATCGATGCACAGGAAATCCAAAACAATTACCAGGTGCCCACTGAAGATACAAATAAATTAGTAAAACACTAGAAAGAATAATATTACTTTAAATCAAAAATTCCCTGTCGCCACATGTATAATATTATTATATCAATGCTCGTTTCCCTGTTCAAAGAGTGGTATTTTTAACAAGATGTGTACACATACAAATTAATAGGAAACTACAGCAAAATTATGCTTTTATCTGGTAGTAATTTTAAGGGATATTATGTACACTATAATAGTTATTGATTGTAATACATGTACATGTAGATAGAGTAATATTAGGTTGGCAGGTCAAGATTGCATAGTATATTATATCAAACAGAAGTATATACAGTATATGCTTTATTTATTATTTAATTGTTTAGGATAAAATTACATTCTGGTAGTACATGGACCGGTCTTTCATTCTAAGACTTGTGTTCAATAGACTGATATTTTATTTCTATCTGATTATATTTTTGTTGTATTTTGATTAATTTAATATTATGATGAAGTGTAATTCATAAAAATAGAGATGACGAAAAGTTTCTATATTACATGCATTATTATACATGGGCCACATCTATGTATTATTATTATTATTGTTATAATTATTAATATGTATATAATTATTTACATTCTTATTTAAAATATGTCAATTTTGGAAAACATTGTTAGATATAATTAATTTATTTGAAATTTAAGATAAAATACTTGTTATCAATTTAGAAAAGATAAAACAAGCAAACTTCGCTGCTTGCAGAACCTTCTATTCCTCCCTTTCTGTAATCGGACTGGCAGGGTAAAGAAGGCTCAGCCCTGAGTCGCAACATTGTTCATGCATTGCATTACTAAGCGACACAAAAACAATTTTGCCACACTTGAATGGGTTGACCAATGAGAAGAAAGTTATCCCACTGTAATTATTAGTATGCAAACTAACAATAATTGAAGGGCTGTGTGCAACAAGGGCGTAAGTGACTCCTGATCAGATTCTAAATTCGCCTTCAAGTTCTTTGTTTTCTAAGGGAGAATTTACGACATGATCAGAAGTCACTTACGCCCTTGTTGCACACAGCCCTTCAATTGACATCGGTGGATGCACGGTATCATTATAAACAGCAGGCTCAAACTTAAATCAGCAAGTATTTTACACAAGCATGCATACTGTACATAAAAAAAAAAATATCCATGATCATGGACGGCGGTTAGATCAAACAATGTTGCAACTGGGGGCAGTCAGCCTTCTTTCCACGGCCAGTCAATTACAGAAAGGGAGGAATATAACTTAGGTTCTGCAAGCAGGAAACAAACAAACATGCAAAGTACCGGTAAATATTGACAAATTAATGTATGAAACAATAACTTTTAGAAGCCTTAAAATAGCCTATAATCATTAATAATGATATCAATCTTTATACATTTCTGATGAACTGAGGACCCCTCAAATATGCTTCTTTGTATAGATCTAGAGTATGCAATCCAGAAAACGTTGTCCAAGAATTAAATATGTACTATACAAAGTCACATATACATACTGTAAGTACAAATCATAAAATAATGGAAATAAAATATACATGTCAGTATGGGATGTCTTTGAAAATATATTTTGTAATAGGCCTTCCCCAAAAGACACCTGAGAAATATTATGTTTAAGCTGTGATCACACAATTACAAAATATATTTTGTATATTTAAGGCTTAAATATATACCAATACATCCAAATGTATACTACAGGTATATTTCCTTTTGTATTTTTCAGATGCCCCTTGCATTTGGGTAATTACTGTATAGGCCTATTGAAAAAAACATTTTTGAAAACATCCTGTAATATGTCATGTATATTTTAATTGCCGTTATTTATGATTTGTATTTACAGTAAATGTAGAGCGAGAGACAGATGTAGATTTGGATGTATATTTAAAGTAGGACAATGTTTTCTAGATTGACAAATTATATCCTACATGTAGTTACAACTTGTTTTTGAACAAGGAATAATATTTTTGTGTACTAAAAATAAATCCACCCTCTGTTTTCCTACATGTACCTCCCCCCTTATTACATTGTACTTCCTTCCCCTATGGCTGGTACTTACATTTAAACCAGCACTCATTGGATCTGTTGGTCAGACCCCGATCGATGTGAAGCCAGTTACATGTAATGTTCCCCACAGTCTAGTTCAAATTTGCATATGTGCAGTAAAACCTTATAATAGCTTGAAATTTCACGAACACTATGCAAAAATTGATGATACAAACCAGTACCCTATTGAACTAAAATACTAGGAAAATTACATTCTGGCACAGTAACTACAATTAAGGTAAACAAATACTGTTGTACATTGTAAGTGAATAAAAAAAAATCCTATTTCCAAAAAATGTCCCTAGTTCAAATTTAAAAAAACCGAGATGAAATTTGAACTATGATATTCTAATCTAACCATGCTTTGTACCTGTTAATGTACCTCGATTATGCTTAATAATAACACTTAACATTTGCTTTATATAATTGATATTAAAGCTGTGCAGATTTTCAAAGATACTGCTATGCATGATTTCTTATATGAAAGACCCTGAAGTTTTTTGACTGTATAAAATATAGCTATATTAAACCGTCCTTAAGAAGAACATGTTTACTTACTAAAATAACTTAGAAAATATACTTGCAGCTGAAATATGCAGCAGACAAGGAATCATGGTCTTGGATATATAGAGGGTCTTAAATATTTATTTATTTATTTATAGTGAAAAATGAACACTTAATGAATAAAGTACATGTATATTTAGGTAAAAATACAGGCATGTGTAGAATTCACCTATTTTATATATTAATAGCTGATTTAAATAAACATTGTTTTGTTTCACCATAGGAACTGATACTGTCATCTGCATCACCATTGGGTGGTCTCACCCAAGGAACTGCCCCTTGTGGGCTAAATTATGGGATGTTCGGCTGGCAAACAACTGTCTACCAGTCCAGATGTTAGTGCGAGCAGCCAGATAAACAATACAGTACCACCACCAATCCACAAAGAGAATGGATGGACCAATCCCGATCATAGGCTGGTTGGTAAGTGGGGTATACATGACATCCTGAAAGTGCATACGAAATGAAAAATAAGTTGATCTTATTTGAAAGTCCTTTCGAAATGAGGAAGGATGGCGTTTTCCGTTTGTGAATAACTCATCTCGTTCCAGAGATATTCAGGTTTTTGTAGTATGTAAATTAGATTAACTGTGACATCATGACCTTGACACAACCTGGAGACAGATCACAAAATAAAGAAAATCTCTGAAAATAGTGGCTAAAAATAATACTTTGCACATATATGGTACTAAGGAAAATACACATCAATGTGCAAATCATGATGTTGCCATGGAAACACTCTTGTCCCCAGGCCACTTTCATGATAAAAATAAATTCCTTGATTTCTCCTTCGTAATGTACAATTTACTGCTGTTGGCGCATCAGACAATTACAAACAATGTAGGCATTGTATATCCGAGGTTTAAATAAAATTGTTTTGTAGAACAGTCATGAAGTAAAATCAGATAATATTTTATGTTCAATGTCAAATGAGCCTGGGGCCAAGAGTGTTTCCATGGCAACATCATGATTTGCACATTGATGTGTATTTTCCTTAGTACCATACATGTGCAAAGTAGCAATTAATTTTAGCCACTATTTTCAGAGATATTCTTTATTTTGTGATTAATATTTTGTCTCCAGGTTGTGTCAAGGTCATGACGTCACAGGTAATCTAATTTACATATATTCACAAACGGAAAATGCCATCCTTCCTCATTTCGAAAGGATTTTCAAATATGATCAACTTAATTTTCTGTGGCACTGTCAATCCCCAAATGACAAACTTTCTGATTACGAAAGACAAAAATAACTACTCAGATTAGCAGAGTATATGACTATGCTTTCTATATATTATGCTGGAGAAAATTTGAGGCAATTTTGATGAAGGATGGCAACAGTATAATCGATTGGATGAAAAATAATGCTTTTGAAGTGCCTATAAAGCCCTATTTGTTATCATTAAAAGCGGAGCTCCCCATTCAACCACCTGCCCCACCTACATGTACTACATGTGTACATTTTGCATCTATGAGTTATAGAGGTTTATGTCTCCAATATGCTAATGATGTGACATCAAACAAGGCATCATTTATTACTTGGGCTGCTAAAGGCAATCCCAAGTCTTAAATTGGGCTCTGTATATTCTTTATCATCGTCATTGTTGACAGTCAACACTGCAAAACGTGTAGTGGCATACATTGTTCATTGCATTGCAACTCATGTGGGAGAAATGTTTCAAGCAAGCTACATGTAGCTAGTCGAATAGGTGTGTTTAAATGTATAGTATTCATGCAGTCATCCTCGTTCCCAGTGCCTCCTCAGCTAGCCAATATAATTATGTTAAGTTTATATTGGTGTAGAAAAATTTCTGTTATCATAAAAAATATTTATAACTTCAAAATTTCTGGCCAAATTGATAGTTAAACAACAAAATTAATGAATAATTATTTGGAGCTAAGATAATATATAATATCAGTAATTTTACCCAAATTGTTTCTGTAAATCAGAAAATAGTTTCATTCACAAGGCAGTAAATTTGTTGTATCAGTATGAGACTAGTATTTCTCCTCCTCCTCATTATTGTTATTATATTGCTGTAGGTTCTTGTAATGACTGTTTAAGTTATGTTTACATAATTTATGAGTGGCCATGTTGTATCCGTAGATACAGATCCAACAGACACAAATTATGTAAACAACTTATGAACCGATACTTAAACTACCTGTATCTAAAATTTAAAAATGTTCTGAAATTTGATGAAAAGCATACAAATTAGAGTTTGACACTATAGTTTACACCTGATAGACAAATAATATTATATACACAGTCATGCAGTGTGCAGAAAAACAGGTCCCATAAATTATGGTGAGAAAGTCTGTTAATTTAAATGCTCCAAGACAGGAGTTTTACCTTGACATTTTATCCCAGGATGGGAGGTCAGTGATCGGTTGTGAGATCTCCCCCCAAGAGACACAGCTACATGTACAGTGTAGGTTCCAAGGCTCCTTTTGTGAAAACATGCTAGATCTTGTGTGCCTTTAAGCTTTAAAAGCCGGTTTATTATACTCATGTTTTTACCGTTTTCTTGAAAGGGCAAATGCAGGTAGTTGAAGTCTTTTCAGGCCTTTCTATCCCATAATTGATCTCGTTATTTTATGTGGGGGGGTGTGGAGGACTAGTTCAAACATTTTCGCGAATAACTCGAGCTTTTAATGGTTTTCGATGTACTACACGTCAAAACAACGGTCTCTTCCAGTACTTTAAGGCTAGCGTGCCAGTTTCGCCGTATTTGGAGTAGAAAACCCGAAGATGTGTTTTTTTGTAACCTAACCTTAATCTCTCAAAGTTACTTGTGTACCCTAAAATCTTCAAAGTGGCACCATTTCTCGAGCTTTTAATGGATTCCGATGCACTATATGGCAATACAACATTCTCTTAATGTAGATTGCGTTTAATTGATGGAAGTTTGCTGTATTTTGAGTAACAATACCAGAAAATGGCCTTTTTCTAACCTAAGCCTAATCTCTAGGTCTCAAATTTAAAAAAATATGGGATGGATCTAAGTCAAGTCAATTATGGGATAGAAAGGCCAGCAAAGTCTTCAACTGTCATTTGCCCTTTCAAGAAAACGGCAAAAACACGAGTTACTGGCTTTTAAAGCTTAAAGGCACACAAGATCTAGCATGTTTTCACAAAAGGGGGTGTTCGGTTCCAAGGCTCCTTTTGTGAAAACATGCTAGATATATATATGTGTGTGTGTGTATATATATAATATATATATATAATATTTATACTTATATTTGTATAATAGTATAACTTTTTATTATTATATCTATATCTACTTTAATATTTTGTTACATGTACATGTATATTGTATTTATTTTTATCGTCACAGATGAAGAGCCATTCATTAGAATGGATAGGCTGTGAATAAACCTTTATTATTATTATTATTATTATTATTATTATTAAATCACTTCAGAATTCTGTTTTATTCACCCATTACCTAACAACAATTATTTAGTGCACAGGATTGGCCAGCTGCCTATTAATAACTATTAAATGAGGTTTATAAGTCTCTATAATTATATACAAATGTATGTACTGTCAGTTCAAAAACACAGTTAAAAATGATTGTAAGACATAAACTGGGAAGTGAGAAAGTCAGCTACATGTAGCTCTAAAAACCCAAGTGCGAAAATAAGGTTCATTTCCAAATACATGTACATGTAGGGTTGAAAAGGTGTATGTGAGCTATGATAAATGTAAGTATTGAAGCTAGTTCATATCTTAATTACTTGGGCCAGGCCTTTGGCTGGCTCGAGTCAGAAATTGCAATTTTTTGTGTTGAGGTATTTCGCCGTCAACCAATCAGAAAGCACTGTGCACGTAAACTTGACATGATCCCTCATCAGTTCTTTGATATGAAGCCAGCTTAGTACCTCCTCTCGGTAAGCGTCAGGAGTACTTTTAAATATTGATATGAGTATCTTCTTGTTTAATATTCGTTTCTGTTAAAAGTAATGGCTGCCATCAAATATACACGTAGAAGTAAATAGCCCAATTCCTGTTGTAGGCCATGGCCAGCGTCAGTATTTTCACTCAGTCACTTCATGACATTAAGTAAGAATTTGGGAAAGCCGAGTGATAAAAAAAAACGAGTGGAAATTACGTACGATTAATTCGTTATAAATTTCAGCCTCCTGCAAGATGTAGAAAATGAACACTAGCCCTAATATTGGAAAATTCACCACTCTACTCAAAAATGAAACTCAGCATGCAGATCTAGATAGATGACTTTATTTATTTAGAATGACCACCCTAAATATTCACAAGGAGTATCTATAGCTACATATGTATTATTAGCTAAAGGAAATTAAAGTTACATGTATTCCACAATAGAATTATTAGCACCTAGCTGTGCTTGGACAGTGAAGTTAGAAATAATATTATCAGTCCATTAATCCTACTGAAAAGCATTGATTTCTAAGAATGTTGAAAAGTATGGGTTGGTTAAATCCTGCCAAAAAGAATTGTTTTCTAAAATACAAAAAAACTCAATTTATATTTGTAATATTTTTGAGCAAGTTTAAGTTCAGAGAGAATGTTATGTGAAGTTGATTTATTATAATTACTGGGAGCAGTTGTGATAGCCCATTTGCAGGAAACAGTCATGTGCTGGTATAATACTTTGTGAACGAATGAATTGAGCTTGTGACCTGCGGCCATCGGAAAGACATTGCCATGGATGCTGGATGGCAAGCTATCTTTAAAAATGCTGTGTACAAAGAATGATTGGCAATCGATTAGAAGTGGAAAATAGCATTTACAAACAGGTTTTGCTAAAAACACTACTGATCTCGTACAAGTGCCTTTAAATAATTATATGAATTAAGATTTGTTTGCCATCTAGTACATGCAACCATGTGATTGCATTCCTACAGTCAAGGTGATAAATCCCATGATTATATATAAATGAGCATGAACAGTGAATCAATAGACCTAGTTAGCTTGCCTGTTTGTTGTACCATTTCAGACCACCTGACTCCTTGAATAATGCATTTTTATTTTTCTGTATCCCAAGAGGAAATGTACCAATTTCTATAATTGGAAAACAAAGCACTGAATCTTCTGGAGACCTACACTACTGACAGAAAGTAATGAAAGTGAATTTCGCCGAAATTCGCTCTTTGTTATATTCGAAATTTCGTACGAATGTTCGGAGATATTTCAATATGCAAGAAACGAATTTACCTCGAAATTTTGCACATCATTTCGAAGTTTCGAAGTAAAATTCGAATGGTTCGAAAATTTGTAGTGAAATTTCGAATAGCTCCGCTCGAAATTTCTCAGTGGAAATGTACAATCCGTTGCGATATGGTAAACGTGTAAACAAAGCAAAATCTAACGCAAAAACAAGAGTGGCGTGGACTCAAACCATTTTTCGCACCAGGTGGAAACTGTTCAGATATGCAAATGAAGTAAAATAAAAAAACTTTCAAAACGTTTCATTCTGTAGCCATCTCGATTTCTAAAAGAAAATTTAATCTGTAGAGAATATTTGGTGCGATCTCAAAGCAAAACAAACACTGCGGAGCTGAGTCATTGATTATTCAAATCAGTTCGCGGAAAATGTCACACTTCTGTGTTGTGGAATTCAAGACTCGGACCTCGTTACCTTTGAAAACGGATCCACATTAAATAAAAAGAACTCCAGAATGTTATGTTTAGTAGACGTTATAATTTGCAAACAAAGTTGAGAAGCTTTGTGGTGATTTAAACTACAATGCAATAAAATCACACTTCCCGTGAAGTTTGTGGCACTCTTGTTGTGTGAAAAACCAGACAGTCAGTCTCCACGGCTCAAAGCACATGTCAACAGAGAATCTTTGTATCTCCAAAAAGCTGGCTTCTTCAATTGAAAACATACACAATTACTTCAACAAATATTCTGAAGGATTGACAGATCTGAGTTAAAACTACAGAAGCTAAAGTTTATCAGATGCTCTTAAAAACACCAAACCAGCGCTGGGAGGGCGGAGGAACAGAACAGGGAGAATTGGCAAAAAAAAATCAGGGAGGTTGAAATGTCCAGAAAAACTAGGGAGGAAGAATTTAGCATACAGGGAGGAGGGAGAAAATGGGATCTACATACAGTTGTACATGCTCTAGAGAGAAATTTTAAAACTCACTAGGGAGGAGGGCGAAATGTCGGAGAAAATATAGGGATGAACTGTTTCGTAACGCAATCCTGTATTTTGGTGTCAGAATGCACAAATGTCAAGATTACCGTTACAACGTTTTTAGTCCTTCGTGAAAGATTGAGTAACGGATTGAGTGCATCGTTCGAACGGATTGCTTGAAAAGTTCGAAAAATTCGCTGGAATTCGATTGCTCGTTACCGAGATGTATTATTCACTTACTTGCAACTCACGGAAAGTTTGGTTATCAGATGTACATTTAAGGCTGCCTTTATTGGTAATGAGGATTGCAAAGTTTCACATCTTGCTGTACAATTGATTCGAAAATTCGATCCATCGTAATTTAGATTCAACATTTAGAATCAAAATTTTGCTCAAAATTTTGCCATAATGTTCAAAAGAGTGGAACGAAATTTCGAAGTTAAAGACAAAAGGCAAATCGAAATTTCTTTGAAATTTCGGAAACTGTTAAACTTCGAAGTATTTCTTCGAAATTCGCTTTCATAACTTTCTGTCAGTAGTGTATCACGTGGTTTGAAATGGGGCAACAAACAGGCAAGCTGACGACTTCTGTTATCTGGCTAGCCTAGCTAGCACAAACCAAGTATGACACAAAAATATGTTGGAACTCCATGAACTACATGTATTCACTTATTCCTAGATGACCTGAGTTAAGGCCACTCAGGGCCTCTTGTTATGAGATCATTTACTAAATTATAGATGTGTTTCATTATTTAATCCCCAGATGTTGAAAAGTTAAATAACAGCTGCAGTCCTAATGGTGGAAACAAATCCAAGAAGGAATCTGTTAGTAGTGCATCTTCTACAAAGGAACCAGATACTCCACAACAACCTTTAAAACCATCTTCTTTACCAGCGAAACCTAAACCAGCACAGTTACCAGCAAAACCAGCTAGAGAAAAGGTAACCGTTATCAAGTAAAAAAATAAATGAAAGTAACGGTCTTCTCCATTTACATGTATGCTGCAAAGCTATAAATACATTGACACTTAAATAAAGTCACACGTTTACTTACTTATATAGTTATGTGACCCAGGGCTGTCGACCAATCAGAGCACATGTTTTACATTTATTGTATAAATGTTTGAATGTAGACAATTCTTGTTTTGATCTTCTCAACATCATAAATAATTAATGAGATAATACAGCCAAAAAGGGGTCATCCTGTTTTGGTCTGC
The DNA here is from genome assembly GCA_030867875.1 of Actinernus sp. WN-2022. Taxonomy (NCBI): domain Eukaryota; kingdom Metazoa; phylum Cnidaria; class Anthozoa; order Actiniaria; family Actinernidae; genus Actinernus; species Actinernus sp. WN-2022. Next base: position 59,064,013 of record JAOWCC010000936.1, read on the forward strand.
CAGTTGAATTACCCAGTGAGACATCAGATCAAGATTGCTCTGGTTTGTTCAAACACTGATCAAGACACTTGAATTTTAACTATTTAATATACACCCCTCAAGATTCATTATTTTGCTTTATCCATGTTTTGATGTCCAACACTTGAACTCAATTTTGATATATAACAATCAGAACTTCTGGTGGAGCCAATTAATATGTGAATTATTGTATGTTTATACATGTATGTACAATGTATGTACTGTATATTAAGAGACCTTAAGCAGACTTTAAAATTCTGGATGTGACACTGCAACTTGGGCTTATATATAGTGTCTCAAGATTCTCTAGCCCAACTTGAATATTTGGTAGTCCAGGGCTAGTGACTGGACTATCACTAGTGTCGAGGACTGAGTGTCTTTATACTTGTAAGTATATATTTAGGTCATTTGCAGTGTCTCATCCAGAATTTTAAGTCTGCTTAAGGTCACTAATATACAGTACATACATTGTACAATGTACATATCAACATACAATAATTCACATATTAATTAATTGGCTCAACCAGAAGTACTGATTGTAGATTTTAGTAGATTTTACTTTTGTATCAATTGATTGATTTTGAACATTGAGATCACAGAGTTTTCTTTCACAGCAGTATGGACTACTATTAAAATAAGTGTACAGACTACCAGATTTTATCAATCACTATAGCCCAGGGACTAGTTTATAAAAAAGTTAGTTTCAAGCACTGATACTACATGTATAACAGGGCTGGAAATTTAAAAAAAGTCTAGTTGCATTTTTCATGGTTGCCACCTACATTGTATCAGGGAAAAAAATTCCCTGACTTTTTACTGACCAGAAAACAATTTTCACTGGCTATAATAAGGCTGTTTGACATTCCCTCGTCCAAAACAAGTCATTATCAAAACCTGTAGCCTCCCCTCACAGACACTTTGAGGCACGAGTGGCTGTCATGGCAACCTAAAAATAACATTCCCTGACTTTTTCCTGACTTTGACAAGATTTAAAAAAATTAGTCCCAAAAACATTGTGACTAGTTGCGAATATTTAGTCACAAAATATAAACTGTGGCCGCAATTGCAGTTTGAACAGAAAATAATATCACTGATGGATAGTTCAGTGGACTGTAACCATAAAATACTGTGCCTGCAATACTTCTTTTTAATGTACCACCACTCTTAATGATGGCCAGTTTTGCTCGTGAACGAATATTGAATGGCAGTTTAAGGTAGGATTTTGAGCAAATAATATAATTATGAAAAATCTCATTCTTAATCAAGAGAAACTTATCTGTTTTCATTATACTTGTGATTCAGTTGCAATTTTGCAACTGGATGAAAAATTCTAGCTGCATTTGCAACCATATCTGTCACAATTTCCAGCCCTGTATAAACTATTAAATATATTAATTAAAAATCTTTCAAATCAATCTACAGGAAAATGGAGGACCAACAAAGAAGTGTTTACCCAGCAAAACTAGGTTTGTTTGATTTCGAGACTGTTTAAAGACATACAACAATGTTTGAATGTTTAAGTCCAGCTTTATCGACTTTTAATTAGTTAATAAAATGCTGCATAACTGTAATTTTATCACCAGTTCAGATCATAATAATATAATAACTTTATTAAAGTCTCAATCTTATAGCTTGGCACAAGTGCCTTGCTAATCAGGGAGACTATACAAACTATAGTATCTAAGTTAAGAAAATATATATTAACTTCTAGTGAATAATAATTACAGTAGTGAGAATGATAACTAATACTGTACAGCTAGGCTATGGCATCTAAGTTAAGAAAGTCTTTAATAACTCCAGTTAATAATGGTTATGTTGTGGTTCAAATATTACCTCTGGTACAAATATATTTGAACCAGTACCATTTTTTTGAACCAGTACCATTTTTTTGAACTGGTTCATTTTTTCAAGATTCTAAAAAGAAAAAGAAAATCCACCCACCCCTCCCCTACAAAATATTTTTTGTCAACCCTCTCTTCCCTCTAATTGCTACCCTCCCTTCCCCAGTCCCATCCCCCTTTTCCCGTGTCCCCCCTGAGACACGTTACTATACCACTTACCTAGACGGTCACCCGTACTAACCTCGCCCGGTCGGGCTTAACTTGAGACAGTATTACGAGGAACGCCTGGTAGATGATAGTCCAGTCGATTAACGCACTGCGCCACAGAAGCGCTTGTTGATTTTTACACCACCGTTTATTCTATAGGTGACTAATCGTCGAACACAGTCCCTCTACTTATGCTAATTTGTTTCCAGTCTCTTAATTTTATTCACACATGCGCACTGCTAACAAAATCGGACTTGGAAATAAAATTACATGGACGACAACACGGTCTGTATAATATTTAACAGCATTTGTATGGAATTTTTTAGTTTTCCATGTACAACGTAAATCTTGAATAAAACTCGACAAAAACCTATACAGTGTCTTCTTGTGTTCCTTAACTATGTCTGTGCCATGTTACAGCGAATTTCAGCTTGGGCTACTTGTGGGAAAATTATGCTGGGAATTTTAAACTAACTAAAACCCTACCCTGAACCATAAAAAAAACCCTAACCGGTCAGTAAACAAGATCTTACCCACCTAGAGCTAGGGTTCTCAAGAAAAACTCGCAAACTCAACCTCCTTCTACGCCCGTGTGAAATCGTTTGCCGAAACTGAACAAACTGTGTCAACCGAGCCGACTTTTACAGAATAATCACAGCTGCGGCTGAGCTAAAAAAAAGCATTTGAACTGATTAAAAAAAAATGGTACTGGTTCAAAAAAATGGTACTGGTTCAAAAAAATGGTACTGGTTCAAAAAATTTGTACTGGTTCAAAATTTTTGAACCAAAGATATAATTGAACCACAACAGTTACAATAATAAGAATGATGACTTATCAATACGCTGATATTTAAAATCCGAATGGATAAACTCTATATGCATTGACCCAAGTTCAACTATTACAAAGTGTGCAGTTTGCGCATGTACTGGAGAGGGAGTCTAGATCGATCTTTCTGACTGCGGTCTTGAAACTTACTAGCTGCACTAAGTGGGTAGATCAACATATTTTAGTTTTTACATAGACTAAGTTATCCAAGGCATTGTATAATAATATTTAGTTTTTATTTCTTGTTTTCACTAAGAAATTCAGATGAAACTCAAGTAAAAGCTATTCCTCTTGGACAGCTCAAAGTGTGAGTATAAATTAAGCTACATGTAGCTAAGGTGAAGAAATTAAAAGAACTTGAAGGGGCTGTAGGTATATAATGTTGGGTTGACCAAATGAAGGGGTGTGTGCAACATTAGGGCATGTAAGTGACTCCTGATCATGTTCTAAATTCTCCCTTACAAAACGAAGAATTTGAAGGAGAATTTAGAATGTGATCAGGAGTCACTTACACCCTTGTTGCAGTCACAGCCCTTCAAATACAAATTAATTAAATTAAGGGAGTGTTCATTATAAATGGCTTGGGGGGAGGGGGTCAGCATTTCATCTGCTTCTCTTGTTAAAACTTTTATGATCCCCCTATGAGTGACAATAAAACCTAGATGACCCCCTGTGATAATAGGTGAAATTTGGTTGCTTGGCAACTCAAATCCTGAACTCAACGTGTTTCCAAAGGTATTTCTCAACAGAGCCAGAGATATGGAAAGAAAAATAATAATGTCTCTCTAGCTTGTTTAAGAACAACAGAAATAACTCTCACCAACAAAACGAATTAAGAACCAGAACCTACCATAGCTTTAAAACAGAGGTCATGCTAGAGGAATATCTCTTACAAATAAAGAGTTCATAAAAGGAAGATGAAACATTTTCTCACCAATAATTTATTATGGATTTTACACTGACCTAAAAAGGCAATTGACTAAAGATCTGAGAGAACAGAACAACCTCCAATTTCAACACCTACTGTAACTCCTGACAAGCAATTTAGGCTACTAATAAATTAATGAAAACTATTTCAAATATATTTATGATTGCTTCCAAAAGAGAAAAAGAGGCTGCAATAGATAGAGCTTTTCATTTTTATTCAGTCGACTATTATTATTGGACTCCCACTCATGTAAAAAATCTTGTTTTACAAAGTGCCAATATTAAAACAATTGCTGTCTGTCTGTGAAATTGCTCAAAAATTGCCCCCCCCCCCAAAAAAAAAAAGAAGAAGAAAAGATGGACGTGCATAAAAGAATGCAAACTGCATATATATGTAATCTAATAAATTTACTATCAATGTTTCTAGATTTATGGTATTTTCCACAATACATTACCTTTGTTCTGTATAGACATGTATTCTTCTGGAAAGCTTTACCTCACCCTCCTTCCTGGCCGGATGGGTACTTGCAATATTGTACTGTTTATTTGTGCAGCATATAATTTTGCATTCTAATGCATTGTATTGCATTGTTCTGTAGTCTCAAATAAATGAAAACGAGCTCAGGATTGGCATAACTACATTGTACATGATTGTAATCTCTTGGGCAATAATACATTATCTGTCCTATGGGGATGTCTTTCATCATGAGTTTAGAGAATGCCATCCTGCATTTGCAGGTAAAAAGCTGACTGTCTTTCAATGTTTATAAGGCCATAGACCTGAGCCAAATTTTTTTAGATTTGACTGCTCTCTAAAATACTGGTTTACTGTGTTCTGGAGAATAAACATTGGCTTGGGATTACAACAACAATTTCATTACATTTTCAGTTAAATTTTATTTTACATGACAGGTACTATGTTGAAACTTTGATGACCCCCCCCCCCCCCCCCCCCCCCCGTGTCCCCCCAGGAGTAGGTCAAATCTTTGATAACCCCTACACCGTGGCAAAACGGTATGCTCCACTGGCCAAAAGAACGAAGGCTCTGCTATCAAATATCAAATACAAATTACTGACAGCTTCAACTTTTTTAGTAAATAATTTTATAATAGTAAACTCACAGTGAATTATAAATTAGGAAAACTTCAACCTGTTAAAGTCTTAGGCTTATCTTTTAAGTAGTTTTCTTATTTTTTGCAAAACATTTCACGTAAATATGCATACATACTTAAAAGTAGAAACATGGGTGATTGTCTCTGTAGTTTTGGCAGGAAACTGGCCGGACACGTGCGTGCTGGGCTCATCAAAGGCGCATGTGCTTGACGTTTTGCTGCGGTGTGGATAACGCCCTACAAAAGCACTTCAAACTCTCCCCCTCCCATGATTTAGCCGACCCCCCCCCCCCCCCCCCATAAATAATGAACTCTCCATAAAGGGGTTATGCCATCATTGTTGTTGCACATCTTTGAGTCTATGTATGATTGTAAAAAATAGTGGCTGTTAATTGGCTACAAACAGTTAAAAAGTTCCTCCCTTAATGCTTGATTGAAATAACATACACTATCTTTCCTGGAGACTATGTTAATACAAAGTTCGTTAAAGTCATTTCTGCATATATTTACTTTGACTTTAAGTTTATAAACCATCCCACACTCCACAGTGTGTAGCCGGCCTGCTTGCAGAGCAGGAAAACCGCGAGTTCGATTACCGATCTTGCGGTAGAATGCCAATAACAGTATAATAAACTTATAAAAACATTCTTACCTGCACTGCGAGCCCAGATTGACTTAAGGCTTCTCTAATCGTTCTAGAAACAGCGGAAGGTAGACACGTTGCCAGTACTTCATTGTCCGCCATCTTTGAAAGGAGAATTCCCGCCAATATCATACGCTCTGTCAAACCCGTTCCCAGGGTCTTACGCGCCTAATCCGATTAGGCTTGCGAAGAACCCTGGGAACGAGGTTGACGCTCTTGAGGTTTAAAGTAATGATTATCATTACTTCTCAAGTCGCTTTAAGTAATGATAATCATTACTTTAAAGTCGCTGTGTCACGGTACTGCGCATGTCACAGTCTCCAGACATTGAATTGACAGCTGTATTGTGTAACATCCAATGAGAATCAATCAAAATAATTTGAAGGAAACTCCACACTGTTCGGGTATTCACAGATTGTAGTTATGCACAGTATATGGTGAGATTTACAAGGATTTTATTCTTCCTACATCCAAGGTAAACAGCATTGAGTAAAGAATGGTATCTATATTTCATTGCTTGCTTGTATTTTTTGCTGTTTCCAGTCGTAAACAGTCCGAATTTGACCAAAGCGAAACAAGCTGCTCGCGTCCGTAGATATATATTTCTTCGTTGTGCACTTTTGACATGAAATAATTCTCCCAATAGCACCATTGTTTTATTTCTACATGACTAATAACACAGTTCTCTGCTGTAAAAAATATAGAACATTCTATGGACGATTTCTTGTCTTAAAGTTTGGAAACGTAACACATACATTTGCGCTAAAAAGTTCAGTACTTTCGGAAGTACGAGTGGCTGTTTACTAGTTTGCACTATCGGCTGTTATGGACTGGAAACTTACTTTCACAGCTTAATATTTATGTCGATTGGTCAGAAGGATATCTTGTTTAAGATTCTATGGTTCTTTCGGCATCAGGATTTTTTTAAACGGGAGTTTTCGTACAGTATTTCAAGCTATGCTGTAGCGCGAGTTTAGTACGTAGTCACAAATGTCCGTGAAACTAATAGCACGTTATCTTTTATTATTATCAGTTTGCTCTATGGGTTCTCGTGTATTCAATAATCACTTCTGGAGCTTCATATGTATGTTGATTGGTCACTAGGATTTCCTCTTTCAGTTTTTCCTGTTAGTTTGGACATTAGGAATTTATTCTTGGAGATTTCGTACAGTTTAGCGACCGTGTGTCGAAAGTAGAAAAGTTCGCTTGTCACGAAAGTGCGAATACTGACAAGCGGTTTCATAGCAGATCGATGTTTGACTCTCATGTAGTCGATGATAACTTATATAGCTTCATATGTATGTCGATTGCTCACAAGTATTTCCTCTTTCAGTTTTTCCCGTTAGTTTGGACATTAGGAATTTATTCTTGGAGATTTCGTACAGTTTAGCGACCGTGTGTCGAAAGTAGAAAAGTTAGCTTGTCACGAAAGTGCGAATACTGACAAGCGGTTTCATAGCAGATCGATGTTTGCAGTCTCACGTAGTCGATAATATAAACTTCTATAGCTTCATATGTACGTCAATTGCTCACAAGGCTATCGTGTTTGAGTTCATGAGGTTATTTTGCCAGCAAATAAAGGTTTTATCTAACTTTTCGTATAGTCTTTGCACTCCGGTCGGTTCATATAATTTCATATAATTTCAGCCTCGTTTCTAAGCCGTATATATATATTCACTTCGTATCGCTGTTGAAAACTGCCATATCATTTACAATACGACTTAAAAAGTTGCCATGTGTTTCGTGAACTCTACTGGACATCCAAACCCTCTTCGCTTCTGGTTGGAATGCCAAAAAGTTTCCAATTTCTTGCGTTTTTCGGCTGCTGTATTCAGAGTACTCAGTGGCCATTTGCATCACTTATGCTTTTTTGTTATAGTTGTGTTGCAGTCCGCAACGACTAATTTTGAATAAACAAATAACTAAAACTTATTTAAGCACATCTTACATTTCCATAAATGACCAAAGGAGGCAAGGATGAGTTCAAAAAGAACACTGATGGAAGTCGATTTAAAAATCGATATTTCACCCCTCTGAGAACTTCGTTCCGGGCCGGAACGTAATTCAAAAATCATCAGATTTTCACACATGCGCAGTACCGTGACACAGCGACTTTAAGATAACAGGTTGAAGTTGTATTAATTTGTAATTCACTGTGAGTTCACTAAGTTACAAAATTATTTACTAAAAACGTTTAAAGTGTTTATGAAACCAAATTTTGCATCTTTATTTTATTGCAGAATAATAAAGTTCATTCTTTTCTGATTATCAAGAGTATATTTATTTTTCAGTTCCGCCTTCGGAAATGTCTCTTTTTCGCCATTCAAATGGACTACTTTGTGCTAAAAACTGTCCCATTTGCCGCGCGGCCAAATGAGCTGCGTGACGTCACTGTGAGGACTCGTACGTTGTTTATATAAAGGTGATGTTACACGAGACGATTTTTAACGACGATTTTTCGCGACGATTTTTAATGCATGTTACACGAGACAACTTTTAGCGCAACATTGTTGCGGCAACGGGTATGTTACACGGGACGATTTAGCTAGCACCCAGGCTCCTACTCCGACACCCTCTTTTAGAAACATGGCTGACGAGTGGAGTTTTTGTGTTGACGTAGCCTCGTTTCCGTGGGCGTAGCGAACAGGTTTCTGGGACGACGTTGCGCGAAAAGCAACAAAATTCGGGCAACAATGTTGCAGGTTTTTGAAGGTAATTCAAAACTTGCAACATGTTGCCGCAACGAAGATTGCGTTAAAAATCGTCCAGTCGGGACTCGGGAGCCTCAACTCATGAAACTCAGTATCAGATGCCGCTATTAAAATTTCGCTACAAACACTTTCTCTCTGAATGTTTCGTTATCAGTCAATTCCAAACCCGTGCAACCCCCCCCCCCCCCTTCCCGGGCCACCTCCGAGCATTTGATCAGAGGCTTGCTCCCGAGGGTGGGGAATTTGACGAGTATCTAAGCCCTCAGGGGCGGGCATTTGATAAACAGTGGGGGTGGGGGGTGGGGCATTTGATCGGTGTTCAGAAAATACATTCTTTCTGTCTACAAATTTGCATCGCTCGCGTCGAAATGGCGAACGTACGTGCCTTCGAGGAATTCCAGGATAATGATTGCGCATTTGTAGAGGCTTGATAGAGTAAACCTGCCAAATTTGAAGGCCACTTTCAGAGGTAAATTCCTTATGTTTAAACCTTTAAACGTTTTGCTTCATGAACTTTGACCGACTGCGTGATATTAAGTGCGTGACAAGATTTGTGATAAGTTGAATTTGCTGCGACCCTCGACAGCGCCCGAGTTAAAAACTTAATTATTATATCGGTAAAAGACGGGCCGATTGGTGCCTGTTGCATACTTTATATACCAAGAACATATTCAATTTCAAACCATTAATGCGTTTATTATAAAGTATATAACTGAAACCAAAAACGATCGAGCCGGTAGAAATGATTGTTTTCATCCCTGACCGGTTGATGGTGGTTTTCACCGTCGGTGTTTCCTGTGAATTGCTTGAGTCAGAGATTCTGAATAAAACAATGATTTCATTTATTTGTCAATAGTCTTTGCCTTGTAAAATTTTCTGATCCGGTCCCCGATGGTGGGGCATTTGAACAGCCTGGATGAAAAACTGGTGGGGCTTTGAACAGTTTTTCTGCCTTGGTAGTGGGGCATTTGATCGAATTTTTTTAAAAATGTTCAAATGCCCGGGGGTGGCCTGATTTTTTTTTGGGGGGGGGCATGAACGGGTTTGGAATTGACTGATACATTTCTCCATCAGGCATTTTCAACACTAACACAATGTGCAGATTAACTTCTCCTGTGCTGACCATACATTGTAAAAAGAAAGCACTTTGTGTTTCCTGCAACAGTTTTGATCAGTTGACAATTTTACAGCCCGTTTGCGGCCGGCGGTCTTGCAATTTCTGTCTTCCACTTTTATCAATCGACATGTTCGTTTTATAGCAGGTTATTTCATCCAATAAGAAACGAGCTTTCAGATCGTCAATGTCAAGCTGTCAGAATTGAACCAATCAGCGACGAGAAATGTTGTAAACAAGTCGAGTACAGTAAAATGGAGTTTTCGCTGTAAGTCAGTTTGCTTAGTTAGATTTTTGTGGGTTCTTAAAATTAGATGGCTTACTTTCCTTCGTCTAGATTGAAGTTTGTATTATAAAACAAATAAAAGATGGTTCTCGAGCTCCTTGTTCTATAACAAAATAATGTACTTTCGAGTTCTTGAAATGCTGCTAAATGCACTCGCGTTCTGCTCGTGCATCCGCAGTTTTTCAAGACCTCAAGCGTGCAATATATTTTTTATAGAACAAGGAGAACCATCTTTTATTTGTTAACTATTGTGTTGGGTTCTATTGTATTTCATTTTTTGTATTGAATTGTATTGTGCTTTATTCTATTGTATTTTTTGTAGAAATGCGTATCGTCCTACATGATCATATGAAGGGATTTGTCGCTTGCGAGTCCTCACAGTGACGTCATTGTAATGGCGGATTCGGTTCCAGGCCCCGGACAGTTTTAAGCATAAAGTAGGCAATTTGAATGGCGAAAAAGAGACCTTTCCGAAGGCGGAACTGAAAAATAAATACACTCTTGGTAATCAGAAAAGATTGAACTTTATTATTCTGCAATAAAATAAAGATGCAAAATTTGGTTTCATAAACACTTTAAGCCCTCGGTAATTTGTATTTGATAGCAGAGCCTTCGTCCTACCGTTTTAATTGCCGCGGTGTGGCCCGCACTGCCCGCAAGGCCTGTGATTTTCCCCTCTTCCTCCCCCTTCTCTCGCTTATCGTCCTCGCCCCATTCCTACTCGTCTGAAATTCGTTCGCGAGCGGAAAACGTCCAAACCACTCAGTAGCTAGGCACAAGCAGATTGTGCTCCTAAAACTGGCATATTATGCTTCTAGTAGTGCTCCTAGTTTTGTCAAATTATGCCAACAATTATGCTCAAGTTCACCAATTATGCCTCCTGGTTCTAAAATTGTGCTTACGAAATGACAACGTTTCTGTGCATATAACAGCAAAAAAATAATTCAAAAGTAGATAATAACAATGTTTAGCACGTTTTTTATAATAACTTCTTCTAATGGCTTATTAAATCACGCTTTTATAATAACTCGGTCTAGTAACTAGGCAAGTCAAAATACTTCGGTAGTTCCCAGTCCCAGATCCACTGAATGCAGTAAATCCAGTAAACACGCAAACACACACTGTAGCTTGCAATTATTCTTATTCTGTGTAGCAAAAGCACTTAAAAGCAAGAATAAAAGTGTTATTGACTTTAATGCTTCAAAAAGTGCGACAAATTTATAATTATGCCCGAGCAGTGCTTTTCTGAAAAATTATGCTCATTTGCTTAATTATATTATGCCAAAAATTATGCTAGCACAATCTGCTTAGGCCTACTAGAAACGCCTGCATTACAGGCTACTGCTAAATAGTTGTTTTTATACACTTGGCGCCCAATACGTTAGTGCATACTAGTACTGATATGAACACTGCTGAAAATAACTGTGTCTGGCCAAGCACAAAGTCTTCTCACTGTGACACAGGCCCTTTAACAAATGGTAGAGTTGCCACAGGTCAGGAAAAGTTAGAGTAAGATTTATTTTTCAAAAGTCGGGAATTTTGATCTTTGGTCAGGAAAAACTAACCTGAGTACCAGGCCCAGTGGAGGAGAGGGGGTGGGGAGAGGGAGACTGGGTTCTTTACCTTGCTCGGGGTTAGGAAAAACTGGGCACTTAATGTTTATTAGAAGTCAAGAAAAATTGAAATTTTGAAGATATCAGGGGCGGATTTAGGGGGGTGGATGGGGTGGCTAGCCACCCCCCTCTGGGCTGGTTGCAGCATTTTACAGAGGGAATGCATGTTCCTGAACAAAAAATCTATGACAGCCACCCCCCCTTGCATGTTTCCAAACAAAATATCTATGCCAGCCACCCCCCTTCAAACATCCTGGATCCGCCCCTGGATATTGTTTGCAGGACTGAAAGGCATGCAGGGAAAACATACTCAGTTCAGCAACTCAGGGTGCGAATTAGGATGCCAAAGTGCATTCGCAAAATCTGGAGAGGTTTTTTCCTTTATTGTTTATTCTTCTCGGTGCGGTACGTTGTAAATAGGAGACTGCGGTCAATAGGGCATTACAAACTGACAACATTTTTTTAATTCAGTCTCAAATCGTAAAATTTCGTACCAACTTCTAACGTTCGCATTGACGTCATATTGTCAATCACTGCAGTTACATACCACATTTGAGGCTTCCTTGTCCCCTTGTCTTGGACTATCAATCTTCATGCCAAGTTCCAAGCACCGCGGTGCGAGTTCCAAGTTATTTGCTGTTGATGTCCTTACGTTATTGGCCAAGCGGAAGGAAAAAGGATCACTTTTTACAATTATATGGCTGGCACAGTTTTATTATAAACACACGGCCCTTAAAACAACTCTGAACGGTATAATGGGACCTGAAACAACCGGCACGGACGTGCTGATATAATATTTCGTTAACGAATGAATTGAGCTCGCGATCCCCATGGGAAAGGCGTTGGATACTGTTTCAAGGCCTTTAGTATATGAATTAAGATTTTTTGCCACCCAGTACAACTACGTGTTTGCATTCTTGCAATAGGCCATTGTAATTCAATCACTGACAATAAATGTTAATTTGGTGTTATTTTATGTGTTTTCAGGCAGCTGACTCAATCACAGACAGACTTCTTTACGTTGTTAGACGAGAAAATTGCAGCGGTAATAAGGATATGTACACTTTAACAACCTTGGATAAACTGTGTTAGAACACTTTACGAATCAAATACTCTTTCTCCCCAGTTCTGAAATCACTATTATAAATGTATGCACCAATGCTGCAGATTTAGAACTCTGAATAATTTGTTAGAAAGTGTTCCAACGTGATCCAAGGTTGTTTACGTAACAAATTTACGATAGTTTATTGTGGTATGTCCTCTTATCTACCACGTTTTGCGTCACCGCACTACGGTAAACTATCGTAAAGTAGGAGCCCATTACCAGGAGCGTACCTATGTGATGGGTAGCGTACCTACGTGATGGGTAGCGTACCTATGTGATGGGTAGCGTACCTATGTGATGGGTAGCGTACCTATGTGATGGGTAGCGTACCTATGTGATGCTCAAGCATGTTAAGGCATGGTTTTTGAACCGTTCTGATAAAACATTCAAAATTCGCTATCTTTGTCATTTACGTATGGAATACCCTATAACTTTGGAATAATACGGTAATCGTGTGTCTTAACATTTAAGTATCGGTATTTTGGTGTTTTGAAGGTCACGTGACCTTAATGCTTAATAAACAAAGAAATCAAAATGGGGTGGCGGAAGTTATTGTTTTGTTTCAGATTTTCGATTCGAAATGTTAAGCTTGTTATGGGAAATGAGACTGTGTCCGGAATGGTTGACTTTTTATCACTGAAGAGGATATAAATGACAAAAAATGGTTCCAAGAATAGGTCACGTGACCTGTTTTCTATATTTTCGCCTTAACAGTCTATCAGGGTCAACCATTCCGGACTGATCTTTAAAGTCAACCACAAGTGTAATCAGATAAACAAAAAATCGTTACTTAAAATATAAAATGCACCACCCCGTTTTTAGTTTAATTTTCAACTTTTTGTGATCACGTGGTTGGTCACGTGATATACATTTTACCAAAATTTTATATTAGGACGATTAAAAACGCTGAGATTAGTTATAACCACCATTGTTCTAGGATTTGAGCAAATTCAAGTGACTCTATTCAAGAAAATAGCTGTAGCCTCGTTTTCATGTTCAAACCATGCCTTAACATGCTTGAGTGGGTAGCGTACCTACGTGATGGGTAGCGTACCTATGTGATGGGTAGCGTACCTATGTGATGGGTAGCGTACCTACGTGATGGGTAGCGTACCTATGTGATGGGTAGCGTACCTATGTGATGGGTAGCGCCACAGCACAGTAGACGATGTGGATAGTCGCGAAGTTCTGGTATGCGATTACGTTGTCTTTTGTTCTCTTGCGCTTTAGTATTCCGTGTTAATTACATTTTTTTAGTACAATCTGATTGGTTAAAAGTGACGGCCTTTGTTTCTTCTCGCGGGAAACACAAAGCTAAAATTAGCTACGTCATCTATTCTGCTGTTGGACAGACCTAATCTGGGAGATGCACGCTCCTGGTAATGGGCTCCTGCATAAATTTGTTTTATAACTATATGAACAACAAACTAAAAATAGAACAGGACCAAGAAGATAAGGAAAATTGAGGGGAAAAGCTAAGTGAGTCAATTTGAAAACAAGATACTATGCAGTTGTTTTAAAAAAGTCAATAAACGATGTTGTTCAGTGGAAAAGAGGAAAGTGGAGAGAATAAGGTCCAATTATTAACATAGAGAAACAATAAAAACTTTTTTTATGGTTAATTCAGGGAATTTTTTAACTCGAAAAGCGTCAATTGGCCAGGGGAGGCTTATTCCCAGAAATTTGGGTTGAGATATGCTGTCGGTGTATCTCAAATCTGAGACCTGAGATATCAAACCAAGCCAGAATCCCAAAATCGGGACCCTATCTGTCCTGTTTCCGGCCCCTGGATAACTATGAATAACTTACCAATCAAACCTTAAAGCAGTCACCTAATTACTTTTCGACACGATCAAAAACCGCTCCGTATAGATTGCCTTGTGTCTTTTGCCTATCAAAATTTATGTCCCATCTCTCAATTTTCTAAATTCTGTAATTCTTTCAGGGAGCTGACTATGTATCAGGTGGAGAAAGCTAGCCGGCAGTACGAAGTCTTCTTGATAGACTGTTGCCATAGGATCATGGGATATTTCCTGGAGCTATCGAAATCAACAAAGTTAATCGGTTTACGAGGAAGAACATTGGCAAAGCAATCCAGTAACATTTTCGTAGGTAAATTATCGTTATGTCACCTTAGAAGACCGTCGAAGGAACGTTGATACGCGAGAGCTTTACTGTCTCAACCTGTGGCCTTTGCGCACTCACAAGCTATCACGCAGTTTCCTGTCCTGCAATCCAATTCTGAATTAAACAAATTAACGTATTCGGGAGTATGCTGATTACCGTACGTAGTTCTTCAAATCATTCTCACTGGAGCTGAGGAGCTCGAGTTTTGGTGAGTTGGGAAACGATTCTTCAAGATTTAAGGATAGCTGTCGTCGCCGGCAAACTGGAGCAATGATGAGAAACAGCCATAAAACTGAGCTCGAAACGTGGTGTTTTGGAGCTCGAACAGGTCACCTCCTCAATTAAGTAAAAATATAATTGAGAACGATGGGAGAATAACTGAGGATTTCAACAAAAAACTGAGGAAAACACTGGAAACAAGACGACTCGAGGAGTTTAAACCAATGTTTAGGAAGCGTCGTAGACTGATAGGGAAATCCAGGGCAATGTTACTGTGACAGTCGACTGGAGTAAACTTACATACAGTCTACATGTAATAATATGGATAAGCACATCTTCCTCCGTCCAAACAATTGTTGTCGTTGGTCTTAAGAGGATTGCGTAGACTGATCAGGAAATTCTTCTTGACGTGAACAGATCTGAAATATTTATTGTATAGAAGGAAAATCAGTTGGTTCTGGCATCGAAGTTGGGGGCAAATCCGCTC
Organism: Actinernus sp. WN-2022; assembly: GCA_030867875.1. Taxonomy (NCBI): domain Eukaryota; kingdom Metazoa; phylum Cnidaria; class Anthozoa; order Actiniaria; family Actinernidae; genus Actinernus; species Actinernus sp. WN-2022. The sequence continues at coordinate 59,079,249 of JAOWCC010000936.1, forward strand.
AAGAAATCTGAAACAAAGTTTAAAAATATATTTTGTCAATGTAGAAGTTGGTAAAAAAAAGACATACTTTCACAGATATAAAACCGAAGTGATGGAGCACACAAACTGGCTGTTGCGCTCTTGATGAAAATGCGACTCAACACAAAGAGCAAATCACCCGGTCAGTGAAGGACTGGATCTCGCGGCAATCTCTTATCCAGATCTTAGATATTTCTTACTGCGCAAGGGTCTGGTTCGAGAATGTCTTCCTTGTTTTTGCCGCTCCACAAGACGTCATACGAAAGAACTACCGAAAGGGCATGATTTAAGAAAGACTTCGGAGTAGAGGAGTTCATGTACTAACATTATATTGTCACAGAGGGACATCATTGGCCAGGCACTGCCCCGGCCTCAGCGACACGGACCCTACATTGTATCGTCACAAGCGGGACCTTCACAGCGGGACATTGGCCAGGCACTGTCCAGCCTCCGTGACCCTACATTATATCGTCACAGCGGGACATCATTGGCCAGGCACTGCCCCAGCCTCCGTGACCCAACATTATATTGTCACAGCGGGACATCATTGGCCAGGCACAGCCTCGGACTTCGTGACATGGGACCTGTTAAGTTAACTAAGTTGGGTGGTCCCTTCATGTAGGTAACACATTAATTGCTATAAAAATACAATAGAATTAACACAATACAAAACAATAGAACGAAATACACTTAAGCAATAGACCCGTGACATATTTCAATGTGTTTACTGGCGAAATAAAGCACGCGGGATGTTGGGAGAACAACAGAAATGCTTGAAAATCACAAGTGCTTTATTTCGCCAGTAAACACATTGAAATGTGTGGTCTATTGCTTTTATGATATAACTACGACACAACGCAAGCAGGCATGCCGATTTCTATGTGTTTACCGGCACAATAGACTATAGATTTTTGAGTATATATGCCATCAGAGCGCTCGTACTATCTGGGCTATATTATAAAATATAATAGAACACAATACACATTACAATTTGGTAGTAATTCATGTCTGCTTACAGTGAAGAGATCGAGAACCCTAAGTTGATTATTTAAGTGGTATAGTTTTTTCTCCTGGTATATCAAGGCTTGGTATAATGACCTGGCTGTAAATAAACATTTCTCAGTAAGCAATTCAAGCAGTTACAGCCTTGGTTACTTTGAACTAAACTTGCTGTAAAGACTTGCTCACGTGAGAGAATTGGAGTACATTAGTAATTACATTTAGTTGGAAGAAGGGGGGCATTTAAGATGTTGGGAATATTATGAGACTTGGAGCTAAGAAAGATTTTGCCCTGCAAATAATTTTTCAGTCAGAAGTGAATGTCTCCCTGGCTTTTGATTCACGTGTGTAGTGTAGACTCAAAGTATTGTTCTATTTTTGACTCGCTATACAGTACCCGGCTGCGATCAGAGGCCTTTTCCCTTCACTTTTCCACCGAGAACCGAGCGATGGAGAAAAGGAAGTTGCCACAACCCGTACGTCCTTGTGTGAAGAAGTACCTTTTCTGCCTTGCTTCTTGGTAGACGGGTAAAAAGAAAATAACCTCTGTTCGCATGGTGTACTACTAGACGGCTGTCGATCGCGAAAACCACCCGAGTTGCATTTGGTACCGAGCCTGGTGTCCATCCATTTGTATTTCTTGATG